>JARHVA010000480.1:2060000-2067500 GCA_037957365.1 Torreya grandis | reverse complement strand
AAGTACATTTAAAGTATCATAAGAAAGATAAAAGACTTGGGTCATCAGCATAATAATGGTTAAACTAAGATATATAGGATAAGGGGCACAAGGTAGAGCAAATGCAAGACTCAAAAAAATAGGAGAGGCATAAAACTGAGAGGAAGAACCAAGCTCTGAGTTTGCCAAGTGTACAAGACTGAGGTGTTATATAATCATAAAATATCATCTACATTTTTCCCCCATTAATATAGTAATGAAATTTTTATTTAAAGGAAAGGAATGTGTACATGGGTGCATATGCACACCTTGTCTTTATGTGTGCCCAACTTGAGTGCTTCATTGGTGAATAACCTATAACCATGAGCATGTTATAGTATAGAATTAGTGCATATAATCTAAGTTGAAAATACTTGAAATATATTGAAATAGTAAGAGTAAGGTTGAGGATTGCACATGTGTGTTGATGTAACCACCTCACCTATTGACAAGTTATTTTGAAAAATATGTATCATTGTAAGCCTATAAAACTAAGATTAAGATAAATATGTAAAATGCGTATATCCAACTAGATATATATATATATATATCTAATTGGATATATGCATTTTAAATATTTATCTTAATCTTAGTTTTACAGGCTTACAATGATACATACATACATATATATATATATATATATATATATATATATTGGAAGTCACATGCCCCCAACTTTAGAGTAAAAGTGAGTTGCCACTCGGTATTTGAGATTAGCTCAATTGTGTAACCCAATGATACTTATAACCTAGTGAGGCTGGATGATCAAGTCCAACTTGAAAACTTGGAAGGATTGAGTGATTTAATCACTTCAACCATACTAAAATGTGAACCAACTATAGTAGTATATTAGCTTAATAAAATTTTGTAAAACATCTACGGGGTATCAACACACAAAAAAATTATGATATGGTAATAGTCCATAAAAGAGTTTTAAAATATATAATTGATTTGGATTTTGGGATATTAGGCACATGTTGCAGAGCATATGCACATTAGATATGTTTCATGTTGAAACTATGTATACAATAGTACCAATGAATAGAATTCTACCACAATTATAAATCTAAATCATATAATTGTGTGCTTTGTCCAATTCAAATAACTATGTAAGTGTGGAGAACATGTTTCCAAAGCATGCCCCCACTATATATGGAGAAATATAAAAAATAATATAAGTACCAATGTGGAAGACATATTTCTGAAACATGCCCCCATTATAGTTTGGAGATGTTGAATATTGAATAGGTGTGGAGAACATGCTTCCAAAACATGCCCCCATTGAATCTGAGAACTATAAATGTGTGCAAGCCATGCCCATATGACATGCCCCCATTTAATCTAAAAATTGATATAAGTACCATGTACTAAATGAGTGTGGATAACATGCTTACAAATTATGCCCCCACTAAATTTATAAATTGTGCCAAGTGTGGAGAGCATGTCTATATGACATGCCCTGACTAATACACCCCCATTTGAGGTGAGGTAAAGATATGAAATAGTAGTTACCTCACCTCAAAATGATAATACAACTATATAGTTTATGAATATAGCCATTTAGCATATAGAAGGAATTTTTCTAGGTAAATGTATCATTGAATCACATAGAACCAATGTGATCACATGTAAGCCTAAGATGCATGATAAATATCATGGAAATGTCTAGATAGTAATAGTATAAGCTAAACAAGCATACAAGAACACACAAAAGAGCACTCAAAATCAATCCAAGATACAATGGTCTAAGGATACTACAAACAAGGGTCATGTTCAAATGTTGCACAATCTAAGGGGCATGACTTAGTCAAATGTCCATAAAGGCAAGAACGGCATATTCAAATGTCCATACAACAAAAACTAACATATGTAAATGTTAATGAAAGAATACATAGGCATGGGGGCCATAATTAAATGATCATATTCAAATGCTCAAAAATTTAATACAAGACACTCAAGGAAGTGCTTAAAATAAAGCATAAGCAACCAACATAAACATGTCATAGTGACCCATGGATCCAGTGTGTTGGGAAATGTATGTCAAGCATTTATCATATCAATTATCCTATTTAAGATATAATCATGGATAATAGGAATGTGTAAGTAAATATATAAACTCAACAATGAAAATTTAGAGTTATCATTGAACCATATAACCTATGTGTATCAATATCAAAGAAGTGGATGCCCCCATTATCCATATGACATGAATAGAGGGAAAGCCTGACATCTAAAATAGGAATGCGTCATGTATCTATGTACGCCTATATCACACTCAAGTATAAGTGTAACACACATGTGTATGTAGGAGAAATTTAACTTGCAATCCATCAACATAAAACTAACAAAGATGTCAAGGAGATAATAGAACATCTAGGTGATGAAAGTGTGTTTGGAGTTTCGTATGTTTTTTATTTTTTTTGGTATTTTTGAAGAGAAAAGATCATCCTATGATTCCATATAATGGATGGTCATAGGTAAATACCCACTATAAATATGGTGTAATAACTTAGATACACTATTGAGGAGCATGTATAGGTGTAATATATCATTCTGGTATCAATGGTGCTCAATGTATATAGAATATGACTCTATGGTCATGTATTCATAGTAGGAGTAACAGGAGTAGGGGTTCATGGAACCCATCATTGAGTGTTTTATGGTTTCTTTGGCATAACAATAATATGTACATTTTGAGGTGTTCTATATATATATGAACATGTTGTGTAGTAGAAATTGGGATTCCATGGAATCCATTGTATATCTATGGTGTAACAATCTATCAAGTATTGGCCACCTAGTAAAGGGGATTGCCTATTGATTACCTTTTGTCGTGAATGAGCATTAGTAAGCTTGATAGCTAGTTGTTTGGGTATAATTTTATTTTGTTCAAGAGTATGCTCATTTAGAATTTCAAAAATTATAATTACCTGATTGATATCAATGTATTTTACACAACCATGCATTATATAAGGTGTTGCTTCAAGAGTGTGTATCCAAGGTCTTCCCAATAAAATATCAAAGATGTCTATCAAAGGGATAACTAAGAAAATAGTAACCAAATATATGATACCAACCTATAATGGTAGGTCAATCTCACCAAGATCCTTTTGGGAGGTCCATCGAATGATCTAGCTAATCTAGTAGAAGGATGTAAATCATTATGAGTATATCCCAAGTGCGTAATTAATGTCATGGTGCAAATATTTTTTCTTGCACCATTATCAATAATAACACTATGTATGGGGCGTTTAAATTATATATGCTTAAATTAATAGAGAATGAAAATCAGAGTCATCATCCTTAATTTCATTATCATCAAAAGTAATAGAGGGTCTCTTAACCTAGGAGGTAAAGTACCAATTACCCCATATAGTGGGTGCCCTTAATGTGATGGATGAGGATGTGTATTATATTTCATTTGGAATTTAGGTTCTTTCTTAGAATGTTCTTGAAAATGATTTTTAAATAGTTTTTATTTATGGTGATCACCAGGTTATGAACCTAATTCCTTTGGAGGATCCTCAAATATAAGTTTTTGATCATCAATAAGATCTTGTATTCTATGCTTCATGGTGAATAAGTTTCTTGTAGAATTTCTTAGTCCTTGATGATAATCACAATAAGCATTCACATCATATCCTTCAGGTAGAGGTCAACTCATATTAACCTCGATAGGATGAGGGAGAGATATAAGTTGGCACTCTAGTAACTATGGGAGTAATGAATTTGGGGACTTAGGTAAACATGTAAATTATCTCCTTGGTACATTAGATATGACAATCCAATTAGGCTATCATAAAATTGTGTTAACCATGGTGGTTACTTATTTTGTAGGCTCAGGAGGTTTTACCTTATAAATTGGTTTATTTGTGAATTTGGTAGTATATGTAGATGCAGCTATTATGTTTGTTACATACTTGAGCTTATTCAATAACATAAGCTTCATTTACTTCATGGTCTTGTACAACATGTCATAAGTCATTGAAATATTTAAACTTCTTGAAAACAATGGACTCATGTAAAGTATCAAGCAATCTTTACTTGAATATATTTGCAACTCTTTGTCTACCATAAGATTGGTCATTTTAGATTGTATTATCTTATATCTCAAGACATATTCCTTGATATGTTCATTTTTTACTTGTTGGATTTTGAAAATTTGATCATACGAAACCTTTTTATAAATGTTAATGGAAAAGTGTGCTAATAACTAGTTAGCAAGAGGTTTGAATGTTTTTATGGATTAGAGAAGTAAATAATAGAACCACCTTAAAGCATAGTCCTTGAGGCTTCTAGGAAATAATTTGGTCAAAAAAATTTCATTGGAGTCATATTCAAGGCATGCCACATAAAATGTTTAAATATTTTGTTTTAGGATCACCCAAGACATCATAAAATGTGAATTTAGGTACAAAAAATCTAGTTGGTAAAGGGTGCAAAGATATTTTAAGTGCATGAGGCTTATACAACACATCTTGTGAATCTATTTCATGAGGGTATTTAAAAAAAAATTATTTAATGTTTGTAATCTTGTCTTTCAAGGTTTTTATAACTTGAATGAATGATTGAACTGTAGGCCTAGTAGAATTTAGATTATCAAGTTGAGTAGTCACCAAATGGGATGAAAACATGTTTTGAGTACTAATAGGCATTAAAACTGGTATTTAGGTTAAAATAATGGGTAATTTCATAATATATGCATTAATAGTAGTTAAAGGGAACAAAGGTTTAAACACATAATCTATGTTCCCCTTAGATGTAGGTGGATTGACAAGTGTGCTCTGAGTTATAGTACCTTCTAACGATTCACCATTACTAGGTGAGTCAGCATTAGTTCTATATTTTTTACTTGTTTCATCTCTTGTAATATACAAAAATGCATCCATTATGACCTTTTTATTATTGAGATAAGTAATCAATGCTTATTTATATTTCATTTGGAATCGGGTGTTTACACCAACATTTTCCATTGCTTTACAAATGAAAAAAATTAAAATTTACAACAAAGTATAGTGATCATAAAACCCTAATTTATCCTAGGGTTTGATGTTCAAAGATCTAGTTCACCAAATGTCTAACCCAAAAATGTATTTATATTTGGGTTATCAAGATTATTAAAGGGGTATATAGAAATGAAATTGTAAAAGGGTCATAATCAAATCTATATTAGGCCAATTAGCTACTAAACTCATATACAAACATACATTATATTTATTATATTGAGATAGTCTAAATATAGGAAATACAACTATGTTAGATATATAAATGATAAATAAGTAAAGTATTTACCTTGATCTAGTGATAATATAGTTATATATCTGGAATAGGGTGAAAGTAAGTGAGAAGGATATTCTAGAACAATCATCAGATTCTAGATTTGACACCTCTATCTCTCTAGACAATAACATCAGCCTGGGACAATTATGTTAACACTAATATCTAGGTTTTATGATAATGTAATGTATATAATATCTATTGAAATAGGATGTAACCACTTAGATGCTTATGGGTTTTGATTCACCTTCACTCTAGTGCATTTCAATCTAGGTCATGGACAATCATTTATGAAAGGGTAAAACCCTAGCTTTGCATCTTCAATGTGACCTTGAATAAAAATGGGTTAGTGGGTATATGATTTCGAGCTAACCCCAATTACCCCATTATTAGAAGACACTACCTACATAGTCAATTCTTTGAAAAGGGCCACAGACTAATGTAGTTCTCCCCTATGTGTTGGCTTGTGTTAATCATATAATATGTGAAATGTAAGTATAATAATGACCTAGTTTGTAACTTTGAAAATCAAGCTCTTATGTTTCTCCTTTAGTAATTCAAACCTGTAGATGTGTAGTCCCTATGACTGGTATAGAAATAGGAATAAATAGGGAAGTTTTGTTTAATTGAATGCTCTTTGGTCTTTTTTTTAGGTGTCATAGGTCAGGAATGAATGAAGGTTGATCTTATATTTACATAAATCACTTTAGAGTAATAACTCACATTAAATCACTTAGGCTAACCATTAGGATACATTTTATTTACAAATTAAATTATTTTAGGGCATTAAATGCTTGTGTCATGATAATATATTGATTTCAATGTTACTGACTATCCCAGATGTTAGTGTCCAAGGAGCAGGAGAGTAGGTACATGTTTTGAACTTGTATAGATGGAAGATAAGTACATTTTAATAATTTTGGTTAAAATAGAATACATGGATCGTCAACATAAGACTGGTTAGACTAATAAATATAGACTAAGGGGCACAAGGTAGAGAAAATGTGGGACTTTTGAAAGTGGGGAATACATAAAACTGAGAGGAATAGCCAAGGTTTGAGTTTACCAAGTGTACAAGACTGAGGTGTTATATAATCATAATATATCATGTATAGATGTAGAGTAGTTTGACTTTTTCTATGATTTATTGTTATTATTTCATTTCTTATAGGCTAATAGTTTATTATGTTTGGTTGTCTCTCACCTTAGTGTATAATATTGACTTGATTGAGTATATTATTTCATGACTCATTCTTTAGGGATTTACTTTTTTATTTTTATTTTTCTTGATTGAGTTTCATTAAGTTAATCTTTATTTAGGACCTTGCCTTCTTCTATGACTTTTTTTCATTGATTTTTTCATTATATGACTTTTCTTTAAATGGTGATTGCCTTGTGTGATTATGATTGACCATTATGTGTGGATATTGCCTTGTGTGGCATTGATTACTATTATGCATGTGTTATTATGTGTGTTATTGACATGAAATTATGTGCCTATAACTGGGTACATCTAGTATTATTTGTTGAGTTTGTGGTGTCGTGATCCATATCACACACTTGTCTTCTTGTATGTGGTGTTCATGATCGATATCATGCACCTTTATATGTAGGTTACTATTCACTACTTATCTGTATGATGGAAACTACTACATACCTAATTGTTATATCTATCTTGACATGACATTTTTATGTCTTACACTACATGTTCCATGTTTTTTATGCACTTAATACATGCTTTGTGTCATTAGAGAATGGAGAGAAGTAATGAACTCAGTTTTCAGTCCTGTAAAACTCAGTGCTTGAGTTGCTTACACAACTACTACTATAAATAGAAAAATAGTAGAGATATGACCACCATTTGAAAGTCTGCAAGTAGGCCCTATTATAGGGACAATAGATTAAACACAATGACACTTCTTTTCTTGCTACTCTTTTTGAAAGTGTATTAAACTTTGTCAATTATTACCCAAACAACAAAAAAACCATGGATATTTACAGACTCAACTAAACTAGAGTGAGTCATGGGGTAGATCCAAAGATAGGTAGGGTAGGGTAGAAAATAAGGTTTACTTCAAATGATCAAAGGTGCCAATTCTTCTAACTTTTATGATAGCAACATAAAAAACCAATGTTCACCAACTCTAGTGTGTTACTCAAAGATAAATGAGTACATTTGAAGCCTCAAATGAAAATGAATACATG
>JARHVA010000480.1:1690000-2052500 GCA_037957365.1 Torreya grandis | reverse complement strand
CATATTATTTAATGATCATTAAGTTTTTATTGGGTAGATATCTACTTAAGTCACAAATTATTTGTTTTAAGCTCAAAATTTTTCCCAACAAGTAATGTTTCCATAGTTTCAAAGCATACACTATGGTAGCTAACTCTAAGTCTTGTGGGGCATATCTTACCTCATAGGGCTTAAATTTCCTTGATTCATAAGTTAAAATTTCACTATCCTACAAAATTAATCCTCCTAAACCTTCTCTACAAGCATCCATCTTTACCGTAAAATGACCATTTAGATTAAAAAATCTATAATATTAGTGTCAAAGTAAGCTTCTTTTTCATAATTTTAAAGGCTTATTTTTAATTATTATACCAAATATAATGCTTCTCTTTAAATTTAATTTATTTTATTATATTATCTATATTAGATACATTTTTAAGAAATTTCACATAATATCTTACAAAACCCATAAATCTATTCACCTCATGCATATTCATAGGTGTTGGCAATTCCACAATGGCTCTAATTTTAGTTGGATCCACTAAAATTACTTATTCATATATAATATGTCTTAGGTATTATACCCTTATTTGAAATAAGACACACTTATATAATTCCCATAGATCTTGTGCTTTTGCAACCATTGTAAAACCAAATGAAGACACTCAATATGATCCTCTTCACGTTTAGAGTAGATGAGGATGCCATCAAAAAAACAAGCACAAATTAATATAAGTAATCCTTGAACACATTTTTCATGATATTCATTAATTTTGCATGTGCATTAATTAGCATAACAGAAAGCACTAAGAATTCATAGTGTCAGGATCTAGTCTTGAAGGCTATTTTCAAAATGCAATCTTCCTAGTTCCTCAATTAATGATACCTAGCTTGAAGGTTAATTTTATAAAATACCATCACTCTTAAAATTTTATCAAAAGTATCATCAATGTGGGGTAAGGGACACATATTTTTAATGGTTAATTTATTCAACATTCTATAATCTATACATAGGTGAAGGATTCAATATTTATTCTTCATGAAAACCATAGTTGCACCCCATGATGAAACACTTGGCCAAATAAAATCTTTGGCCAACATCTCTTGAATTTGTGATTTCAACTTGACCAATTTAGTAGTTTTCATTTTTTAGGGATGCTTATATCCAGGTTACAATCCTAGAATGATATTAATAGCGAAGTCAAATTCCCTTTTGGGAGGTAAACTAGGTCACTCTTTTGTAAAATAATCTTATAACTCTTATAGAAAGGGGTAGTCTTTAATAAAGGGTTCATTGGGTTATTTGATTTAATTGAATTCAACAAAGAAAAATTGGCATCCATTTCATTTATCCTTTTTCAATTTATTATTTGAAATATATCTCATATTTAACTCTCTATTTTCTCCCTATAATTTGGGTTTGACTCCCCAAAACATTTAAGATTTCAACCTTCTTAATAAATTTGTCAAATATTATCTTTGTGCCTAAAAATCCAATTCACTCCTAATATCACATCATATGATCTTAGTGGTGCATAATATATATCAACTAAAATGGTTAATTCATGTAACTTCACTTAGCCTCTGTAATACATCAATCAACCTTGTGCATGGATTCATTATCATACTATACTAACCCAACATTTTTGACAAAACTAAATTTCCTAGATAATTTTATTAACAGTATAGGAGAGATAAAATAGTCAATGGCTCTTGTATCTACTTAAATGGAAATAATATGCCCAAATAAAGTACCTAACAGTTTAATATGAGAAACTTGAAATATATCGTGATGATTGTCAATAACTACATGCATTCACTGCTAGAATGTTCCCTATTGTGATGCAAAAGTATATGAATTCTTATTTTTATCATATGTCTTCCACTGAGGATAGTCCTTATCATAATGGTCTCCTCCACATGTAAATCATCCACTAGGTGGTCCCTTCCTCTTAGATTTATTACTTCCCTTGAATCCTCATTTGAAACCATTTATGGGTTTCATGTTCCTAGAATTATTATTTAACCTCACATTTTAATTAATGAACATGTTCTTGGAATTTTGATTCCATTTCTAGTTATTTTTCTTGAGTATTTTTTGAGCTTCCAAAATTATTTTTGAATTTATCTCTAACCTTAGTAACTAATTTTAGTTTCTACTCTTTATTAACCAATTTCTAAAATACTTGGTCTATAATGGATGGACAATAAACATCTACTTCACACCCAATTTGGGTATTCAAACCCAGGATTAACATCCTAATATGAAAACATTCATATTTTTGGTACTGAGGTACACACTTCAAAATATTTCTGAATTATTTCCAATACTCAATTACTAACAAATCTCCTTGTTTTAGATTGTTGAATTCTATTAACTTCTAATCAAAGTACAACTTGAGTAGCCAGAGGTCTCTAAAAAGGATAAAATTTTTCTCTTAAGTGGTCATGGTGGAGTTAATACCCATCTCTATCTTCTCAATGGCTCACCAAGTTACTACTTCACAAACTAGTTGGTAGGCTTCCCAAGTAGCCTTGGTCACCTTAGAATAATTTAAAAAAATTATATATTTTTTCCATTTATGTAATCCAATATTGAGCTCCGTCACCCAATAATGTACCATCAAACTTGGGTATATTTGATTTACTCATATCTCTCATAAGTTATACATCTACTTGAGATGTTGTTACTTGTTTCTTCTCAGCATACTCCTGATCCTAAGGCTCTTCTTGACCAAATGATTGTTCCTTTGGTGCTTCTTGTTCATTTTCCTCACCCTACCCATAAACTTCCTATTCTAGAGTTGTTAATCTATCTTGTGTTACATTCATGATAATGAGGATTCGATTGAGTTTTTTAGCTTGTTTAGTTACCAGATGATTAGGATAAACTTGAGGATTCTCATTAGTAGTCCCATAAACATTTGATCTTCCTCATACCATTCTCATTACTGAACTAGGAAAGATATCTTAATGTTAGTGGACTCTTTAGTTTTGATTTTTTGAAGCTACATTATGATACCAAATGTTATAACTCCACTGTGGTTTACAAAATTAAAGTGTATTTTTTTAAAACTTTACTACATCATACTTTACATAAAATATTATTTATTAATTAATATAATGATTTACTATTGGACTATTGAATACATATAAAAAACATGCACAAAAACTAAAACTATCCCATTAGTTAAGTCATGATATTTTTATCCTTAAAAAATCATTTAATATTGCATAATATGTAATCCATCTCATAACACATATGCATAATGAATAATGCAATAAAATACTAAAATAAACCATTCCTATAGTTAAACATGTAAATACAACCTCTCCTAGTTTCAACCATATGAATCATTTACAAGTGTACATCCATTGATATATTTAATAAGAATAATATTAAATGTAAAAATGTTATAATTAATCATTGAATGTCATAAATACACATGATAAGAAGTATAATAGTAAATTAGATATTCATAAGATAATTCAACATATAATATAATAACTATAGTTATGTATATTATGGTTTATTAGCTAAAGAAAGGTAGAGCATCATCTAGGCACTCTTCCTCCAACCATAAACCAATATCTCACACACATCCCCACTAAGAGTGGCCCTTTTCTTCATGGAGGGGTAGATAATGGCAGTGTGGATATCAAGAATTTAACTAGAACCCTATGTAGCATAGTCACTAATAGATGCAACAATCATATAAACCATGGAAAATAATCCTATATCTAATATGACATCAAACATACACATAAAATAGATAGTAAAGTGGAATGGCAATGCTTTTCATTTACAAAATTACTTTTTCCAAAGTTTTTCATTATAGAGTTCAAATCTCTCATGAATCTAAGTCAAATCCACATACACACATACTCTATGCTATTGAAACTAAGTCTCCCTTATGTTACTACATGATAGGTATATACCTTTGTCATCTAAGTTATATATAATAATAATCCCTTTACATAAGAGATCATATAACTATATATAATTTCATAACATAGTTCCAATAACACACTATCCATAACTTACAACATAAAATTTGACTAGTATTTTGTGAAGGATCCCTCTCCACCATTTAGTATAAGTTCAAACATATTTTAAACATACTATCATTATCCTATAAATAAATTCCAAACATCACATATTTTATTTACATAGTTTTACATTAGCATATAATTCAAGAAAGAGCATGCCTAATATTCATTTCCATGTCAATATATCTAAGTAGGCAAGTTTAACTATATTACAGTTTCTTGATGCACATATGGAAGTGTTTCAAATGCTATTTTACTTTCAAACATCTTATTTCTCTATTACTTAACCAAATGAGTAATAGATCAAATGGAAATCAAGAAAACTTAGCATAAATATTAATTATTAGGATTTACTTTCCATGTTGAGGTTGAATTTCCACTTGATTATCTATAACATAACTATTTTTAATATATATGTTCAACCTTAAACATTTAATGACTGTAAACCTAAATTACTAATTATATTATTTCAAACATCATTTTTTGATGCCTTTATCTATGTAGAGAACTAAGTCCTTATGCTGTGTTCAACAATACTACTATAAAGAGAGGATTAATCTAATAATTTTCCCTCAATACTCTCCTAAGAAGGTAATTGTATTTAACACATTTGAAATTTAATAAGAATTTCTCATAAAGTCCTTATTAAATATTTACTTATTTTGAAATCAAGACCATTATAAAATGTGTTACCAATTAATTTTAATCACTAAATCCATATAGGATTATCTATATATCACATTAGATGTCAATTATATGATTTTTTATGAACTTCTCAGTCATATAAGACTGAATAAAGCTGTACATGAACTCATAAAGTATAGGTGACTCAATGGTTCAATTAGTATATCTAGGTAATTCTTATTCTTTTGCATATATTCATATGTAAATATATACTATCAACAATTAATCACCATACAAATTCTATAATTTGTATATAAATACACATGGTTGTATAGTTCCATCAATAATATACAACTACAGCTTGAATATGTAAAAGTATGATTCTAGACAACTTACCAAATTCTCAAAGTATAAACCTATAGTTTACTATGGGAAACATATATCCAACCATAAAAAATTTCTAATAAAAATACCTAAGACTTTATAAATTTTAAATCAAATAATACATTCCCATGTACTACTTTATCTACAACACTTTAATCAAAAAAATATTTTGTCTAGGTTCAATCCCAATCAATGAAGGTAATTCAAGGATCAAGTTCATTATACGTACTATGAGAAAGTCTCACCATAACAATAATTATACAACATAATAAAATTTCTCATCTTCCAACTCATCATACTCATGTAATAAAAATGAAATGGGTGTATTTATCATAGGTGAACCAACCGTTAAAGATGTAAAATATTCCTTTACAATGTCTCCACACTCACTTTTATGGGCCTGAGGATGGAAATTAGTTCCATCCCTGGTTTTGTAAGAGTGACCTACTATACATATAAATCAATCTCTAAACACAATTTGTTTTTTGGATGTGTATGATGTTCCTAAATATACAAGATACTAACAGTTATATATATTGTAATAATTTTTAATATTGAATCTTGGTGAGAAGTGTATTAAAAAATTTATGCTTATAAACATAAAACATGGTCTATATATACATACAAGGAAACCCATAAAATTTAATTTTCAAATTTCCACAGGTGAACCTTGGATAAAGTGCATAATAATGACTTGTCACTTCCATTATGGTATGACATGTGGATACAACAACCCAGTAGGATACACATGTCCAACCTTGACTCATTGACATTGCAATAATATTGACATAAATTACGATGCATATTTCTTGATTCCTTTCCATATATATCATGGTCTTAGCTTTGTTAATAGCTTATTAATACCAAGATGTCCTAAATATGGATAATTATACAACTCTCACAGCACATTACCCATCAAATTTTCTTTATTAGACATATAAATCCTTCCATTATATCTTAAAATTTAATCTTTAGTAAATTATAATCCTTTATATCTAAGATATTGTGAATCCTATGATAGAGATTTCTTCACCTACTCATAGAATTCATCTCCTCATGATAAATTCACTAGCTAATCTTAAAAATCACTCCTAATAGTGGCCAAATCTACCCTTCTATGGCTAAGGGCATCTGTAACTCTATTTTCCTTTCCCTTAATGTAATTAATGTTAAAGTCATAATATGACATTAATTCCAACCATTATCTTTGATGAGAATTAAGGATGGGTTGGGTAAATATGTACTTGAGTCACAATTTCTTTGTTTAGAGCTCAAAAGTTTTTTCCAACAAATAATGCCTCCATAATTATAAATCACAAACTATGGTAGTTAACTATAAGTCATATGGGGTATATTTTACCTCATAAGGATTCAATTTTCTTGATTCATATTCTAAAAATAAACCATTGTGAATATGAACTTCTAAACCATCTATAAAATCATAATTTATGACTTCAAAATGACTAATTAGATCTGAAATTATCAACACTAGTGTTGAAGTAAGCCTCTTTTTTAAAAATTGAAAGGATTATTTTCAATTATTTTACCAAATAAAACATTGCTCTTTTTTTTGAAGAGAGATTATTGGATTAGATATCATAGAAACATTTGGCACAAATTTCCTTTAATATCTTACTGAACTGATAAATCTATTCACCTCATGCACATTCCTAGGTATTGGACATTCCATAATTGATCTACTTTTAGATATATCTACTAAAATTACTTATATATATATATATATATATATATATATATATATATATATATAAATGTGCCAAGTATTATTTCCTTCTTTAAAAGAAGGAACACTTAGATAATTTACCATAGAGATTGTGCTTTTTCAACTATTATAAAACCAAATGCAAATGTTCAATATGATCCTATTCAATTTTAGATTAGATGAGGATCTCCTTGAGAAAATATACACAAGTTGATCCAGGAAATCCTTAAACACACTGTTCATGAGATTCATGAATGCTAAAGGTGAATTCATTATCCTAAAAGTAAGTATTATGAATTCTTAGTGTCCCTATCTAGTCTTGATGGGTTTTCTTGGAATGTCTTCCTCCATGATCCTTGAATATGGTACTCAACTAAAAGGTCAATTTTAGAAAATAGTATCAAACCTAGCATTTTAAAAAATAATCATCAATAAGAAGTAAAGGATACTTATTTTTTATTTTTTATTTATTTAACATCTTGTAATCTATACATAGGCAAAGGGTTTCATCCTCATTTTTCATGAAAACCATAGGTGCACCCCACAATGAAACACTTGGAAAAATAAAATATTTGACCAACATCTCCTAAAGTTGGTAATTCAACTTGATAAATTTAGTTGTTTTCATTTTATAAGGAGCCTTAGATTGAGGTTTTGATACTAGAATGATATCAATAGTGAATTTGAATTCCCTTTTTGGAGGTAAACTAGGTAACTCTTCCAGAAAAACATCATGGAACTCTTTTAGAAAAGGGTAGTCATTGATAGAGGGTTTTTTGGTTTATTTGATTTCATCATATTTAACCAAAAATACTTGACATCCCTTTAACTGAGCCTTTTTCAATTGAATGGTTGATATGTGTCTTAGCTTTAACTCTCTCTTTTATTCTTGAGTTTAAGTTTGAATTCCCAAATCATCTAAGCATTCAACCTTCTTAATAAATTAATCAAACTTATATTTTTGCCTAAAAATCCAATTCACTCCTAGGATCATGTCATAAAATCCTAGTGGTGTTACATATAGGTCAACTAACATGATGAATTTGGGTAATTTCACTTTAGCCTCAATAAAACACCTATCAACCTTGACCTTGGATTCACTCCCATAGTATATTGACCAAGAATTTTATATAAAACAAACTTTCCTAGCTAATTTAATTAACATTATATGAGAGATAAAAATTTCACTAGATCTGATATTTATTAAAATGGAAATTGGATTCCCAAATAAAATACCTCTAAATTTAATGCGAGAAGCTTTAAATTTAACTTGATGATTTTTAATAATTATATGAATTCACTACTAGAAGATTCCTTATTACAATGTGAAAGTAGATGAATTATTATTTTTACCCTCTGTATTCCATTAAGGATAGTCTTTAACATAATGGTATCCTTCACATCTAAAGCATCTTCCAAGTGGTCCCTTCTCAGATGATTGTTTCCCTTAAATCCTTCTTTGAAACCATTTTTGGGTTTATTATTCCTAGAAGTATTATTTAACCTCACATTTTTACATTCACATGTTTAGAGGTAAATTCAATGCTACAACATTAGATGCCTATATTTTATAGATCAGTCAAAATACTTCTTAGTCAATAATTCATCAATGTTGAGAAGATCGGTTTTGGTGTGTTGAATATGTCCATTATAATGGTTCACTATTAGGATAAATTTAGTGAATATTATGTGAAATATTACATTCCAATTTATTATATAATTTTTTTTTTAACACACTAAAGGAAGATAAACATACTCTATCCAAATATGAGGATGAATACACAATGTTCCAATAATTTCACTAGTGTAAGGAGTAATTAGTATATTACTACACCACCAAGTTTTGTGACTATACTGAATTCTTGCATGAGAACTTGGTTCAAGGACATAAGGTATTGAAGTTATTTAATATACACTCACCTTATATCCTTATATAGTAACCTAAACTTGGTCATGAATAGTTGATCATGCCTAATTTTTCCATTTTACCATTAATTGATATGTGCACTTAATTAACACTTATTTCATTGATTAGACCTATATTAAGCATAAAAAATACCTATTTTAATTATAATGACATATATTATCACATAAATTAAGGATAATACTATTAAAAAAACTTTTACACATATATACTTTGAATCAAACCCAAAACTCAATACTTTTCTTAAAGGGACAAGAATGCCTAACAAGACAGTTATTTTCAACATCCATATCATTTTTGTCATATATATCCTTCCATCATAGAATGTAAAGTTTAAATAAGGAAATCATCCATAGGTTTAGCCTTAAAATTTCCAAAATCTCCAATGAGTCTTTTTTCTTATTTAACCACTATAAAATCACATTTAATTGTTTCATTTCAAACATCTTGGCAAACTTATCATTCCTAACAAAAGAGATTATTCACACAATTGCAAATTGAATAAAATTTACCGATTTTTTACAAATAATTTTTCAAGCACTTCAAGAATTCATGAACCAAGTTTGAATTTAGTTTTATGTATCCCTAATTGAACATGATCAAGTATTCAAGCCATATATAGATGCATTCATATAGTCAAAGTAACATAATTTTACAAAGCATGTATGTGGTATAACTAAATGGATTTTTGATCCCTATTTAGAGTATTTTTATGTATAAAACACTCATTACATTAGAGTTTTGAGGTATATCACAACTCCAACCACTAACCCATTTTTACTCCTCCACTTTCGTTTATCTCTTTGTGGCACAAATTTATGGTTTTAAACTTCAAGAATCTATTTTCTAGTTTTACATGCAAAATAGAAGACAAGATTATCAAAAATAGACATATTTTAAATAGTTTCACAATACTATGACCTAATTTATAACATTATAAAAAGGTATAAATGCTAGCCAAGGACAAAAACTTACATCAATTTTAACCCTACTAGGCATACCTATTTGTATAACATTTCAGGATCATCTTCTGGGAAAATTATAGGTTTTCATGTTTATTAATGATTATACATTTTTACATTCAAAATTTTTAACAAAACACATTAAAAAACTAAGTAAATCAATTTTTTCATAGTTTAGGATTGTTCGTATTCATTACATTTCATTAATTCTAATTGTTTGCTTTTAATTTCCTATTTGTAAGTGTGTTTAAAACATGTTGATTTATTAAATTCAATTTAGCTAATTAGGGTTGATATTTCCATATTAATTAAAATTAAGGTAAAAAATTTGGTAAATATGTGTATCGATTGAACCTTCAAAAGACTTAAATTTTCCTTAGGGTTTAATATTATAGGGTTTCAAAAAAATTGGTCCTAGTGTTTCAATTTCATTTTTCCTAGTGTTCCAATATTTGTTTTCCATGCATCTCATTTTTTATTTTGTTTCAATATATTTTTCATGTATTTTACAATGGATGATATATATATCTTGGATGAAAATTATAAGATAAACATCCAAACTTAAAAAAATATTAATTAATGCAATATTTGGTTAGGTTAAACATAGCATGGGAGTAAGATAAGTCACATATTAAATAAATTATAAAGCCTCGTATTAAACCTAATGATGGTGAAAACCACTATCTATATATTAAGGTCCATGTTGTCACTATCCCAAGAGGTAGGTTGAGAAACCCTATAGTGTCAAATGAATGTAATCAACATGTCTTTTCTCAATCCCTTCCACATCCCACATTTCCTCTTGATGGTGTTTGCATGCATATTCAATCATAAGTATCTAGGGTTTATCTTTGTTGAAGCCATTAAAGATAAAATAATCACTATAAGAATTTCAATATAAAAGTTACAAAATAAAAATCAATATTTGGTTTCAAATATCACATCATAGTAAAATCATATCACATTCATAAATAATCTAGGGTATGTTAGTGTTAATCATGTGTTTGTACCTTCATCAATAAATTTTGTTCCTAATAATAATTCATGTCAATATTATAAGACAAAAAAAAATACATCTACATCTAGTTATTTAAAAAGTATAAAAAAGGCCCCTAATATTTCAAGTGAAAATTTTAGAGAAATGCTTCAAAATAAAGTGATCAAATTACCTCTTATAAGATCAAAATTTAATTTTGTATATAATAGAATTCATGGGCATCATATAGGTTGTGGTTTTTAATTTAAAAACCAAATCCATAGTATAATTGATGGTGGTGATCTTATAACCCATAAATTAATCAAAAAACCACTCACAATGCATCTCTAAAGCAACAAGTACAAATGGAACAAGATTGAAAAACAAGTGTATCAAAATATTCACTTTCCAAAGAACAAGAAAGAAAATTTTTTAAAAAAAATACTATAATTGTCTCTCCAAAGCATGATATTACTAAAAAAATTAATGGTTAAAATGGCATTGCTAAGGATTCACATGAACAAGATGAAAAACAAAAAATTGCAACAAGCTGAATTTAAAAAAAAGAGAAACTATGTCAACATAAGCAAGAAAGCCATCCACAAGCTAATGTTTTAAGTGTAGTTTCAAAAGATAACATTTCAATTATTTATTAAAATCAATAACTTATCACTATAATTTCTCACATAGATGGTAATAAATTTATGAATGTCAAAGTTATAAATTGATAAAAAAAAAATATGTTGTACATCATTTATTATATGTCCTTGATATAAAATGCAACACATATATTTGCGATCAATAAAGTTAAGAGTTTTATTTTCTTCAAAAACATGTTTTCTCTCTTTTAGCATTATTTCTCATCCAAATTCATATGATGTTGTACTTGTAAAATCATGGTTATAAATACTAGGAGAAATGATTGATATAAACAAAGGTTGCATTTCCTTTAATAAAAATGATAAGGTCAATACTATACCTTCAAGTCAAGAAAGTCACAATTTAATTTGTTTCCTAGTGATCAAGTAAAGATACTTAATGATTATCTATATCAAAATGAGATAAAATATTTTTACAATGATGAAAATAATCAAGAGAAAAACATCAACAAGATATATGGTGCAATTGGATTTTCATTCATAGATACAAAAGATGATCATATTGACATAGCACAAGTTAAAGTAAAACTTACAAATTTAATATTTTCCTATGATAATTCTGATTATTCATAATAAAATTGGAATTATTCAACTAACATTAAAGATGAATATGGAAATCTAATTGAATTTTATTGCACACATGATACAAGACATTCATATAGGCATCCCCTTGATTATATCCTTGGATTTTATTAACAAATTTTGATTGTACATGGTTTTTTAAATTTTTTCATCTTATTCTTCTATTTTATTTCATATGAGATCATTTTATCCCTTCTTCCACACCCTTGGATTTTATTGAATTTTTGGCCTCTTGGCCATCATATTTTTAACTTGTAGATCTACTTATCTCACAACATGAATCTTATGCTCAAACTATTTGTTTTCATATTTATTGTTGCAATCTACATTAACACAAACTCATTTTTCATAATAGATAGAACCAATAGACTTAGACACAACCACCCAACACTTATGTCCTGATTGGGTGAACCTATTCTTTATTATTTTCTATCGATAAAGTACATTTTTAGAATCTTGAGCTTTAATACTTCCAATTTTCAATTTTATTAGTTAATTTCAGTATGTAAAACACTATTGTTCATGAAAAATATCCTATTTTCAATCCATATTTCTCATATATATATCTTATTTTGATGATTCTACATTTTAAAAAATGAGAATGTACAGTCTACATCCTACATACTATTTATTTCATGTTTCCCAATATTACAATGGGGACATCTTTATCATTTTTCACCTTTTTAGTCTCTCCATGTAAATTTTTATTATAGACACATGTTTTAATATATTCAAAACTTCTTTATCTTATTCTATTCTCAGCACCTTGAGTTATTTTAGTTTCAACCTTACTATTTTATAAAAATGTCAAAATAAAAAAATATTAAAAATATTCAAATTTAGGAGCTACACATGGTTATAAATATAGTTTACATATTTGAAATAAGTTATTTATCTTTATACTATTAGATAGAGTATTATTTATATATCACACATACATTTCATTAATTTTCATGAGTGTGTGCAAGACATACAAACTTTTATATGGATTAATATGTTGGATTCTCCTCTACCCATTATCCATGCTAATATGGGTACAAGATTTATCCATATGTTCCAAGATAAAAGGGGTATTATTATAAAAGTAATATACTATTAAATTTTATCTTATCTACACATGTATTTCTAACATTTATATCTTACACAGTGTACATGAACATGTTATTTTATAAGACAGGATTACATGAAATGTGCATATCTTATACTACCTTTGCTAATTATATGTTCCATTGATGCTTCTTATACACGGTATATTAATACTTTTATTAACTATTATGTTTTCCCTTGTCCCTTGTATGAGACTCTTTATTTATGCATCTCTATGAGATCTTATGTGTTAGGTGTGACACTTGAATGTGTACTTGCTTTGGCCCTTAGCTCTATGTATTGTTTAAATTTTAACATGTCCCTTTTTTGAAACATTCATCATGTATATGAATGTTTTTTTGTACATTTCAACATGTCCTTGAAATCATCCTTTGGCCCATCTATTCAAAATTATATCATTTATGCTTGTTGTGTGTGTACTTGTTGAGCTTGATGAGTTTGATAAGCACCATGATCCATATCATGCACTCCTAACATACTAATTATATAAACTTCAATGATAAATTATATTGGCCTTTCCTCTTACAAAATATGCAAAATTCAAACCTTAATATGCTAACACATTTACATAAGCTACAAATTTAAATAATAATATCTTACTACACATGTTTCAAGTTAACTTTTATTTTGAGATGAGTGAATTTTTAGGAGAAAACTCCATTATCTCATAAGGGGGGCACTTCAGTGGGATTTTAAAGCATGAGATAATTCATTATACAAGATAAAAATTTATTTATGGACATATTCACAATTCAAAAGTATATAATACAATTATTGGTACATTTTATGGAGTAATATGCCATTATATGTGCACTCTTATTTTAGTTTCAAGGAGGAAATTCACATAGTTCAAAAGTTTCAAACATATTTACAATGAGAATTCAAATATAGTTTAAAATTTTACAATTACATTGGGGGCATAATATTAAGTTTATGACATAATATTTATTTTGTGGATATGGTATAATTATGGGTGTATTCAATTATCTTGTGATCATGTTCTCATATAGAAGGATATACCAAGATGTTGCAATTGAATATAGAAGACATATGTAGTGGTTGATTCAATTTAGTTACATAGTATATGACTTGGATTCACTGAGTAATTCAACATTATATGTGTGAATATGTTAGGATTCAAACTCATTTACATATTGATGTTATAAACATAGATAAACACAATTAGGTTTCAACATTATTCAATGATCAATAGCTTCACTTCTAAAGAAAAAATACAAGTTGTGGTTTAATTGCATATAATTTTATCCAATGGTTTATCTAAGGAACCATATTATCCAAGTGATTCATGGAATAAACTAGTTATATGATGATTTAAGGAAGAATCATCACCAAGAAAAGTTATAAAAATCAACATGATTGTCACACATTCAGTTTTATTCATTCTATACTCTCATTTCAAATTTAAATTTCTCAAATATAAATAATTTTCAATTTATAATTATAAATTTAAAATTACAAATTCTCAAATTTCAATCAAATTTTAAAATTTTCAAATTCAAGTTTTCAAAGGAACAAAATAACTACTTCCTGAATTTTTTAGGGTTCACCAAATAGTACAGTGCCTTGAATTATTGAAGTATGCATCTCAAATACAAAGTGTCTCTTACACACTAAGGTATCTCTTTATTTAAATATATTAATTGTATGTATGTATGTATATATATATATATATATATATATATATATATATATATATATATATATATATTTTGTGGTGGTGGGGGGGGGGGGGGGGTGTGTTAGATTTAGTAACCTAAATTTGGTCATTAATAATTGATCATGCCTATTTTACCCCTTTTTATCATTATTTAACATGCACTTAATTAACACTTATTTCATTGATTTAACCTATCCTAAGAATAAGAGAAGACCTATTCACATTATAAATTTATATACTATCATTTATAAAAATTATATTACAATTGAAAACACCTTTACACATTTGTATTCCTTGAATCATACCTAAAACTTAGTACTTTTTCTAAAAGGGACAAGAATTGATGCAGAGCATCATAAGGTAACATGAAAAGTTAGTGTGTTTAAATGTTTCATGATAGAAATTCATAGTACTATTTTGGTATTATAGGTATTATATCAACCCTTATGATGTTTTAGATTAATTTATACTCTTGAATGTGTGTGTTTATTATTGATTTAGATTTTCCTACCAAAATGCAGATTTGAAAATTTGAATTTAAAACTAGGATTTGAGTAGTATTTTTTTAAATTTAAATGTTGATGAATGTTTAAAATGGTCATATTATTTCTCATGAATGTGTGTGATTGTTATTTTATCTTTAAAATAATTAAAAATAACAATGTAATCAAGAAACAAAAATTTGTAACTGCCACTCAACATGGGAAATGGCATTGTGAGAAGTTATATTGCATGTTTTGCCATGATCAGAGAAGGATTTGAATGTAAATTGAAAGGATTAGAGAGTTTTAATATATTAGGATTGGATATTTTTTAAGGATACATATATTTAGCGTGTATAACATTAATAAATTTAACAAAATATAATGAATAGAGCTTTAACATCTCTATTTTGTTGTAATTGGAGGTTTTGTATAATGTCTTATTATGAAATGAATGATAAATATACCTTGTAAAGTTTATAATGGATATTGTGTAGTTATTTAAAAATTAACATGATTTATTTATTCTATTTATTACCTTTCCAATTTATTTTTATGACATAAAGTAATGCACAATATAATATAGTTAAATCATGCATAATTGTATGTTCTCATAGTCAGGAAATAGGGTTGCCAAGGTCTATTGAAGATTGTTAAGCTTTGTTGAAATTTTGTATAGTATTTTTACAATAGGTTATAATATTTAATTGATGTTGTCTATCCATTTTAAATATAATTAATACATTTGAATTGTAAAATTCAAAGAACCTTCACACACAGTCCATATATGTACTCAAAATTCTATAAAAGTGCATGTTGGAACCCTTTGAAGATTGATCATGAACTAACACCCATTGGATAAGTTTATGTGAGTTTTTTAAGACCTCATATAAGTAAAAAAAATTATTTAAGTGGTTTAAAACTAATTTTATCCTATTTTTCTATGCTCTCAACGTCTTATAGGTCTATCAACACTAGACCTAGGGTTTTAATCTTGCAACTCAAATAAATTTTAATCATGAAAACCAAAATTTATAAATTTTTTGATTAATATGTGTTTTTACCAATGATGTATAATTTTTTATTTTTTATTTTTATTATTTTACCATTTAGTACCATATCTAGAACTATGGCATTGGACTAGGCATGAAGAGACCTAATTGGTAAAGAGGTGAGTTGAGTTAGTTTGTCTACCTTGAGAGTTGGGTACTTAAATTTTATTTGAAGATGAAAGGGTATAATGGGTGTCCTAAATATGTTTTTTTTTAATATTTGTATAATCTTCACACCTACTATATTTGTCCTAAAATAGGACTACAAGGAGCTAGGTTTCAAGATGGAAAGAGTTATTTGTTTGGGAGTCCTAACCTTGAGATTGAGTATAATGTTTGGCTATGTGAGATATTCAAAATAGGTAGGGGATAATTCATATGATACCTTGTGATAATTAAAGAGTCTTGAAAACCATGCATGAGGCTTTTAGGTCTATAAACTTATGTGGAAATGACCAAGCTTGAACCAAGAATAAAGAGTAAAGGCATGAAAGTGGTGTACAAAATGACTAGGTTGATGATAAAAAATGTAATATTGAAGATGTATTTAAAGGGTTATGTATCAAGAGAGAATGAGAGGATTATGGGAGCAAGGAGGATTATGTGCCTAGTAAAGTTAGGATTGATCAAGGATGGAAAAAGATGCAATCAAGTACTTGCATGAAATAAATAAAGTCAAAGATGATTGGAGGCATTAAAGGAAAAATTAGAGCTAGGGAGATGTATGAGGAGAGCGTAGTCATCATCTCTACATCAATTTGTATCAGATATAGTAAAATATTTATATATTTTATGAATTTGAGTATTAAAGGTTTCTATTTGAGGTTATTGAAGGTTGATAATTAAGGTTACAATAATGAGTAAGAGAGGTAGAATGGTTTTAGAAACATATAAGGTAAGAGTTTATGGTAGTAGATCATCCATAAGAAGAGAGAATAAATAATCCAAGGAGAGGATTAGTTTCAAGGTGAAAAATACTTGGATAAGAGTGTCAATAGACTAGGTAGAGGAGAGAACCTAGGTTGAGAAACCAAAGAAAGTGAGAAAAACTTGCTTATGAGAAGATGAAGATAGATAAGGTGAAAGAAAGGAAGGGCTTGGCTAAGTTAGAATAATAAAATGAGATAAAGAGGAAGGAATACCCAAAGAGAGAAGGGTTTATTTTTGAAGAGGATATGAGTGAGATAGATCAAAGTTTGGAGATGATAAATATCTTGGTGGATATCATGAAAAAAGAGGAAATCCAAAGTTATGGTTGGGTAATGAGGAAGAAAATATTTAAGTGGACTATAAGGATACTCATGGAGAGAAGAATAAATATTATCATAAGATACAATAAGAATCAAAATAAGTTACTATATAGGCAGCTCAAGGAAGAGATGAAGAAGTTCATGATGGATGAAAAAATTGGTAGACAAGAAGAAGGTGAGCATCACCTCAAGGAGAATAAGTTAGCCATGTAGGATGATGAGAGGAAACAACTAAATAAATGTAACAAGGATAATATGGAGACAAACAAGCCTAAATATTTTTTAAATTTAATGATTTATCATCATGTGTGTATGCAGGTATAAGAGTGAAGAAATATTAAGTCCTTTTTGAGGACATAAAAGTTAAAATCATGAAGGAAAACAAACATGAATGACATGCTTATGTTGAATAAGATATTGATTGGGAAGCCATGTATAGATGTATAGTGTTTTTTAACCCTAAAAGAGGAGGGATGTTTAGAGAAAGATATTTTTAAGAATAGGGATGACTCATTGAAGGCATGAAAGTATCAAATTTGAATCAAGAATATAGAGTAAAGAGGTATGACAATCAAGAAGCAAATTTTTTATTACATTAAGAAATCAAAGAGGTATAAGATAAGAGTGTATATACATAATATTTTCAAACTTTTATCACTTACTAACACTTTTTATCTATAAAAAACCCATCAATTATCAATCTCTCTAAGTGCATGCCTTAAGGGGTGCACTGAGAAAGGGGTGGGCAGACCATTAGTGCTTCACAATATTTTTGTCTCTTTTTCCACTTGTTATCTACACACTTGTCTCCTAAAAACCTTGTCCCTAAGCTTGTTTTTCTTTCTTTTACACTTCTTAGTCATTTCCTACCTTTTGTCCCCCTTTTCCTAACCTCAACCCCCTTTTGACTATTCACTATACTAGGTTAAAACTATCAACTCTGTACACTTTTTAGCCTAAATTTATTGTACTAGGTCAACTATGTCAACCCTATGTAGTTTTGGGTGAAATTAAATTAGGGTCTAGGTCAGCTCTTGGTTGCCCTAGCCTATGACCTAGTGAATTCTTATCCAAAATTGTGCTAAGTTGACTGGGTCAACCCTATCAACTAAATGTTTTAGAAGGGAATAGGGTTAAATGTACATACATACATACATACATATATACATACATATGTGTGTGTGTGTGTTCATTTCACTATTATTTAGAGAAGAGAATAAGTAAGAGTTATTACACATTTTCTTATCCACCATTCTACTTAAGGAGCTAGCTTAGGGTTTCATACTTTCTTTAGCTATACAAATCTTGTCTTATGGAGAAGTATTTTGGATGAATTGATAGGTTGTGTACTCTAGAGCTTATTTATCCTTTATATCCTTACATAACATAACAATCTCATACAAATTACCTTGGATAAAGGATATGTTGAGGCTCGACAAGTTTGTCTTCAAAGGTAATTATTATAGCTTTATTCCTCCTTTGTAAGAGTAGATATATATGCATTTTTAATTCTCTTCCATGTATTATGATTCTATATACATTGATGTGAGTATTTTTATCTTATGCATGTTTACTTTTATTATTTCTAAGCCCCACTTTATTCCACAAGATTTGGTAAGCACTAGATTGGACTTTACTTATTATTATTTTAGTGAGATATCAAAACATAGGACTCCCTTAGGGTTATTACATTATTGTGCTTGACTGGAGGCTTTGGAACCCTCCCTAACATAGTGTATCATGGTAAGAGATCCCCTAATCAGGTTTAGTGGATCCCAATATTGGTCATGTTCCCAATTATCTAGTGTGTCCCCAATCAGAAGTCTATGGTATGATCTATCTTCTCTGAATTAGGATTGATTTATAGACATGACACATTTATGATTGCATACATGTTAGTGAATTGGACATGAATCTAACCCTTATAGGTTTTTCTCACATTTTTCATTATTATATCATTATATTTTTATATATTTGAGATATTGGGTCAACACTATTAATATAGTTATAAATTATATGTGCATGTTTAACATACAGTTACATCAATACAACTATATTCTATTTGTGTAGGTTTTTCATTAGGTATAGGCTACTAGGTTGACTCAATCGACATAGTATACTTTCAAACATCTAGATCAGGCTACGAAGTCGACCCTATCAACTCAATACATTTCCAAACTTCCAAAAAACATAGTAGGTCAACTTTGTTGATATAGTATATTTTACAAGTTTTTAGCAAATAAGGAACTACAAAACTAGGTCAACCTAGTTGACATAGTTGGAAGAATTTGTAATTATAAATCAAGGTAATTAAATAGCAATATCATTCTCCTCCACATCCTCCAACCCACCAAGGTTCATTTCTATACTTCTCTATCATTTTTATTATTCATTATAATTATGTTTTTCATAGTTTATAGTCTTTACAAATGCCCCTTATATAGTGAACTAGGTCAATCTTATCAATGTAATTTCGTATTTTGTATTTTATTTAAAAAAATAAGATGACACTATTAATGTAGTTCTTTTTTAGACCCATTATTTCATAGTATAGTAGTGACACTATCAACTTTATTCTATAATATCTACATACACTATCATTTTAAATGAAATTGTATTATGTTTTAAAGTTGGAAATAACACTTATATGCTAGTAATTATCTCACACTTTCATTTCCTAGTTATTTCATGCTTATAATAGATCACATAGTCTAATTAGGTGTATTTTAAAAATACCATTTAGTTGTACTATTTTTTTCTTTTATGCACAAACTACCTAATCACAAAATCTTAAAATGCATTTTAATAACTATCTACCCAAGGCCTACCTACTTGAATTTCATCACCAAGGGGAAATCCAACTTGGTTTTTTGGTCAAGTATAAATATGTGGTCAAAGTTATATATTTTATAAGAACCCAACACCCTTATTGTTATAATGTGTGAAGTGAGGGGGTAGTCCCCAATACTAATCTAGTACCATTACCAATACAGATCCCTTTCATCCTAAACATCCTAAAACTATCCATAGATTAATTTCTAATTATTTACTTAAAATCAACTCCCTATCACATCTAAAATTATATTATAATAATCTAACAATATTTAGTTTGACCAATTAGTTAGCTTTTACTTTCCAATTTGACTACTTTCTCTTTTCTCACTTATGTGTTGTATTGTAAAAACTTGCATGAGCTAGTGTTGGTGCAAGGTTTTATGTTGTGTGCCTCAATTGGATCAACTTTATTAAGCCAATTGATTATGTGTTTCCCTTCAATTATTAATTTCTAAATTACTTGAATTTTTTTTCCTATTTCAGTACACAATCATTCTACTCAACACAATACCTTACATACTATCTATTTTTCCCTTGCCTATAGTACTAGGTCAACTCTATCAGCTCTATACACTTTTTATCCCCTATTTACAGTACTAGGTCAAATCTATACACTTTTTCATCCCCTATTTATAATACTAGCTAGATACTATCAACTTTATATAGTTTTCAACCCCTATTTATAGTACTAGCTCAACACTGTCAACTCTATATAATTTTTACCTTTATTTCCAGTATTAGGTCAACACTATTGACTCTATATAGTTTTCATCCTCTATTTCTATTAATAGGTTGACATTATCAACTCTGTATAATTTTTAACCTTAGTTTCTTGTACTAAGTTGACATTGTCAACTCTATATAGTTTATAACCTTAGTTTCATGTACTAGGTCGACCTCATCGCTTCTGTACTCTTATCTGTCTCTTCATATCTCTTTGTTTTTTCATCTATTTCTTATGTGGTTATCTAGTCTTATTTTATAATTATTACATCTTGGTAGCCTTCCCTTAGTAAATAACATTTCATAATCAAGGATTTAGATCATAATCTCACTTATTTTATTACTTCAGATGAAAATATTCACTTTATTCCTTCATCTTCTCTTAATCAAAAACTAATTACTACACAATATAATGTAGTTGATTTCCTTCATCATAATCCTCCTCCCAATACCAATATTGGGAATCCTCCACTATATTATGCCCATCCCACCAACACTAATACCCCACCTTTAAATACTAATGGATAAATTAACACAACTCAAATTATGACACAAATAGTTTAACAAATAAACATCAAGCAAACAACTAATCAATCTCAAATGATGAACATGCAACAACATTTATTCAACATGATTAGTTAACCACCTCAAATCATCAAGTCTCAACCAAATCAAAATTTTGTCCCTCCTCTTAGAGATTCCAATGGTAATATCACCCCTCAACCTAATTTTAATAATAAAATGCTTCAACATCTTCAAAATTAACCTTTAGCCCCATTATTGCATCCATAGATATTGGAAACATTTTTCCAAATATCACATATAATGGGACTAAAGACCATACTATCTTTATTAAGTCTTGTGGTAATCTCTATAAGGAATAGGTCCAAACTAACACCTTTTATACCACCAAGATCTTATCCAAAACCTTTATTAGTGATTCACTTGAATGGTACAACCAACTTCCTAGACATTCTATCTCACAACTAGAAGATTTAGTCAATTCTCTAGTGAAGGAATTACAAAAAGATGACCTTCTTAAAAATTACCTTAACCATTTCATAAATACCAAGTAACTTCCTAATGAATCTACTCATACTTTCATCAAATGACATAAGTCTCTCACCCATAAAGTTGACCATAACATGAATGATGATAATATTTTAAAAATATTTTTTACTACTCTTAAATATCCCCTTCAATATAAATTTTAAATCTTTTCACCTAAAAATTTAGAATAAGCCTTAGACCAAGTAAAAAAGGCAAGACTTTCTTATGACTCAATTTGAAACCCCTTAAATAACTACTAAATAACCTTTCTAATAATTTTTTCATAAAATTGATTCATCCAAGCCTCCACAACCTCAAAATAAAGCAACCAATTCAACCAATTTTAACCCAACCCACCCTCCCTTGAGTCTTGAATAACTTAAGAAGAAATTTCCACCCTCTAAACACATGAACTTTGATCCTTCCAAACCTCCTCTAAAAGGGTATAATCCTAATAATTTTTTTTGGTGGCATGATACTATAGGTCATTCTCATGAGTCTTATCATGATCTCCATCGATTTCTTATTTCTTCCTTGCTTGTTCCACATTTAAAACTTGATACTCTCACAAAATAAAATTATCAAGACTATTTTTAAGCTTCTCAAATTCAATCTTAAGAACCATAATCACATCAACATCAACTAACTAATGATCAACAACAATCATCCCATACCTACACCTCATCCACTAATTTTATTCAAAACACAGTTGATCCTTCTTCCTACACCAATAAGGAAAGGATACCTAACATGAACAAATTTAAACATATCATTGCATCCATTGAACCTCAAAATCTTAGGTCACATAAACCAAAATAGTACCTAGTTCAAATTCCTACTCCAAAGAATATCATACATGGTCCTCCTTTACCTCATTTTCCTCCTTATACCTCTCTTACACATCCTATGTCACAATCAACATCCATAAAATCTAACAAACCAACACATTTACCAATCTCCAAATGAACCCACCAACCTAATGCAAATCATTTTAATGGTTCAATGTTACCTCATTCCACCTCACATGTTGGGGCATCTTGTGATGCCCATCCTTGCATCCACTTACCCATTGGGGCATCTTATGATGCCCACTCTTACTGGGATTCTTGATAACAACCAAATTCTACTTCAAGAAACCTTTTGAGACTTATAGACTTGTATTTAACATGCTCATCTTAGATACAGATGTGAGCATAGATTTTACTTATTTTTTTGGGTCTCATGTTTCTTTGTTTTTATGCACTTTACATCTTTTACTTCCATTTTACCAACATCATTGTTTACCTTTGGGTTCTTCGGTTTTCTTACACATTACATTTGGAATTTATTTTCTTTTTTGTCCTTATATATCTCTTTTATTTTTGTATTTTTATGTCATTATTTGCCTTAGTAGCTTTATGATTATTTTTCCCCATATTTATCACTCACCTTATTAGTGTTCACATTGTGAGTTACAATGTAAGACCATGGATAGGACCTATCTTTCCTCATAAATTACCACATTAAAACATATTTAAACCACTTTTTGGGATGACTGCTATTTTTATCAGTGCTTGTGTTAGATCTATTGTAGGTTAGCATGGCTTCTCTAGTGACATGATTATCATATCATAGCCCTATTTATTTCATAGCACTATTGTACCTCCTTATGATCATTTATGATCATATTCATCATTGTATCACTTATTACATATATGTATCTCTCATGATCCCCATATTTCCCTTATTTCCTTTCATTTTAGGCTCACATCGATCAATTTTGAGATTTCACACTTACTTGTGGGCAAGTGTAGGAGTCTTTAGAAACCTTGGTCTTTAGGTCCTTTTCTCTAGTGACCAAGTGTAATCTCTCTTGTATTTTTGATATTTAACACCCATGTTTGGTTTTCCAAATCTATATAAATGAGGAATAGAAAAAATACATCAAGAAATTTAAAAGCTAAATCTTTTAACAAAAGGCAATGATCCAAAAGGCAAAATTTAAAAATTCTAAAAATCAAATCACACTAAAATATGTGTTTTAAAGCACATATCCTTTTTATAGTAAAAGATCAAACTCCATAGTTGGCTTCATGATAGAACCAAGGTCCATTGGGGTACAGTAGGCCAGTAGATTAGAAAAGGAGAATAAAAAAATCTTTTAGTGCTACCTACTTTCTCATGAAAGTACCTAATCTCTGTAGTAGATTGATGGATATGTAAGGGGTCCTAAAGAATAGGGAACACATTATGGGAAGGTAGATAATTTTTAATTTTCTTGAATATAGCCTTCATGGGATGATTTATATACTTCACTTATTATCCCAAGCTTTGTGTTCATTAGTCAAAATGTCCTAAGTCCTTGGTGTTGATAGTTATTAGTCTTTCTTACTTGCCTAGTGTGTCTCATTCTTACTAAATATGTTCACACCACCCATGTGGAACCTCACATTCCTTATTTTACATCATATTTTTCTTATATTCCCCTTTTTGTATATTGCTTTAAGCTAATCACATCTACTTTATTAAGCCTATTGGATTATAGTTTGTGAGTTACATTGTATAACATTGGATACAACCAAGTCTTCCTCAAAAACACCCTTATACCATTTATTTACCACACCATCTCATTATCATCCTAGTCATGTCATTAGTTTGTTGTGTTTTCTTACATTGTATCTTAGAACAAGTAATAATTTTGAGTTTTCATCTTTTAGATCTTTTGATTTTCATTTCTCCATTATGTTCTTGTTTGATTTATATGGATTTCACTTATATTACATATGACATTTGGCATTATTACATGTTTCTCTTTATGTATGAATTCTTCATGATTATCTTATGTCTTGACTTACATTTCAATTTTAGTCATTCATGTTTTCTTTATGTTTGATTTGACATGCCTATATTACATGAGGTTACTTGTCACTTACATATCTTTGTTCAAGGATTATTGCATTGATATTTCATTTGTCATCTATGTTTTACATGCTTCCCAATGTTATTTAGGATGTTCTACATTATTTTTTTCCATTTATTTTTTCCATGATTTCCAACATGATTTATTATGTCCTACAATCATTTGTCATTTATTTTCCATCATTTGTCATTCCTTTTTCATCCTTTTATCATGCATTTGCTCTCAATCTTTTTCGTTTTAGCCTTGCCTTAACAATCCTAATTTGCCAATTTTCTTAAAACACTTATATCTTTGTCTATACTAACTCTTTTTCCAACCCATAAATTTTTTTAGAATCGTGACATTCGTTAGAGTCTTTTCCACTACTATATGCGTATCTTCCAAAAAATTCAATTTTTATCTATTTTTGACACTAATATCTATAAGTTCACATAATGTTCTTCACATTGGATGCCTTAAATTCTATTTTAGTCTCCTTATTTATCTATAGAACTAAGGTAAGTAAAGGTATGTTTTTTTCAATTTTATCCTTTCATTCATATTATTTTCTCCTTATTGTATTTTACATAGCATCAACATTATGTGTTATCATGTTCTATTCTTAAAGCACCATCTTATGTTGCACTCACATGACACATGATGAGATTTGAGTGGGGAATATGTATACACATAATATATTAAAAAAATTATCACTTACTAATATTCTGTATCTTGCAAAAACCCATCAAGTCTCAATATCTCTAAGTGCATACCTTAAGGGGTGCATCAAGAAAAGGGTAGGAAAACCATTGGTGATTTATAGGATTGTTGTCCTTTTTACCACTTTATATCAATACACTTATCTCCTAAAAAACTTATCCCTAAGATTTTTATTCTTAATTTCACACTCCTCAATTATTTACTACCTTTTATCCCCCTTTTCTTAACCTTAACTCCCTTTCACCTGTTCATTGTACTAGGTCGACACTATTGACTCTATATAATTTTTAGCCTTAGTTTACTATACTAGGTCAATTAGATTGACACTGTATAGTTTTGGGTGAAATTCACTTAGGGTTTAGGTTAGCTCTTGGCCAACATAGACCATGACCTAGTGAATTCTTGTCCAAAATTATATTAGGTTGACTGGGTTGACCCTATGGGTTGAAAGTTTCAAAAGGGCTTAGGGTTAAATCCACCTATATATACAAGTTCATTTCTCCATTATTTATAGAAGATATTAAGTAAGAGCTATTAAATATTTGCTTATCCACCATTATACTTGAGGAGTAAGCTTAGGGTTTCATACTTTCTTTAGAGATACGAATATTATCTTATGAAGAAGTCTTTTGAATGAAATGATAGGTTGTGTAGCCTAGAGATGATTTATCCTTGGTATCCTTAAATTCCATAATAACCTCTTATGAATAACCTTATCCAAGGGAGATATTAAGTCTTAGTGGGTTCATCTTCAAAGGTAAGTATTCCTAAAGTTGTTCCCCTTTTGTAAGTGTAGATAGATATACATTTTTACTTTTATTCCATACATTTGGATTCCATATACATTGATGTGAGTATATGTCTCTTATGAATGTTTAATTTTATAGTTTCTAACCTTAAATTTATTCCACAAGCTTTGGTGAGCACTATATTAGACTTTACTTTACTTGATATTATTTTAGTGAGATATCCAAACATAGGAATCCCTTAGGGTTATTAAGTGATTTTTCTTGACTATAGGCTTTAGAACCCTCCCTAGCATAGTGTATTATGGTAATATATCCCCTAATTAGGTATAGTGAATCCCCATATTGGTCATGTTTATGTTATCTAATGTATCCCCAATCACAAGTGTATGGTATGATCTATCTTCTTCAAGTTAGGATTGATTTATAAACATGATGCATTTTTGATTACATACAAAGAGTTTATTTGTGAATAATGATGATATAGTAAATCTTGATAAGAATATAGATTAGATTTAATAACATATTTCTAGTTGTGATGAGTTACTAGATGAGAAACAAGACCAACTATTTGTCTATGAGAGTTGGGATCAATTGTAATCAAATATGAAAACTTTGGAGCATGTCATAAATAATGAAGAGAAGGATAAAGTATATCCTAGAAAAATAGTTAAATATATGAAAACCTGGCATGATTCAATGGTGTTTTAATAAAAATAAATATTGATGGATAAGGCAATATATCATGGAGCAACAAGGTATATAAACTAATTTGCAGTAGGCAAGGGGATGGAGTCCAAGTACAAGTTATGGTACAAGCTATATAAGATCACAATAAGGAAAAGGATATGATATTGAGAGAATGGATACAAGAGGATGAATTTAATCTATTAAAGTATTAATTCAAATTAAAAATAATGTATAATATGTCATACATGAGCTAGATTTAGAATTACAAGATAGAGAAAAGAAGATGTCAAAAATAATGAGCATGTTGCTCATGAGAACACTTTAAGAAGATGAACTTTTAAGTCACATAAGGGAAGATAATAAAAATTAAGAAATGAGTTATAGATAATAATATGGACAAGAATTCATACAAAGTGAATCAAATCAAGTTGCAATCCAAGGTGAAGTGACATAAAGTCATGTAAGTTGATCAAAGAATAAGTAATGGCAGCCAATGATGGAAGTAACTAATATAAGATAAGAGGACAAGATAATTAACTCAAGAATATTATATATATGCTTATAGAGGCTTGGAATAATAATACAATAACAAGAGTAGATTAAAAGGACCATGAGATCCCTAAAGATACTATCAACTCTCATGAATGCAATTTGATAAGTACTAAGTATGATGGTGCAGGTATGGAGATGCAAGAGAGAGATTCACTCCATGACCACATGGAGAAAATAATAAAAGAGATGAAATATCTCGAGATAGATTCAAGGAAAGAGGATGACAACCATGTTCCTCATAAAGGAGATGACTGGATGAATAAAACATGTTTAGAGAAGGACAAGATCAATCCAAAGGTGATTTAAGGAAGGATTAAGAGAAATTTAGCATTGGGAGAGAAAATAGAAGGTATTATTATAACAATAACCAATCCGAATATCATGCCAAGAGTTTAATATCAAATATTAATGTAACTAGAGATACAAGAAAGTGAGCAAGAGAACAATTAAATGAAGCAAGAGTAAGGTAATAATTTGACCTGGCAAGAAAAATATGGAAAGAATACATACAATAAAAATAGGATTGAAGAATAAGAATAGACCATTTGAAGAAGACAATTATGAAGAGAATTCAAATATTGAGGAGATATAAGATGAAGTGGACAAAGAGTTACAATAGATCATGTACTTTATGGAGATAGAGGATGAGTTAGCAAAGAGGAAAGACAAGGCAAGGAGACAAATACAAAAGGACCAATTGAGGATAAATGAGAAAGAAAAGAGGAGAAGTATAAATACTATATTATAACATAAAATGATAAATAATTTGAAAAAATGAAAAATTTAGACTAGGCACATTTAAGCAGGAGCTCAAATTTTCCCACTTAGGTAGCATGATGCAGAGCAACACAAGGTAGCATGAGAAATTAGTGTGTTTTAATGTTTCATGGTAGCAATTTATGGTTTTATTTGTGTCTTATAAGTACTATAGGGACAATTATTATGTTTTATATTCATTTATTGTCTTGAATCTATGTGTTTCTTATTTATTTATATTTTCCTGCCAAAATGCAGAATTTGAAAATTTGAATTTAGAACTAGGTTTTGAGTAGTATTTTGAGAATTGTGTGAAATGTAAATGTTGATGAATGTTTGTAATGGTACTAGTAGGTCATATGAATTTTTTTTAGTGGTATTTTAATTTTAAATTCATTAAAACTGAAAATTTAATAAAAAAACAAGAAGTTGTAACTGAAACCCAACATGGGAGATGGCCTTGTGAGGAGTTATATTGTATGTTTTAGTGTGATAAGAGAAGGATTTGCATGTAGATTGAAATGAGTAGAGTATGGTAATATATTATGATTGGATAGTCTTAGAGGATACATTGATATGGTTTGGATAACCTCAATAAATTTAATAAAATATAATGAATAGAGCTTTAATAGCTTTGTTCTACTATAACTGGAGGTTTTATATAATGTCTTATTATGAAATGAATGAAAACTATTACTTGTCAAGTTTATAATGGATATTTTTGAGTTAATGATTTATTAAAATTATTTATTTTCTATATTTATTACCTTTTCAATTTATTTTTAGGATATAAATTAATGCATGGTACAATATAGTTTAATCATGCAGAATTATGCATTCTCACAATTAGGAAATAGGGTTGCCAAGGTCTTTTGAAGATTTTTAATATTTTTTGGAATTTTTTATAGATTTTTTAAAATATTTTATAATATTTAATTTATATTTTTTATCAATTTAAAATATTATTAATCCATTTTAAGTGCAAGAGTCAAATAACCTTCGCACACAATCTATATATGCACTTAGAATTTTGTAAAATTACATGTTGTATCCACTTGAAGATTGATCATGAAATAAAAACCATTGGAAAAGTTGAGGTGAGTTTTTTAAGATATAATATAGGTCTCATAAGTTACTTAAGTGGTTTAAAACTAATTTTATCTTATTTTCTATGGTCTCATCCACCTACAAGCCTATCAACACTAGACTTAGGGTTTTAATCTTGCAACTCAAATAAATTTTGTTTTCACCAACCAAAATTGATAAAAATTTGGATTCCTATGTGTTTTTCATTCTCCATATTATTTTTAGGTTTTAATTCCATTATTTATCATGTATTATGGTATCCAGGATTGTAGCATTGGGCTAGGCATAAAGAGACCTAATTGGTAAAGAGGTGAGTTTAGTTAGTTGTTATATCTTGATATTTGGTTCCTAAAATTTTATGTGAATTTGAAAATGTATAATGGTTATCCTAAACAAGTCTTAATTTGTGTATAATATTATTATAATATATATAGTTTCTAGATTTGTCCTAAAATAAGGTTACAAGGAGTTAGGTTTCAAGATGGAAAGAGCTAATTGTTTGGGAGTCCTAACCTTGAAATTGAGTATAATGTTTGGATGTGTAAGAGAGTTAAAATAGGTATGGAATAATTAATATTATCCATTTTTATAATTAAATATTCTTGAAAACCATTCATGAGGATTTTAGGTCTATGAACTTATGTGGTAATGACCAAGCTTGAACCAAGAACAAACATTAAATACATGAAATTGGTGTATGAGATGATATTATAAGTACAATATATCAATATAGAGAGGAGAGGATTATGGAATAAATGAGGCTTACATGCTTATTAAATTCAATATTGATTAGTGATAGTAAAAAATGAAAATAAGTACCTACATGAAGCAAGTAAGGTTAGAGATGATTGAAGGGATTAAAGTAGAAATCAGAGCCAAGGAGACGTATGAGGAGAATGTAGGAATCAAATATACATTAATAATGTCCAAAATGATAGGAATTCCAAAAATTATTGTCATTTTATGTAATTTTTATCCATCCATTATAAAATATAAATTCTTTAAAAAGAAAGCATACTTAGGGTTGGCCTTAAATTTTCTAAACTCTCCAATGGATATTTTTAATTATTGAATCACTATAAAATTGTATCTAATTATTTCATTTAAAATATCTTGTAAAGATTATCAATCCTATCACAATACATTTTTCACACAATTTAAAATTAAACAAAATCCCAATATGCTTTCTAAATAAATTTACAAGCACTTCAAGTAGTATGATCCAAGTTTGAATTTATTTTTATGCAACCCTAGTCAAGCATGATCAAATATTCAAGATAAATATAGATGTATTGATATGTTCAAAGGAGTAAATTTTAATAAATAAATTATGTGGGGGAAATAAATGGAGGATTTATCCCTCTTTAGAGTATTGGTATGTAGGTAGTTCTCAAAAAATGGGGTGTTAATGTCTAGCACTACTCCAACCGCTAAGCCTTTTTTACTCCTTCACATTTATTTTTCTCCTTGTGGCACAAATATAATGTTTTGAACTTAAATAATTTATTTTATTTTATTAAATGAAAAAAAACATAAAATATTATTTTAAGTAATAATATATTACATATTCACATAGGACTATACCTTAATTTTTAACTTTATGCAAATAGATAGTTTTACCAACCTAGGAAATCAGTGCCCATCACTATTGACCTTGATGGGTGTACATATCCATACAATGTTTGAGGATCATATTTTTGGGAATATTTTGGGTTTTCATCTTTATTACTAATTTCTCATTTTTTTAATCAACATAGTAAATCCAAAACCATCAAAAATCTAAGTACATGTCTATTTTGATTGGTTTAGTCTTGTTCTTATTCATTTGTTTCATCAATTCTAATCGCTTGATTTTAGTTTCCTATTTGTATGTTTTTAAAATAACCTAATTTATTCAAATAAATTTATATAATTATGGTTAATATTTATATACTAATTGAAATTCAATTAAAACATATATGAGGTTAGATTTTTTGAATTTTAACACTGTAGGGAAAGATTATCACAACACTTATAAGATCTAATCCAAGGAAATGATGAAACAACATCTTAGATCTTCATATAATGCCAATAAAAATAAATAACCTTGAAAAGTTAATAAAGTATAAATATTGAATCTTTTTATATCTTGAAGGTCTTATGAAACACTATGTAGTAAAAAATTCATAGATTTGGTTTCATGATCCCCTCTTCTAAATAGGTTTTTACATCATAGAGTAGTTTGGAATAATGATGAAATACACTGACAAGTAAATACATTCTTGATTAGGAAATTAGGCTTAGTTATTCTTATTTTAGGAGTATAATATTCCTCATTCCCAAGAAGGATGGGTCCTATAATCTCTCAATAGACTAGCATGCACTCAAAATAATCACGGTGAAGAATTAGTACCCACTATTGTGCATTGATGACCTCTTATACTAGCTTTGAGGCACATAATAATTCACTAATATTTCTTTAAATTTAGGTTACTACCAAGTTCTATTCCATCCTAAATATGTATGAAAGATATTTTTGAATACACAACAAATATGAGATGAATAGTTGGTTATGTCTTTCTACATGACCAATGTGCCAAAAATATTCATACACTTCATGTATGATTTAGTTGAACCCTTCCTAAATTCCTTTGTCATCATCTACTATATATGGAATTCTCATCTTAAAAAATAATTTTGAGGAGTATATGGAGCACATCTCATGCATCTTAGACATAGTTTGTTAACACAAATTGTAGTCCAAATTAGCAAAGTGTACTTTTGAAATTTTTATCCCCCATTTTAAAAATTGAATATAATATCCATAATTTGTTTATAATATCTGATTGGAAGTAAATCATGGATTAAAATGATCAATAAATTATAGGATTATTATTTTGAGTCTATCCTCTAATGGAAAGTTTACAAAAATTGTTTAGCGTCTCATGCCGAAGAAAATCCATAAGCGGTAATTTTACATGGAGACAATTTAAGAAATGGCATTAATAAGTTAGAAAAAAATTAATAAATTTTGTGATATTAAATTATTTTGATTATCTCTGAATTAATTCATTTTAATTCATCATTATGGCAAATGAGTAGGTCAAGTTTTTAACTATAATCACAAAATAATTTATTATTTTTATCAGGGACAAATGCTCATGAATATGAAAACAAGAAATAGAATTCTAAAATTAAGCATTTGTAATCGATATCATTTGATTCTTATAGAATTTATTTCTTATAAAAAATTTCACTTATTATATTTGGTGTTAATTCAAATCAATACTAGTTAAATTTGGAATTAGTTCTATTGTGCATTTATTTTGGTCTAGTGCTTGTTTGCATTTGAAATTTGTTAAAATTTGGTGCTTATTATATATTTATATAATTTTGTTTATTAATTATTAAATTTATGATTAGTTCAATATGTTTCTTATTTGGTTTGGCACTTGTTTGATACAATTTGGAATTTATTTCATCGAGTACATGTTTCATTTGATCCAACTTTTTCTTGATTTAGTACTATAATTATTTAATTTAAAAGTGATTTTAAGAATAATTATGATTTTTTGAATTAATTTGATGAAAATTTAAGTTGGAATTAATTCCAAAATTGAAGCATCCAAGAGGTAATTTTTGTGAGTCTAAGCTAAATTCAAAAGGTGAAAATTTTAAAATTTAACATCAATATTAGGTGCAAAGTTATAAGTTAATTTTAAATAAATTTATATTTGATTTAATGATAAAATTTAATTATATATATATATGGAGGTCATATATTTCCATCGTCGGCTATATCACTAGATGGATCAAGCTCAATGAGTCTCATTAAACACATTAGGTTGTGTTAAGAATTTTACTCATCATAAATTTATTTGGAATTATAAAAAAATACTTAGAATGTAATGTTAATGAAAGGTCACATAAAAATATAAAATAATTTAGAGGATAAAAAGGTTCTTGATGAAATTGAGTGTAAAATGAATTTTTAGTATTGGCAACCATAACATAATCTAGTATTTGAGCTACATCAACTATATGAATTCATGTAGATCATGAAAATATTAAATTAATTCAAGATTATCTAAATCCATGCATTCACATATAATTTTTGAGTTTTATTTGACTCAAACTTTTACTGTATGTTTGTCAATTATTTATCACACATATGATGGTTTCTTAGCTAGATAACATGCATAAAATCGTATTTTAATTGGACTCATGTGTAATAGTGCACTCTTTAAGATCTCAAACAATTACTCTACATGAATCTTATATTAAAAATTATTGACATTACAAACTCCATCTAACTTCACATTGATGTGTTTTATTATGCACTCAACATAGTACTTATGTAACATGCACATCTAATTACATACCACTTTAAAAACATTCAATGACATAGTTCAACGATACTCCACATATGATAAAAATTGTAAGTTATAGTGAAAGGATTTAAATAAGAATACCAATAAATATTTGGTAATAATAAAGTTATTCATTCCAATCATAATCCACTTTGATCTATGTAAACAAAAATCAAGCTAAAGAATGTGCACCACATAAATTGGATGACATACATTTAGTATTTATACAATTGATCAAGAAAATTAATGTAAAGGATAACAAGTTCACATGTTTTGTTAGAATACCATTTGTTTAATTTATCATCACAATGATGAACACATGTAGTCACAACCTAATAAACTATGTCTCCTTATAATCAATTTACCATGACTTTGTATATAGATACACTAGTATTGCACAAACTAAATAGGTCAGGGAATTATAAATGTTTGACTAGCTTATCTACAATCCTTAGCATATTTATTTTCCTCATGGTGTTATTTTATAAAGACTCATTTTAGAGGCACAAAACACTAATAATTTAATTTATCTTATGAGTTATAATAGCACATAAATGGCCTTTAGTTACTTATTAGTCCAAATGATAAAAAATCAAGCATAATAATACACTAGATCTAAATAATTTTGCCTAATAATTAGGGGAAACATAACATAGTAAACAATATCAAAAAATAGATATAAAAACAACACAAGTAATTTACCTCCTTTATGAAATTTTATGTCTACTTTTTGGCATAAGGATGTTTGTGATCAGACTATGACAATTAAAGTCTTCTATAAATGTTTATCCAAGCTGGTAGAACTTCTCCAATGGTCACTTGTGGCTTGGTGTGAATCTTGGCATACAATGGGCATTATAACACTACTCTTAATGGATTATTGAAGGTATTCCAATATAATAACCTTATGCATAAAATCTTGTTGGCATATGGTGTGGGAACTTGTATTTATATCTCTAAGAACTAAATTTAACCCTAGGGAGGTTAGGTTAAATTTTAATTTTAGTTGAGTCTAAAATAACCTAAGTTGAGTTAATGTAACCCTGGGTTGGGTCAAAGCACTCATGAAATCTTGACACCTCAGTTTCAAATATTTGTGAGGCATGATAACTCACTTTAGATATTTGTGAGGTTGTGACTCATATTTCTATAATATTTAATAATTAACAAATCACTTTATTATCTCCTTTGACCTTTGACTTCATATTTATCTAAAAAATACTTTTTAGATAAACAAAATTCACTAATTTAACTTGGAATTTTTACATAGGAAAGTTAATTAAGATTTGTAATGTAATTAGTCTTGCTTATTACTTTTTGGATTTTGGAAATTATTTTAAATGTTTTCAATTAATAGCTTAACACATCAAAAGTGTCAAATTACTAGATCATAATTTTAATACATTGAAACTAAAATAGGTTATTGGTGCATACAAGATAATATGACAAATAAACTAGTTTCATCATATTTTTTAGTAATTAAATCCCTTATGTGGATGAATTTGGTAAATTCAACTAATTTTTAAGATTAAATTGTATTATTTTCTATAAATTTATTTAAATCCCAATCAAGCATAAAACTAGAAAAAACTAAGTGTCTAAAACTTACCCATGTTTGATAAGACATTGGTAGACATTGTTGAGGTGTGTTCCTATTGTTGGTGTTGTGTAATTTATGGTGTCATTAATTTCAAGGTCAAGATGGATGTCATTAATGTCAAGGTCAAAGTTGATGTCATGCATGGTGAAGTGGTATGTGATAAGGAAGTCTTATGATAATAAGAGATAATTTGAAGTCAATCTATTATCTCTTTATTAAGAGAGAATTCGAAGGGAACTTGGTAATTCTTCTGAGGTTGATGAAATTTTTTAAGGTCAAGATCAAGATACAAGGTAAACATATTATTGAGCATTAGTCCCAGAGAGCATTATAATATCATGATCATGTGTATGAAGAAGTGTGTACATATGTATGCTAATATATAAGGATCATACAATGCATATGATCAAAATATTGAAGCATCAAATAATGTTTCAAGTTTAATTTTCAAGATTCAAGAGCTTTAAAAGCCTAGTCATGACTTTGATCATCACATAAAGAGACCCTTTGGGAGGGTATGAAGATGGTGGTTTGATAATATGGATACACATAAGTATGACTAGATGTTTAAGGATGCCCAATAATTAATATTAAGTGTTTAAATACTCAAGAATTTTTCAATGTAAACCTATAGGGGTAAGGTCTTAAGCCTAAGCATGTAATCAGACTAGTCCTAGACATTACTTGACCTAATAAGGTACCATAAAGTGTTGTCAAGACCTATTAAGGATAAAAATTAGTGGTATATCATGTGTAATGTTGTTTTATAATGTGAGTAAGGTAGAAAGTTCTTAGACAATAGCTAGAAGGTCTAATTTAAGGCTTGATATGAACTATAGATCCAAAGCCTAAAGAGAAAAGAGAGAGATTGTGATCAAATAGGGTATGAGGTTTAATTCCCAAGGAATAAATGGAAAAATTATAATTTATATAGGTTTTAAATATTGTTTCAATTTTTTTGGTGAATTTTGAGGTCTTGAGTTGAAGAAGAAAGCATGAAATGTGGTTTTGAGGTTTCTTGTGTACACAAGATGAAGGGTTCTCAACCCGAGAAGGACTTTCATGTGATTTTTGACATGTGAAAAACTTGAATTAGATATTAATAATTTCATGTAAGTTGTGTAATTATCCTATATAAATTTTCCAAGCATTGTTTTTTGGATTAAGGGCCCAAGCTTTATGAATGATAGTTAAGATTGTAAGGTGGTATTAACCTTCTCTAAAACCCTAACAATGACCCAATATGGAAGATATTGATAGGAATATATAAAATTTAATTGGATGTAATATTTTTATTATTTTATCATGTATAATATTCTCCCAAGTACCTCAAAGTGGAACTAGTATGACAGATGAGTGAGTGGATCCTACATGAAAAGCCATGTTTCTCAAAAAAATTATATAGCAGGCAAAGTTGATCAATTAAAAGTTGATAAATAGATGTAGGTTGAATATTTATAATTATATATTATTCCCATGGTGATTTATAATCATTTTTTATACTTCAAATATTCTAAACTAGTCATGGAAATTGACCTATCACCAAAAGACCTAGTGAGGTAGACAATGAGAAAAAATAAGAAGGGAAAATGGTATTAGGGATGGATCCAATTACAATGAGTTGTTTTTAAATACATATAACACATTTTAATACTAAATACAATATTTTTAAATTATTAAGTATAACATAAAGTTTCTCCCAAACTGACTTGTCTAGCACAATGAGGTCTATGTATAGTGAACCCATGAGATTGGACTGTAAGACCAATATTTCTATTGGAACATATTATATATTTATTTAAATATATTTTTATAATATTTTTTAATCATATAAAATCATTTTAATTTAATAAAAGTTTTCACATAGGTGTTTTAAGTCATTGTTTTCATGACTATGTTTTGAAGTTTTTTGACAGTTCTAAGTAGTCATCTAGCAAGGATGAGAATGAGGTGATTTTCCTAGATTTGAAGATTATAATGAAAATTTATATTTTATTAGGGTATTTTAGGTTATTATTAGTGATTTTATATTCATGAAATAATATTTTACAAATTTTGGTGGTCAAATGGTCATGACTAGGTTTTCAGCTAGTTAGCATTTTTGAGTGGTCATGTTGTAAGAGTGAATTAGAGGCTTTAGTCCATGTAGTGTTTAAATAAAATAGTGATAAATATGAGATAATTTATGTTATATCCATTTTATTTAATTTTATGTTTTTTTTATCAAATTTTTTGAGTGCTTAAGTTTTGGTTGGTAGACTTTTTGAAAGTAAGAAGGCCTAATTATGACTAGGCCTAATGGTGTGGTTCAAGGAGTGAAATGAGATAAATGGTTTTTTGGATATAAGGTGACATTATAAATGGTATAATTTAAGTTTTTTTTAATTTATTAATCCATTTTTTAATACTCAATATGTTCCAAGGTCATCAATATGAAACATGTACTTTAAGAAGGCCTAATTGCATTAGAACTCTATTAGGCCTAATGATGGTTTTAGTCCTTATGAGTGGTGGTAGACATGTGTAATGATTTTTTATCCTTTAAAATTTGTTTTTTTATCTATTATAATTTTTATTCAAGTATTGGGAGGTTTTTTTCTAACCAAGGTATGTGAAATCAAGAGTCAAGTATAAGAAGAAGGACTAATAGGCCTAATTGGTGTGTAAGAATATTGAGATGATGAACGAATGAAATAGAAGTTTGGAAACTAGGCAGACAAATTTAATACCATAATAATGTGTTTTAAATATGTAATTAATTTATAAAATTGATTTTATAGATGATGATCAAGGTCATATAACCTAAATTTGTCAAGAAGAGCACTAGTTAAATGAAGAGGTCTAATAGGTTGTTTGAGAGAGATAGAAGAGTATGAAGAGAAAAAGAAGGTGATAATCATAAATTGAGTTATAAAAATGTGTCCAAAGGTGATAAAATGTTACATATGGCTCATTTGGTGCTGAGTCACCTAGGCAGTTGGTGCCTCCTTTCAAGTTGGTTCTTGTTAAAGGCCTAATTGAGTTTGTTCTTGACTAGTGAGGGGTTGGTGCTCCTTGTGAGGTCGGTGCCTCACTAAATATTGATTAATTACCTATATTACTTTATTTCAAGCTATGTTTTAGTTTATTTTATCCCCCATGAGTATTTTACACACACACACACACACACACACACACACACAGATATATATATATATATATATATATATATATATATATATATATATATATATATATATATATATATATATATATATATATATATTGTGTTCATATGTTGTATGCTTATGTGGATGCTTGTTTATGCATTGGTTGATGTATGTATTTGAATAAATGTTTCATGAATGATAAGTGAAATTGAATGATTATTTTAAGGGAACTGATTTAACCCCCCCCCCCCTTCTTAGTATTAGTGCTTTCAAAAATTGGTATCAGATTAGATCCTTTGAATAAGGCATAATATCCTAAAGAATATCCTAATTAAGTGAAGATGGCTAGTCAAGCACAAGGTGATTTCTCTAAAAGTAAGTATTTTTTATTCAATGGATCTAATTATTCTTTTTGGAGTTTCAAAATGAGAACATAATTGATGTATCAAATTCATGATGTTTGGTAATTAGTATTGGATGGATATACTTGACCCTTTATTTCCCCTATAGATGCAGTAGTTAAGAAGGCTAGTGACAACAATTCAAAAGTAATTAATGGTATTTTTTGTGGCCTATAAGAGGTATAGACTATGAAGGTTATGTATTATGTGTCTACTAAATATGTGTGGGAAAATTTGAATACTATCCATGATGGATACTCCAAAGTCAAGTTGGTTAAATTTTAAACCCATAAAAAACATTTTGAAAGCCTAAGGATGAATGAATATGAGACCATAGTATCCCAACTGTTGAGGGTTGAGAAAGTGGTCAACATCATAAGAGGCCTAGGTGAAGAAGTGAAATATTAGAATATTTTTCAAAATATATTAAGATATATAACTCCTAAGTTTGATTATAAAGTGTCTCTTGTTGAAGAGATGTGAGATCTAGACAAGCTATAGATACACGGACTTCATGGAACCCTAGCAGCCTATGAAATGAGGACAAGTGAAGGAAGACCTACAAATAAGGAAGCTACATTCAAGGTAGAAAATAATTCAAAGGAGAAGAAGACACAAGGTAAGAAATTAGAATATAATGATGTTTCTAATATTTATGATAGTGAGTTGATATTTATGTTTGCAATAAAGTTGAAAACTAGTTCAGGTAACTACAAGGGTAAGCTACCCTTCAAATTCTTTAATTGTGGAGAAATTGGACACTTTGATAATAAGTTCCCTTATAAGCATAATATAAAGGATTATGAATATCATGATGAAGGTAATGATTATTATAATAAGTTCTATATTTTTTATAAGAGAAAGGAAAGTTATAGAAAGTATGATGACAAGAAGAAGTCTTCCAAGAACAAAAGAAGATTTTACACCAAGGAATACTACAACAAAAGTGATTATGAGAGTGGCCATGAAGGTTCTGGTCCTGATGTTAATAAATTTATCTTCATGGCTAAGGAAGTAAGTTTTTTAAATAAAGAAGAGTACATGTGGATTGGAGGTATTGTTGGTGATTTAGATGAAGAAGAAGATTAGGTGGGCATTGAGGCTGAGTTGATGAATGCTCTAGAAGAACTGAAGATGGCGAAGAATAAGAATAAGGTGATGAGGTCTCTTTTCAAAGAATATGAGGAGTAAATAAATTTTTTTAAAGATATATTAAGCAAAAACTCCAAGGAAAAATAAGAAATAGATAAATAGGTGGATACTAAAATTGAGATTATGAATTCAAGCCTAAATTCTAAATAAGAAGAGTGTGTTAGGTATGTAACTTAAGTGGATTCCTTGAGAGCTGAGTTGAATTAGAAATCAAGTAAGGTGAAGTTTATTATGAATTTTGAAAAGAGTACCAATGATCTAGAAAACATTTTGAGTATTCAAAAGACTGCTAATGAAAAAACATTTCTTGGTTTCAATAGAGACCAAAATAAAAATACTAATGTGATCAAGGAAAATCAAACCTTAAAAGTCAATGGTCAATCAATGAATGATGGTTCTATCAAAATGAAGATTAATCCTATTAGGTATCCTAATGATATAAGTTATGGTAATCCTTTCAATGGTTAATTTTATTCATGTAACCAATTTAGTCATAGAGTAAGGCATTTTATAAGACCCTCAAAAAATTAATATGCATGGAACTATGAGGAGAATCATCATTCAAGGAATATGAATGAGGTTGTTTGTTACAATTATCATGATATAGGACACATTTCAAGATACTATACCAATAAATAAAGAGGAAATCATTAGTGAATAGCTATGGGTAATGGTGTGTTTCCATCAAGAAGAATAGTGTGTTTTAATTTTTAAAAGGTTGGTCATATTGAAAATTTTTTTAAGCATGTATTCTCAAGTCAAAATAATAAGGTTGAGACCCCTAGAGTGAAATAAAGTAGAGAAGAGACTGAATGGAAACCAAAGGTAGAAAAGGTTAATGATGACCAGTCTACAAGTCCAAGTGTACTATTTTACATGGTGGAGCATAGTTTAGATGTAAATAAGTGCCAATAATTCTCCCTATTAGCTTAGGTTGTGGATGAAGTAGTCAAGAAAAATAGACCAAGTCATAATGTTGTTCAAATAGATATTGAAGAGGTTAATCCAAAGATGATATTCAAGCCTAAGAGAATCATGAAGAAAGTTTAGTCTAGTGCAGACATGGAGATTTAGGAATCTCTTGAGTTTTGTTGTTTTAGTACTTGATAGAAGAGGTGACTCCATTACTCTTCATGGAGGAACTCAGCTAGTGAGCATAATCATGGAGGATGTTTGGTCTAAAGGGGAGATTTTTAGTTGGTTCATGAGTTTAAAAATAAGTTTTGTGTTGAGAAGTGGTTCTTATTGGTTTAGATATGATTTTTCAAAAGTGAATTCCTTCTTTAGTTGTTGATATTTGAGTGTTATTCATATGTTGAGGTATGCATGAGCTTATGGGGAGTATTTCTGTGTGTTGATTTTTTATTAAAAAGAGAGAATGATCTTGTTTGGAGAGAAAAGTTGTGTCTCTAGTTATTCTAGGTCTAAGGATCATATAGTTTTCAAGATATGAACATTTATCATTAATGTCAAAGGGGTTTAAAGTTCTAGATTGGGAGAAATTTTAGTTTGAATAAGATCTAACTTGGGAAGATGAGAATGCTCAGCTTTGTTTGAGTGTTTGCCATCAATGACAAAAGGGTATATTGTTGAGGTATGTTATTATTGTTGGTATCATGTCATTGATGTTTTCATTGATGTCAAGGTTAAGATGGATGTCATTAACGTCAAGGTAAAATTTGATTTCATGCATGGTGAAGTGGTATTTGACAAGGAAGTCTTATGACAAGAGAAAATTTGAACAAAATATATTGTATCTCTATTGAGAGAGAATTTGAAGATAACCTGATAATTCTTATGAGGTTAATGGCATGATTTAAGGTTAAAATAAAGATACAAGGTAAGCATATTGTTAAGCACTAGTCTTGAGGATCATTTTCATATCATGAGAATGTGTATGAATAAGTGTGTATAGATGTATGCTAATATATAAGGATAATACAAGGTAAATGATAAAAATGTTAAAGCATCAATGAATGTTTCAATTTTATTTTTCAATCTTTAAGAGCTTGAGAAACATAGTCATGACTTTGATCATCACATGAAGAGATCCTGTGAGAGGGTATGAATATTTTGGTATGGTAATATGGATACACACAAGTATGATTGAATGTTTAATTATTCCCAAATATGCATATGAATTTTTATAACACTTAGTAAATTTTTAAGGTAAACCTATAAGAGTAAGGTCTTAATCCTAAGCATGCAACCAGACTAGTCTTAGACCCTACCTAACCTAATAAGGTACCATGAAGTGTTGTCAAGACCTATGAAGGATAAAAATTAGTGGTAGATAATGTGTAATATTTTTTTGTCATGTGAGTAAGGTGTAAAGTGCTTATAAAATATCTGAAGGTCTACTTTAAAGACTAATATGAACTATAGATCCAAAACCTAAAGAGCACAAAGAGAGATGGTGATCAAATAGGGTATGATGTTTATTTCCCAAGGCATGAATGGAAAAATTAGAATTTACAACAGTTTTAAATGTTTTTTCAAGTGTTTTGGTGAATTTTGAGGTCTTGAATTAAATAATAAACCATGAAATGTGGTTTTGAGGTTTCCTATGTGCACGGAATGAAGGGTTCTCAACCTGAGAAGGACTTTCATGTGTTCATTGGTACATGAAAATTTTTAATGATATCCTAATAAATTAATTCAATTTTTTTAAGGATCTTATATCAAGTTTTCAAGAATTATTATTTTTGATTAAAGGCCCAAGCTTTATGAATGATCGTTAAGATTGTAAGGTGGTATTAACCCTCTCTAAAACCCTAACAGTTGCTCAAAATATAATATATTGATATAAATGGCTCAGAATGAATGGATGAACTATTTATATGATTTTATCATGTATAAGACTCTCCTAGATACCTCTAGGTTGTATTGGTCTGACAGATGAGTGAGTGGATCCTACAGGAAAAGCCATGTTTCTCATAAATTTGTTATAGCAAGCAGAGTTGACTAAGTCAAAGTTTATAAGTGGATTTAGGCTAAATATTTAGACTTATATATTATTACCATGCTTTTTTATGAAAAAAAAATATACTTAAAATATTCTAAACCTTTCATGGAAGTTAACCTATTGCTAAAATACCTAGTGAGGCAAACAATGAGGAAAACTAGGTAGAAGTGAAAATGAGATTAAGGCTATGTTGCCATGGATTAGGGATGGATCCAAATTAACTATGTTTTTTATCAATAAATATTACACATTTACATACTAAATATAATATTTTGAAGTTATTTTATACAATATAAAGTTGCTCCCAAACTAACTTGTCTAACACAATGAGGTTTGTGTATAGTGAAGCCATGAGATTGGTATGTAAGACCAATATTACTATTAGAGATTATAATATATTTATTTAAATATATTTTTATACTATTTTGGTATCATATAAATTCATTTTAATTTCATAAAATTATTCGCACATGTGTTCTAAGTCATTGCTTTCATGACTATGTTTGAAGTTTTTAAATAATTATGAGTAGTCATCTAGTAGGGATGAGAATGAGGTGAAATAACAAGACTTGAAGAGTATAATTCACATGAATATTTTATGATGGTCTATAATTTTTTTATTATTAAATTTATATTAATTAAATTTTCATGTACAAATGTTTGTGGTTAAATGATCATGACTGGGTTTTGCGTTAGTTGGTAGTTCTGAGTAGTCATTTACAGGAGTGAGTTAGAGGATTTAAGCCATATTGCAATGTTTCAAGAACATATTTTTGAATATTAGGTCATGGAGGTTTTATCCATTTGATTTAATTGTATTTTTTTTTGATAAAATTGTTTGTGTGCTTTAGTTTTGGTTGGCAAACTTTATGGTAGTAAGAAGGCCTAATTGTGAGTAGGTCTAATGGTGTGGTTCAAGGAGTGAAAAGAGCTTAATGGTGTTAGGTACCTAATTTAATATTATCATGGGTATAATTTAAGTTTTTTAAGTGTTTCATATATTTTTGGAGACTCAATATGTTCCAAGGTGGTCAATATGAAATGTATGCTTTGAGAAGGCCTAATTCCATTAGGTCTCTATTAGGCCTAATGGTGGTTTTGGTCCTTATGGATGGTGGATGTAATGTGTAATGGTTTTTTATCCTTTGAAACATGTTTTTTGATATATTATAAGGTTTATCCAACTATTGGGATGTTTTTTTTGACAAAGTTATGTGAAATCAAGAGTCAAGTATAAGAAGAAGGTTCGATAGGCCTAATTTGGTGTGTAAGAATATTGAGGTGATGAACGAATGAAATAAAAGTTTAGAAAATAGGTATATGGATTTAATACCATAATATAGGATTTTTTAATATTTAATTAATTTATAAAATTGACTTAATACATGGTAATCAAGGTCATATGACCTAAATCTATCAAGAAGAGGGCTAGTTAAATGAAGAGGTCTAATAGGTTGGTTGAGAGAGATAGAAGAGTATGAAAAGAAAAATAAGGTGATCATCATAAGTTGAGTGAGAAAGAGGTATAAAATTTTGATAAAATGTTCCATATGGTTCATTTGGTGCTGATTCACCAAGGGGGTTGGTGCTTCCTTGCAAGTTGGTTCTTGATAAAGGCCTAGTTATGTTGGTGCTTGACTAGTGAGGGGTTTGTGCTCTTTGTGAGGTTGGTGCCTCACTAGATATTGATTAATTAATTATAGGAATATATTATAAGATATATTTTAGGGGGTTTTATTACCCATGAGGTTTTACCAAATATCTCTTGTGTTCATATGTTATATATTTATGTGGATGCTTGTTTATGCATTGGTTGATGCATGTCTTTAAATGAATGCTTCATGAATGATAAGTGAAATTGAATTATTATTTTAAGGGAACTTATTCCCATCCTCTAATTATTTTTTCTTCCAAAAATTGGTATCATATCAATTCATTTGAAGTAGGCCTAATATCCTAAAGGAGATCATAAGCAAGTAAAGATGGCTAGTCAAGCATAAGGTGGTTTCTCTATAAGTAAGGATATATTATTTAATGGATATAATTATGTTTTTTAGAGTGTCAAGATGAGAACATATTTTATGTCTCAAGGTCATGATGTTTTTAAATTATTTTTGGATGGATATACTTGACCCTCTATTTACCCTACAAATGCAGTTGGTAGGAAGGCTAGTGACAATAATTCAAAAGCAATGAATGGTATTATTTGTGGCCTATTAGAGGTATATATTGTGAAGGTGATTCACTATGTGTATAAAAAATATATGTGGGACAATTTTAAGACTATCCATGAGGGATACTCCAAGGTCAAGTTGGTTAAATTGCAAACTCAAAGAAAATAGTTTGAAATCCTAAAAATGAATGAATATGAGACCATTACATCCTACCTATTGAGGGTTGATGAAGTGATCAACATAATAAGAGGCATAGGTGAAGAATTTAAAGAGTCTAATATTTTTCAAAATATATTTATATCTATAAATCCTAAGTTTGATTCTAAACTATCTCTTGTTGAAGAGATCCAAGATCTAGACAAGTTAGAGACGGATGGACTTCATGTCACCCTAACAGCCTATGAGATGAGGACAAGTAAAGGAATACATTCAAATAAGGAATCTAAATTTAAGGTAGAAATTAATTTAAAGTAGAAGAAGACACAAGGTAAGAAAGTCAAATATAATGATGTTTTTGATATTGATGATGATGAGTTGATAGCTATGTTTACAAGAAAGTTATAAATTGGTTCAAGTAAATACAAGGGTAAGCTACTCTTCAAGTACTTTAATTGTGGATAAATTGGACACTTTGATAATAATTTCCCTTCCAATAATAATACAAAGGATGATAAAGATCATGATGAAGGTAATGATGATGACAAGAAATCCTATAAGTTTGATAAGATCAAGAAAAGTTTTAGAAAATATGATGACAAGAAGAAGTCTTTCAAGAACAAAAGAAGATTTTACACCAAGGAAGAATACATCACATCTAATGAGAATGAGAGAAGTGATTATGAGAGTGGTCATGAATGTGTTGGTTCTTATGTCAATAAATTTCTCTTCGTGGCTCAAGAAGTAAGTTTTTCAAATCAAGAATAGTGCATATGGTTTGGAGGTACTGTTGGTGATTCAGATGAAGAAGAAGATTAGGTGGAAATTGAAGATAAGTTGATGAATGCTCTATAAGATTTAAAGATGGTGAAGAATAATAATAATGTGATGAGCTCTCTTGTAAAATAATATGAGGAGCAAATCAATTTATTTGAAGAGAGATTGAGCAACAAATCTAAGGAAAAAGAATAAATAGTCAAATAGGTTGAGACAAAAATTGAGATTATGGCTTCAATCCTAAAGGCTAAAGAAAAAGAATGTGATAGGTATGTAACTCAAGTGGATTTCTTGAGAGCTAAGTTGGATTAGGAATCAAGGTAAATTCTATTGTGAATCTTAAAAATATTACCAATGATCTAGATAACATTTTGAATATTTAAAAGTCTACTAATGACAAAACAGGTCTTGGTTTTAATGGAGACTAAAATAAAAATACTAATGTGATCAAGGAAAATCAATCCTTAAAGGTCAATGGTCAATAAATGAATGATGGTGTTGGTAGAAAGAATACTAATCTTATCAGGTAGCCTAATGTTATAAGTTATGGTAATCATTTCAATGGTTATTTTTATTCAAGTAACCAATTTGGTTATAGATCAAGGCATTTTAGAAGACCCTCCAAAAATTAATATGCATGAAACTATGAGGAGAATCATCAATCAAGGGATATGAATGAGGTTATTTGTTATAATTGTCATGATATAGGACATATTTCAAGACACTATACCAATAAATAAATAAATAAATAAGAAATCATTAGTCAAGAGGTAAGGGTAATGGTGTGTTTTCATAAAGAATAATAGTGTGTTTCAATTATAAAAAAGTTGGTCATATTTCAAAATTTTGTAATCATGTATTCTCAAGTCAAATAAGGTTGAGGCCCCTAGAGTGAAATAAAGTAGACAAGATATTAAATGGAAACCAAAGGTAGCTAAGGTGAATGATGACTAGTTTGCAAGTCCAAGTAGACTATTTACCATGTTGGAGAATAGTTTAGATGTAAATACATGCCAAGAATTCTACCTATTAGCTTAGGTTGTGGATGAAGGAGTCAAGAAAAATAGACCAAGTCAGAATGTTGTTCGAATAGAGATTAAAGAGGTCAATTGAAAGAGGATATTCAAGCCTAACAGAATCATGAATAAAGTTCAGTCTAGTGAGGACATAGAGATATAGGAATATCATGAGTTTATGTTATTTTAGTACCCTATAGAAGAGGTGAATCCATTATGCTTCATGGAGGCACTTAGCTAGTGAGCATAAGCATGGAGGATTTTTGGACTAAGAGGGAAATTTTTAGTTGGTTCATGAGTTCAAAAAAAAATTCTATATTGAGAAGTGGTTCTTTTTGGTTTAGATATGGTTTTTCAAAAAGTAAGTTCCTTCTTTAGTTGTTGATAGTTGAGCGTTGTTTATATATTGAGGTATGCATGAGGTTATGGAAAGCATTTTTGTGTGTTGAGTTTTTTATCAAAGAGAGAGAATGATCTTAATGGGAGAGAAAAGGTGTGTTTCTAGTTTTTCTAGTTTCAAGGATTAGGTAGTTGTCAAGAGATGACCCTTTTTCATTAATGTCAAAAGGGGTTAAAGTTCAAGTTTTTGAGAATGTTCAGTTTGAATAAGATCTAGCTTAGGGAGATGAGAATGCTCAGCTTTGTTTTAGTGTTTTCCATCAATGATAAAGGGGCATATTGTTGAGGTATGTTCTTGTTATTGGTATTATGCCATTGATGTTATCATTAATCTCAAGGTCAAGATGGATGTTATTAATGTCAAGGTTAAAGTTGATGTCATGTATGGTGAAGTGATAGGTGACAAGGAAGTCTTATGATAAGAGAAAATTTGAAAGAAACCTATTATCTCTCTATTAAGAGAGAATTTTAAGGTAACTTGGTAGCTCTTCTAAGGTTAATGACATGTTTTAAGGTCAAGATCAAGATACAAGGTCAATATCAATATACAAGGTAAGCATACTATTGAACACTAGTCTTTAGGATCATTATCATATCATGATAATGTGCATGAATAAGTGTGTATAGATGTATGATACTATCTAAGGATAAAACAAGGTATGATAAAAATGTTTAAGCATCAATGAATGTTTCAAGTTTAGTTGTCAAGCTTCAAAAGCTTGAGAAGCCTAGTCATGACTTGGATCATCATATAAAGAGACCCTATGAGAGGGTATGAAGATGGTGGTATGGTAATATGGATACACACAATTATTAGTGTATATTTAAGGATTCCCAATCCTAGATATGAATTTTTATAACACTCATTAAATTTTCAAGGTAAAATTATAGGAGTAAGGTCTTAATCCTAAGCATGAAACCAAACTAGTCCTAGACCCTACCTGACCTAATAAGGTACCTTTAAGTGTTTTCAATACCTATGAAGGATAAAAATTAGTGGTAGATCATGTGAAATATTGTTTTGTCATGTGATTAAGGTGGAAAGTTCTTGGATAATATCTAATAGGTCTACTTTAATGCCTAATATGAATTAGAGATCCAAAACATAAAGAGCAAAGAGAGAGATGGTGATCAAATAGGGTATGATGTTCATTTACCAAGGCATGAATGGAAAAATTATAATTTGAATTTTTTTTACATGTTTTTTCAAGTGTTTTAGTGAATTTTGAGGTCCTAAGTTAAAGAAGAAACCATGAAATGTGGTTTTGATGTTTCTTGTGTGCAAAAAATGAAGGGTTCCCAACCCAAGAAGGACTTTCATGTGCTCATTGGCACATGCAAAATTTTCATGATATCATAATAATTTAATTTAATTTATGTAATTATCCTAGATCAATTTTATAGGCATTGGTTTCTAGATGAAGTGTCCAAGCTTTATGAACGATTGTTAAGACTATAAGGTGGTCTTAAGCCTCTCTAAAACCCTAACAATTACCTGATATGGAAGATATTGATAGAAATGGCTTATAATTAATTGGATGACCTAGTTTTATTATTTTATAATTTATAGGACTCTCCTATATACCTATAATTTGTATTGGTCTGATAGATGAGTGAGTAGAGCCTATTGGAAAATCCATATTTCTCATAAATTTGTTATAGTAGGTAGAGTTGACTAAGTCAAAGTTGATAGTAGATGTAGGTTCAATATTATACTTATATAGTATTTCCATGGTTTTTTATTATCAAGTTTTATACTTTAAATATGCTAAAGTGGTCATGGAAGTTGACCTATTGCTAAAAGACCTAGTGAGGCAAACATTGAGAAAAATGAGGTAGAAGTGAAAATGAGATTAGGGATGGATCCAATTTCATTGGTTTGTTTTTAAATACCTATAACACATATATATAGTAAATATAATATTTTTAAATTATTGTATAAAATAGAAAGTTTCTCCCAAACTAACTTGTCTAACACAATGAGGTCTATGTATAGTGAAGCCATGAGAATGGTCTGTGAGACAATATTACTATTGGAACTTAAAATACATAAAATTTTTCACATAGGTGTTCTAAGTCATTGTTCTCATCACTATGTTTTGAAATTTTTTTATAGTTTTGAGTAGTCATCTAGTAGAGATGAGAATGAGGTGATTTGCCAAGAGTTTAAGAGTATAATGCACATTAATATATTTTTATGGTATCTAAGGTTTTTATTATTACATTTATATTCATGAAATGTTCTTATACAAATATTGGTGATCAAATGATCATGATTGGGTTTTGAGCTAGTTGGCAGTTCTAAGTGGTCATGTTACAAGAGTGAGTTAAAGGCTTTAAGCCCTATGTTATTAGATTAAATATAATACAGAGAGAAAATGAGATTGAGAATAGCAGAGCACACATTCAACGTTCAACTAAGCATGAAGGCCTATTAAATAGGCAAACAAATGAAATACCCGTGAAGCATGAGACGGGTATAATAAAACTAACCTATGTCGGCTTGCATGAAATAACAAAGGCCGAATAAACAACTAACCTCTTAACCAAAGTGGTTAAGGAAACTAACCAAAATAAATTACCTTAGTAAATAACCTAAGGTAAATACAATAATATGCTAACACCCTCCCTTAATGACTAAACCAGAAACAAGACCAAGTTTATCTCTAAATTTTATGAACTTGTCTGTACCAAGTGGTTTGGTCATTATATCAGCTGGCTGCTCTGCAGTGGGGCAGTAGAAGAGACTGATGTCTTCATTTGTAACCAACTGTCGGATGTAATGATGGTGAACCTCAATGTGTTTGGTCCTGGCATGAAATACTGGATTCTTCACCATCTTCAAAACACTTTGGTTGTCACAAAAAATTGGAGTAGGCTTTGATGACTCAAACTGAAGATCCTCCAAAATTTTCTTTATCCACATGGTTTCACAACCTGCACTAACCACAGCTTTATACTCTGCTTCTGTTGAAGATAATGCTACTGTAGTTTGTAGTTTGCTCTGCCATGAGAAAACTCCTGAACCAAAAGTGAAAACATACCCTGTTGTAGATTTTCTTGAATCAACTGAACCTGCCCAATCAGAATCAGAATATCCTAAAAGTTCAAAATCTACAGACTTCTTATACAGTATGCCAAAGTCAAGAGTACCTTTAACATATCTTAATACTCGTTTTGCAGCTAACCAATGGACTTCCTGTGGTTTAGACATGAAGCGAGATAGAAAACTCACTGCAAAACAAATATCCGGTCTAGTGGTAGTGAGGTAAATGAGACTACCCACTAGCTGCCGATACACTATTTCATTGACCGGAGGTGAATCAGTGTTTGTTGAAATTTTAGCTCCTATTTCCATAGGTGTGTGAGTTGGATTACAATCCATCATTCTAAACCTTTCTAGCAATGAACTGGCATACTTATTCTGTGACACAAATATAGTATTACCACTTTGCCAAAACTCAACACCTAAACAGTATTTTAGTAGTCCTAAGTCTGTCATGTCAAAAGTACAACAAACATCAGCTTTCATTTGCTGAATGAGACTAGTACTACTCCCAGTGATGGCTATATCATCAACATATATAATGAGAATCAAGATATCATCACCAGACACCTTTACATAGAGAGTTGGTTCCGAGTTACACCTTTTGAAACCTGACTCCCTAAGATATGAGTCTATTTTTATATACCAAGCTCGAGGAGCCTACTTAAGTCCATACAAGGACTTGATCAACCTGCAAACAAGATGTTCCTTACCAGGAACTTGAAAACCCTGTGGCTGAACCATGTAGACTTCCTCCTCTAGATCTCCATTCAAGAAAGCACTCTTTACATCCATTTGGTGCACCTGCCATCCAAACTGAGCAGCAATAGCAATAATCAAACGAAAAGTTACCATCTTGGTGGTTGGAGCAAAAGTCTCCTCATAATCAACCCCTTCCTCTTGTGCATAACCTTTTGCAACAAGTCTGGCTTTGTGTATGTCTAAGGAACCATCTGCTTTGTATTTTACCTTATAAATCCACTTACAACCAATGGATTTCTTCCCTGGTGGTAGTTCCATCAACTTCCAAGTATTATTTTTCATCAAGGAATCATATTCCAATTACATAGCTGATTCCCACTCAGACTTCCCTTTGGCCTCTGAAAAAGAATTAGGCTCAAATACTTGTGAAACATCAGTTATTAGAGCAAGATTAACATGCTCACCTCTATTACCAATCTGTTTTCCCGATCTCAGTCTTCTACTTTCCACATCTTGTGGCAAGTCTCCTTCTTTTAGTGCTTCAATTGTGGCAGTATACCACTTTGGCTTCTTTGGTTGTGATGCTGGAACCTCACAATGACCTGTATCAATTCCCTCCCTAGAATGTGATTCCACTGATGAACAAGAATCCTGCTCATTTTTCACATTATGACTAATAATGGAATCATTAGATAACAATGACTCAATATCTGAAACTTGACCAGTTGCTGTGAAGTATGGCATTTGTTCATTTACTATGACATCTCTATTTACCACAACTTTGTTAGTAGAAACATCAAGTAATCTGTAGGCCTTTGACTGATCACTATATCCAACAAACATGTATGTTTTGCTTTTTACATCCAAATTTTTTTTCTTTTGACTAGGAATAACTGCAAAAGCTACACAACCAAAAATTTTGAAATCACTTACATCTGGAGTTCGACCTGACCAAGCCTCCTCTGGAGTCAAATTCTCCAAAGCTTTTGTAGGACTTCTGTTGAGGATGTATACTGCTGTATTCACTGCCTCTGCCCAATACTTGTATGGGACATTTCTGCTTTGGACCATACAACGAGCCATGTCCATCACCGTCCTATTACGCCTTTCCACAACTCCATTTTGCTGTGGAGTGTAAGGTGTAGTGTATTGTCTGTGTATGCCTCCAGTGGCACAAAAGTCCTTGAACTGTTTTGAGATGAACTCACCCCCATTATCCGTTCTAAGAGATTTCACTGGCCGTCCTGCCTGTTTTTCAACCATAGCTTTCCAAGTAAGAAAGTTAGAAAAACAATTAGATTTCTTTACTAGAAAGTATACCCACTTTTTCCTAGAGAAATCATCAACCAGTAACAGGAAATAACGGGCACCAGAAGGGGTAGGTGTCTGCATTGGACCATGCAAATCCGCATGTACCAAATCCAATACTCCGTTTGCTCTTGAAGCTTTACCAACATCAAATGAATGTCTAACTTGCTTCCCCAACTGACATCCAGTTCATACATGATGACTATGTCGGATAGAAGGAATCCCCTTAACCATCTTAGTCTTACTCAATGTAGTCAAATACTGAAAATTCAAATGCCCATACCTTTCATGCCATAGTGAACTTGTGCTATCAACTGCTGCAAGTGCACTTTCTTTTGCTTTGATTGGATCTGCAAGCTTATACAAGCCTTTCTCACCGATCCCAACAGCAATAATCTTGTTATCTTTAGTGGTGACTAAACATTGTTGTTCTTGAAATTTTACAACAAAATCAGATTTTGAGGTGATCTCACTGATTGAAAGAAGATTTTTGTTCATATCCGGTACATACCTAACATTCTTGAATGTATAATTTACTGTACCATTAAAACTTATATGAACATTACCAAATCCTTTCACAAAATATGTTGTACCATCTCCTAAAGATACAGATTCATTATTACTGTTATCTTCAACAAAATCCACATACCAGTCCTTATGGCATGTATAATGGCGAGATGCCCCTGAATCAAAGTACCAAGCTCGATCCACCACAGAATTACCACTGGAAGCCATGAAAGCAAAATTTGGTGATTCCTCGCCTTCACCTTCAGCTACATTCGCATGATGAGCTTTCTTTCTGGGGTTAGCCATATCCTGTTGTCTTTTCCTACAATCTTTCTTAAGGTGACCAGGTTTCTTACAGTAAAAACATTTCCATTTAGATCTCTTATTACCACTTACTTGTGAAGATTCTGATGGATAGCTATTTTTATCAGACTGCTTACCCTTTTCCTTAATAAAGAATGCACTCTCTGTGGAAGTGGATGTAGACAACACTGCATGCTCCTGTCGTCTCTCCTTTTGCAATAGCAATGTAGACAATGTTTCAAAATCCAAAGTCTGCATCTCAGCAATCATGTGCAAGGACTCCACAAATGACTCAAATGATGGTGGAAGATTTTGCATAACAAGAGCAATCAAATCTTGCTCATCAACAGGTTTTTGCACTGCTTTCAACTGGTCACTGATGTCCTTGATCTGCAATAAAAACTCAGAAATGGAGCCACCTTCCTGCATCTTAGTGGAAAATAACAAATTCTTCAAATACAACACTCTACCGGCTTCAGAAGCCTGATATTTTGAAGATAATTTTTTTCATAAATCTGATGCTATAGTCGCATTTCTGACCTCTGAGATTAGATTATCTGCTACTGACAATTTTAACAACATGAGAGCTTCACGATGACGTTTATCATAGTCATTGGTAGCAGTGGCAGGCCTTTGCTCTTTATCGAGCACTATTTGATCAATATTCAGATATTCACATATTGTCAAAACCTTGTGACTCCACAAACTAAAGTTCTTGCCAGTCAATTTTTGAGAATCTGGTAGTAACAGGTGTTGAATACTAGCCATTTTACCTAGTTTTTCACGAAAATGATAAAATCGGAAAAAACTATAATGACTTTTTTTTTTTTTTTTTTTAATATTGACACTGAACAACCTTATCCGGTTTTTGGCAATAAACTCAATACCGTTTGCAAGATCACAAAAAATCTACCACTGAAACAATTAAATCGGGAAAACTACAATTCCGATTTAAAAAATTCTTTCTCCGTTGACATCCAGATAAAAAACCCAGAAAACGGTAAAATTTTTAGCTTTTCAGACGCTTCCGTGATTATTAGTCAGCGGTAGGTCCCCAATAACCCTTATTGGCTAAAGTTTTGATTTATTTCAATTAAAAAATAAAAATAATTGAAATATTAAAAACTTTAGGCTAAAAATTTTATAAAAAAATTCAGCCAATCAGAAAATTGGCCTACCTCTGAAACTTCAGGCGAAGATTCTGAGCCCGTTTCTCAACCAAATTGCAAACCGTTTTCACCAGTGTCTTAGTTTTGATCTAACTTGCGATTTAGACTTTTGTTTCACTGAAAAAGATGAAGAAATGAATTTTTCTGATTTTGCCGAATCCGTACGGCGCCCAGCACAGAGATAAATTCAATAGAGGCTTCTGAGCCTCTAAAACAGCTTGTTTTTGCTTCCTTTTGGTCTTATTTACCCTTCTGATGCTTCCTAGCAAGTTTCAGACCTTCTGGTTGAGTTTTCCGAATTCCGTGATGCTTTCTCTCTCCTCGGCTCTCCACTGGGTGCCTGAAGCTCCTCCCTGGCAAGACACCGACCTCTCTCTGGCTTCCACAAACCTTCACTCAGGTTCTACAAACCATAGGCTCTGATACCATATTAGATTAAATATAATACAGAGAGAAAATGAGATTGAGAATAGCAGAGCACACATTCAACGTTCAACTAAGCATGAAGGCCTATTAAATAGGCAAACAAATGAAATACCCGTGAAGCATGAGACGGGTATAATAAAACTAACCTATGTCGGCTTGCATGAAATAACAAAGGCCGAATAAACAACTAACCTCTTAACCAAAGTGGTTAAGGAAACTAACCAAAATAAATTACCTTAGTAAATAACCTAAGGTAAATACAATAATATGCTAACATATGTTGCAGTGTTTCAATAACATAGTGGTGAATATGAGGTCATGGAGGTTTTATCAATTTTATTTAATGGTATGGTTGTTTTATAAAATTGGTTTTGTGCTTTAGTTTTGGTTGGTAGACTTTATGGTAGTAAGAAGGCCTTATTGTGAGTAGGCCTAATGGTGTGGTTCAAGGAGTGAAATGAGCTAAATGGTGTTGGGAAAATAAGATAATATTATAATTGGTATAATTGAATAATTTTTGAATTTTTTCATCTATTTTTTTATACTTAATATGTTCCAAGGTGGTCAGTATGAAATGTGTGATTTGAGAAGGCATAATTGCATTATGTCTCTATTAGGCCTAATGGTGGTTTTGATCCTTATGAGTGGTGCCAAACCTATGTAGTGGTTTCTTATCCTATAAAACATGTTTTTTGATATATTACAAGGGATATCCAAGTATGGGGAGTTTTTTTTAGGACCAAGGTATGTGAAATCAAGATTCAATAATAAGAAGATGGTCTAATAGGCCTAATTTGGTTTGTAAGAATATTTAGGTGATGAACGAATGAAATAGAAGTTTATAAATTAGGTATAAGGATTTAATACCATAATATAGGTGTGTTTAATATGTAATAAATTTATAAAATTTATTTTATATATGATTATCAAGGTCGTATGACCTAAATCTATCAAGAAGAGGGCTAGTTAAATGAAGACATCTAATAGGTTATTTGAGAGAGATAGAAGAGTATGAAGAACAAAAAAAGGTGATAATCATAATTTGAGTTATCAAGAGGTTTCCAAAGGTTATCATAGGTTACATATGTCTGATTTGGTTCTAACTCACCTAGGGGGTTGGTGCCTTCTTTCAAGTTCATACTTGTTAAAGGCCTAATTCAGTTGGTGTTTGACTAGTGAGGGGTTAGTGCCTCACTAAATATTCATTAGTTACTTATAATATTTTATTACAATATATTTTTTATTGTATTTTATCCCTCGTGAGTTTTTCCCATATATATCTTATGTCCATATGTTGTATGCTTATGTGGATGAATATTTATGCATTGGTTGATGTATGTGTTGGAATGAATGCTTCATGAATGATAAGTGAAATTGAATGATTATTTTAAGGGAATTTGTTTACCCCACCCCACCCCTCTTATTATCTATGCTTAAAATATATGTATTCATAATAACATATTTTCAAATAATTCAAAAGTCATTAAGTAGAATGGTTCATGCCCCTAAGGTAGTCAACAAGCCCTTGATGCCCCCTTGAGGGATCAAGTAGAAAAATAGATTCATCAAACATTATATAAAAATTAATAATATGCCATGATCTAGTGGAAATAGGAGTGGAATTACTAATTTTCCCAATGGTAGTTATAAATAATAATGGCATTAGAGTCATTGATTTTCTCAAAGGTGGTTATAATCAAGAACAAAGGGTGTGACATTGGTTTTCCCAAATGTAGTTATAAGTAGTGGCATGGATATTTGACCTAGTAGGGTGATGGGATGAATATTGATTTATGAAAAATATGTTATAATTAGTAACAAAATATGAGACACTAATTTTCCCAAAGGAGATTATAATCAGTGTTGCAAGAATTTACCCTAGTAGGGTGGGTGGAGTGGGAAAAATAATGATTTGTCTACATGTAGTTATAATCATTAAATTGGTAAAAAAAGAATTATTTTCCAAAAGGTGTTTATAACCTTTCACACATTTAAATTGTGTGATTTAAATGATGGATATTATAGGATATCCAAACACAATAATCAATTCATACACTGAATAAAATGAGAATTAAACATACAAAGAGAATTTAATTCGACACAATAATATATTTCACTCTTATTATTTTATACAACACATACAAATATATAGGAAAATATTTCCTATATTCAGGTATTCCAAAATCCCTACTAAATCTCTCAATCCTCCTAAATATTCTAAGTATGATGTATTATTATAACATATAATAATACATCTAAGTATTCTCAATATAAATATCTAACAAACATTAAAAATAATATATAAACCCTTTTTTTACTTTTAGAAGACCATGACTCTACTTTTATTATAACTACTTAATAAAAGACTATAAACTATAATATTAAAAACAACCTATTATTTGACATACATCAAATAATAAACTAAACTAATGATTTAACATTTTTTTTTTAATTTTACACACCAATATCTATGTGATATAAACCTATATACCACAAGATATTCAACCAAACTATTAAAGATACTAGGCTTATATTGGAAGACTATTTACAAACCTATCGATTATAACTAAAACTTTTTTTTGATATAGCTATTTTGACTTTAATACTAAACACATTTATAAAACAACATAAAAAAACTAACTGAAACTAAAGGAGGACAATTAAAGACTTTAAATTAGATACCTAGTTCAAGGCACATCATAAAGGAGCTTGATGGGTTAGAAGTCAAGCTCACTTCATTCCAAACTATCCATTCGGGAAATCATGTTGGAGTCTACCACTACTATCTTAGACCAAAAATTTATACAATGAGAGTTATTTGATAGAATGTCAAAGCAATACACATTCAATAGACACCAAAGTGGTTCAACATTATATATTTCAATGTCTCATCAGTTATCATGAGAGCATTTTTGCTTCTTCCATGATCTTTGAAGATGATCTTCTTAGATATATAGACCAACTTTTAGAATTGCACACAATTTATATTCATTCAATGCTTGCATTTGGAAGATGATCCATAGCTAAACTAAATTGATTCTCCTCAAATAGGAGGCATCAGATCTGAGCTCAAAACTAAATCAAAATCTTTGCAAAAATGTAATGCTTGTATGCATAAAACAAAAGATAATGATACAAAAATAGAGGATTATTAATCTTGAAATAATTATTTAGTCCCTTAGTAATTGTTGATGTACATGACTCTCACAAGTCAATAGATAGTATGAATTGATACAATAGAATAAAAGAGCCTACATAGACCATTTTGTTGAATAATGACAAGCCTAAAAACTAGAATACATTAGCCTATGATAGATACACTGAAATGGATCTATAAATATATCAAATACATGGGTGAAAAATGAATATTAAATCACATTGGTATCTAAAATGAATAATGAATGGACCAAGTCTTTCTCTCTTATAAATACACACAATCTAAAAGAAAACTATGACTCATCTAAAAAATAATATTTTCTTCACAAAGAACTTATCATTCTTAAGGGTAATGTAGAGCTAGTAGAAGATCTTCCCCTTGATAGATTTAATAGTCCATTGACCCACTCTAATACCAATGATGGATATTGGAGGAGATCCAAACATAATAATCAATTCATACATTGAATAAAATGAGTATCAAACATACACAGAGAATTTAATTCAACACACACAATAATATATTTCACTCTTATTATTTTATACAACACATACAAATATATAGGAAATGATTTCCTATATTCAAGGATTCCTAAATCCCTACTAAACCTCTCAATCCTCCTAAATATTCTAAGTATGATATATTGTTATAACATATAACAATATATCTAACAATAATAATCTATGTTACCGTATTGACCATATGGTTATAACAACCTACTATTTAATTTTTACCACTAACTATTTACCTCTTAGTAAATATTACTTACATAATATTAATAATGTGAACAATAATCTAACATTAAAATGAGTTTGCCCCAAAAAGGTAGAATAGAGCGTTGATCAATCAAAAAAATAATTTACCACTACAAGGCAAATTGGCAAGGAAATATTATTCAAAAAATCTATAAAATGGATTTATGATGAGTTGGCAAAGGATAAAAACACATTTATAGCCTAAATGTGAAGTTTGAAGATGCACATTTGAACAAACATGGGATATAGGTAGAAAATTAGAATTATTAAAGGGGTCTTAGAGGAGGGCCATAAATATGGTTTATCTACAATATGACCAAAAAACAAGGCACATAGGATCAAATGATGTGCAAAATAGACCACAAATGTGAAAGATATAGTTCCTAGAGCACATAGATATGAAGGCATTTTGGCACAATTATTGCATATGGCATTACTATTGTTGTACTGACATATTGATTTATTTTGAGACACCATTATGATATGTACATGACATTTGAGATAAAATAACCTTCAATTTTGGGTCCTTCAAGGCTTACGTACATGTATATTATATTCTTGATATATATACGATGTCATGCTTGTTATCTTTTTTATCTCATGTTTAGCATTGATGAGCATTGATTAGAATTATGGATGTTTAAAATTTTTTATGTTTATGATCATGTATGCTCTTTAATTTATTATTTATGTTATATTTATGAGATGTTGTTATGTTGGTTATCATTTGATTATGTTATATGATTCATATGTATTCTTATTCAGAGATGCACATCTGTATAAATAAATAATAAATCATATTTACTCTTATTTATTACTCATGGATTCATGCATGTGTTTGGATATTTGGTTAGTTTGATATACATTTAAGTAATTCCATAGCATTGATCTGATAGTCTCTATGTGCTTTATATTTCCTTTAGTTTGTGATATTATAGTTATGAATAACCAAAATGGAAATATATACTCTAAGCATGGAAAAATTAGTTTAAATGTAAATATAAACAACTTGGGATCAATATATGAACAATAAAATTCCAAATGTAAATATAATAAATAAAAAAAGTGTAAGAGTAAATACAAACATTCACAACTTAAGTATATGATATGGCTAATCAAGACTTAAGTATGAACAAGATGTAATAATTTTATGGCAACTTGGAAATAAAAAGGCCAAAAAAACAAAAATAAAAACAAAACAAACAAATAAATCAAAGGAAAAGATAAAAATAAACAAAACAACAAAACACCAATAAATAAAAACAAATAAACAAATAACTAAACAAACACAATCAATCAATAACAACAAAACACCAATAAATAAAAATAAATAAGCAACATAAACAAACAATAACAAACAAAAAAACACCAATAAACAAGAAAACAAATAAACAAACCAATGCAAATAAAAGTACAATAAATAAATTATTCTAAACACACAAGTCAAACAAATGAACTAAGCTAAACAAATGTAAATATACAAATAATGGTTAGTCACAACATTAGTACAAAGTGAATACAAATTGTTTGTTCATGTGTAATAGAGGTGTTAGCCTTAACAATAGGTGAAGCTTGATCTAGGTAGAAATAACATAAGAAAAAAAAATGACACAAGGTTGCCTCTAGGTTATGGTGAATAATTACACAAATACAGACAACATAGACATTTCCCTTAGGCTATAGGAGACAATGAAATAAAATAAACAATGTGGAGGGATAAAAGAAAAAAAAAGGGGTATCTAAGCTGACTCCAGATGTACTAAGAAAGTAGATGATGCCTACATAGTTCCATGGATACAAGATCTAACATGAACTTTAGGATAAATGTATCTCTCCCAACATATGGGATATATTAAAAATGATTATGATAAAACATGATTGACTAATAGAGGAAATGGGAATGGTCTCATGAAATCATGAGTTCATAAAAAAAGAGGGGTATGATGCTTAAATTCATGAAAATTCCAACATAAACAAATCACACAAGTGTAAGAGTATGTTTTATGTTAAAAACACACTAAAATACAAGAGACAAGTATCCAATAATGAACTGAATTGATAATTCATAGTGTCTACTACATCTATGGCTTAGAATGAGAATGAGATCATAAAACAATGAGATCATTCAAACATAAATTTGTTCACAAAATTATAAGAGCGTAATAAAATCCAAGTGGTCATTAGTGCATAAAGTTTCAATACACAATGCTTACAACATAAACTCATAAAATGTTGACAGTGTATGGCTAAGGCCAATAAGGATTGGGAGACTAAAGGACAAGTGGTTAATTTTGAAATAGTTATGGGTCCTAGGATATTTAAGGCAAAGAATTAGTTGAAAAATAAAAAAAATTTGTGGCTGATCTAATATGAGATACCCCATGTATCCAAGTGTTTCCTACATAGTTCATGGGGACATTAGGCCGATGTAGTTCTCCTAGAAATGGGAGGAAAAATATCAAGGTGGTCTCAAAATGAAGCTAAATAAATAAGAAATTCCATCCTTATAAATTTTGGTGGATTTATATCTCACATGGAAATTCTATTCCAATTTTCATGATTTTATGATTTGTAAGATTTCTACAATTCCTTTACGAATGTTTATAGGTTTTCATATACTTTATTTTGGAATTTTCTAGGCATCTCAAATCAATAGAGAATTATGATACATAACATGATCTGACTCACAAAATGGAGAGATCATGGCTTAAAGTGATTGTAAAATGGAGAGAGCCTTAAAACATAAAATGATTAAAAAATGGTGAGATCATGTCAAAAAGGTGACAGAGCTAACCTCAACATAAATTAAGTGTTACCTACATATTCCTATAGGACCTAAATTCACTATATTTTTGCCTACATAAAATGTGTCTAACTAAGTACCAATAAATTCAAGTATAGGTAAATGGAAAGGTATGTCAATAGTAATGTAAAAATTATGTGGAAATGTATGGTAAAGGTGTTGTTCCTAATTTTACAAAATAAAATTATAATTAGGAAATAAAAACAAAGCATTATTGGTTCTAATTTTCCCATAGGTTGTTATAATTAGTAGCACAAGTATAGAACGTAACAATAAATAAATGGTGAAATCAACATGACCACTATCATATTGTTTTCATATATTACCATTCAAACATTTAAATCTAAAACAACTATTAGAACTGAATCTATCATCAACTATCAAACATGCCTAAAGTATAAATGAATTGAAACCAAGGCCAAACATGATAGGCAGGGTTAGATAAAAATAATTGGTTAGTGAAGGGTTAATGGTATGGTAGATTAGTAAGGGGTATAATACAAAGAATGGGTATAATGTGGCATAACTTAGATGATCCTTGTAGATAATAATTTGAGTCCCTCAAGTGTAAAAATGTTTGAGGTGCATTATATTCATCGATTCATCAAGTTCATCTCCTTTTAGTGTGGTGAGCATGTATACTTAAGAACTATTATTAGCAACAACTACATAAGGCCCTAACTAGTTTGGTTTAAAATTTCCTTTTTTATTTGTTTCATCATTTAAATTCTTCTAATTCTCTTATTACACTAGGTCATCAATCTTGAATTCATTACGGTTAACATGCCTATTGTATTGGGCTCTTAGTCTATTATGATATGCCTGAAGGTTATTAAAGATAGCCATGCACTATCCATCAATAAAGTCTAGAGTGAGATAATATGTATTCCTCATCATCGATGATATGATACAATGAAATTTATATATAAGGTAACTCAACCTTGATAAGAAGAATCGCTTTCATGCCATGAATAATTGAATAGGGTGTGTATGCCATTGGATTATGGAATGTGGTATGGTATGCCTGGAGGGTGTTAAATAGATGTAAGTTCCAATTATAACTAACTCCATTGATAATCTTATTTAGAATATTGATAATTATTTTATTAGAAACCTCAGCTTGGCCATTGCCTTCTGGGTATTAAGTAGTATAAAATTGATGTATGATGTGGTAATAGGTTCAAAGTGATTTCACATCTTTCACATCTTTATTTTTAAATGATTTTCCATTATCAGATATAATTCCAATGGGGGTACTATAATGGTAGATGAGATGGTTTAATATGAAATCTAATATCTACCTATTATTTATGTAAGTGAGAGGAATGGCTTCCACCCATTTAGTGAAATACTCGATAGTAGTTAGGATGTGTTTTGAAGGATGTAGGTTTGATCTTCCTAATTACGTGGATTCCCCATGTTGAGAACAACCATGGTATTTTTAATGGTTTGATTTTATTATTTTTAGAATTAATCATATTGGCATGCTTATGACACTTGGTACACCTCTATACATATGTAGTTGCATCTACTTCCATAATTGGCCATTAATAACTAGTACGCAGTAACTTTTTGGCTAATATTGCATCATTGGTGTGATCTCCACACACTCCTTCATGGACTTCCCTCATTTTTATTATGGATTATATTAAAGTTAAACAATAAATTAGAGTTCCATCATAGCTTTTATGATACACTTTTGGTCTAATTAGGGTATAATGAGGGGATTTGTGGGTGAAGACCTTTTATTTTTTACATGACAAATAAGGAGGCAAAGTTTGGTCTTGAAGATAGACATATATGTCTGAGTACAAGGGAGACATGGGACCAAAAAATATCATAGACCATCTCAATGTATGACTATTCATATGCCACTTCTAAGAGATGTTTGATAAGAAGTTTATAATCCCTTTCTCTATCTATGATCTAGATCATGTATGTAATAGTGGCTATAACATCAATTATTTTATTATTGACTCAAAGAATTCTTTCAAATTATATGTTGGTAATCTATTTCTTAAGAGTATTGACCATATATTTATATGTTACTAACTTCTCATCCTTATTTTTTTACTGGTTTATGCCCTGATTGATGATTAGTTAAGAATCACTATAAACTAGTAAATGTTGCATGTTCCACTGGACTTCTTGATAAAACCCTGCAATGAGTGTTTCATACTCAACCATGTTATTGATACATGGAAATATAATATGAAAGGACTTGGGAATGAGATCCCCTTATTTAGTAAAAAATATCTTATGAAACCTAATCTATGAGATATGAATGATCCATCAAAGTATATATTTCACTATTCTACCTTAGGAGGTGCCTCTACTTCTATAGTGGTTATAATGGCCTCACCTAGAAATCCAAATATAAGAGGTTGAGTATTAAGAATAAGGTATTATATAAGTTGATATATGAGTAAATTCACCTTAATGGCCTTTTGATTGGCATATTTGAATAATGTATGAAATATATAAAATAATATGTAAGAACATGGATTTAGATGGGTGAATAGAACATATCAATGTTTGACATAGTTATTTTCAAAAAATTTCAATGAGGTAAAAAAAACCCCACAAAGTGATATTCATATATTGAGAAACAAAATTACCCCAAAATGTAACTTCTATTCTCACTTACTCTCTTCCGAAATAACCTTCACAATACCTTGAGTGAATTTGAATGAATAACCAATATAGGGAAAAACTATTTTATAGTGAAATTTGAAAGGAGGTGATTGTTGTGAATGATGATACAACCAACTTGAAAAGGCATTTAATAAAACATTGATAATTTATTAAATAAATATAATATTTTTATTTATTTACATAAGTTTTCCACCTCATGTTAATAAATAGTATATTATTATTATTTAATTAATTACTAATATAAGCTAATGGTTAAATAATCACCACTTGTACATTAAATGCTCTAACACTCCACCTTAATGATAAATGGGGATAAAAAACCATAGTCACCATAAAGGAATTATAATATGTGAAAAATTGAAAGATTTAAAAACCTTCATCATGCCAAAAGTCACCTTTTGAAAAAAAAGGAATTATAATCCGTAAACTGATTGAAAGTAAGTTTAGGCTAGCATGATTGTGAGATTACATCTCACTATTTCTCATGAATAATTACTAAACATATTTAGATACTTTTATAACATAAGGACCTCCATTATAAATTATGATTTTAATGTATTGGGATACAAAAATAAAACTTTCACATGAAGTTTACTTAAATCACATAACTTCCACTTGAAGTTTACAATATTTTACAATTAAAATAAGTATAGAGAATAAGAAGTAATATATGGTTGTTAGGAAATGGCATTGTCATGCACACTCCCCCTCAATTAAAACTTTGATAGGCCCAACATTTTATGAAAGTAACAAAACTTGGTATCACCAAGTGGATTTGTCAAGATATATACCACTTGTTCATCCATAGGACAAAACTACATATTAATATCATCATTGAAGACTTTCTCTCAGATGAAATGCACATGAACTTAAATATGTTTAATTCTTTGGTGCTTCACTAGATTTTTTTATAAAGCTATAAAAATTTGGTTATTACAATGAAGGATGGTTTTATTAAAAACATCTAAATGAATTTATTCCAATAGTGTTCATAGCCACATGGCTTATTTGGTAGCTTTCATATCACTTTTGTACTCTACTTTGGTAGAATGTATAAAGATAGTAGGTTGGTTCTTACCACTCCAAGTGTGTCACATACACCAAACCTAGACACATATCCATAAGTAAATTTGTGATCTATAGGATCACCAACATGGTCAACATCACAATAACCATATAATTTAGCATTATCAAAAGAAGAATAAAATAAACCAAAATTAATTGTTCCTTTGATATAATGAAGAATTTATTTATTTAATTTCCAATGATCCAAATATGTATCATGTATAAATCTAAAAGAAAAACCAACATCATATGAAATATATAACCTAGTAATGGTTAGATAAATTAAACTACCAACAAGTTGTCTATATAATGTAGGGTTAGATTTTTTACATGTAGGTTTAGGATCAAGTTTATACCAACTTCAATAGAAGTAGAATAAGATTTTAAATAAAACATGTTAAACTTTAAAAAAATATTATGAGCATACTGATATTTTGATACAATAATAGAATGTTTATCCTAGCCATTCCTAGAAGATGATGTAGAATGCCTAAATTAATCATTTCAAACATTTGACTTAGTTTATCCTTATATTTATGAATTAAAATAGATAGTTCTAGGATATTTATGGTAAGTGTTGTAATTTATGTCTAATAGTAATTATCAATGAAAAAATGGTTTATCAAGTTAGAGGATGAGTGATAAGTCAGACATGTCTTCATGTGCTTTAGAGGGTGCTCGAATGGTGCATTGTGAGCCTGAGAGGAAAGTTATTGTGTCAATTAGCTCATGTAGAATTTTAATTTGGATATAATACTTTTAGATATGTTTAGGAAGGTTTATAATAAGGTTTTCCAATAATTATTTCATGTATTAAGGCTCTATTATTTATGAATAATTGCTAAGAAGGTAAGCAGGTTTTTATGTGCAAAAAGGCTGGTCTTGGACCCGATATGAAAGATAGTTATTTTAGATGATCAAAAAAGTGTTATATATATATATATATATATATATATATATATATATATATATATATATATATATATATATATATATATATATATATATATATATATATATATATTTGGATATTTATATGACTCCTCTATTATTTTTAGGATTTGTTTTTCTAGACTTGACTATTTTTGGGTCCCATAAAAAAGTGCTTTTTAACAATGTTTTTATTTTTGGAGAAATTTGTAAAAGTGACCAAGGAAAAAAATCAGTGTGTGATGAATTTAATTAATTGACTCAAAAATTCATGAAATTTTTTCTAAATATTCATTTATATATGTCAAATTTATATTCCCTCAAATTTACCTAGTCGATATGAAGGAAAGGGTGCCATGAGTGAGAAAAACTAGTCAAAGTGAGAAGTGGAATTAGAAGGTCTAATTAATGATTAGGGATGAATATAAGGTATTTATAATGTTTTATGGGTAATATAAGAGTTATTACATGATTTATATGATCATTTTCATGCGTGTAATTCATATGGTGCTTCATTGTGTTCATCTAGGCATATGTGGTCTTGGGACAGATTTGTGTTGAGTAGGTAGATTGATTACATCAGAATTTATGCATATGGATGATTCATAAGGAATATGGTTATATTTATATTTTAAAACTTGTAAATAGTTTATATTTTCCAATTTTCAAGTATTGATTATGTGTGAGTCAAAATTTATGATAGTGAAAAGTTGGCAGATTTTGTTGGTTCCATACTTAGCCAAATTTTCAATATCTAGTGAACAAAGGGCCAATATGTAGTGTTCTTGTTATATATTTTGATGGAGGAAGATTTTTCAGATTAAGTAAAAATAAAAGTGGTATAATAATATTATGGGGTTACATAAAATTAAATTTAATGTCTTGAATTTTCTTAAATATTTAGATATGGTTGACCAAAGTTGACTGTTGTTGACTATGTTTTTTTCTGAATAAACCAGAATGCAAAGAAGTGATTGTAGAAGACAATGTATTGATAAGATATTGTTAGTATAAAAATAAAATATGAATTATACTACATATATATCACTATAAAATTTATTTTTTATTTAAAATTAGTAAAAGTGAATTTATTTCAGATCAACATTAACTATTATTGATTGTATTTATTGCAGATCTGAGTGGGCTTCTTGAATAAGTGTTTATGAGCCTTAGGTGGATGAATTAAGGCAAATTATGGATTTTATGATGTTACTAAGGTATTATTATTTCTATCCATATTTTTATTGTATATTTAAATTCTATATTTAGTTAGTTTGATCCTTTTTGGTGAAGACAATATTTTTGGGCTAGTTAAGCCTAATAGGTCTTTAAGACCTAGTGGAGGTTCCTAAGGTGAGTGAATGTGTCAGAGTGTGTAGTGATGGATATTATCACTTGAGGGTGTCTTAAGGTTCATATTTAATGGATAAATTTTCTTAGAATTGGTATTATTTTTCTACTTGGCTTGTTGTAGTGTTGAAAAGATGAATAGGTCTTCATGAGACCTAAAAGGGCCACTTAAGCCTAATAAAAAGGTATGGTTACTCTAGGGTGAGCTATCAAATATTTTTTTAAACCTAAAGAGGTGAATTTAATATTTTATAATTGGGTTATAATCCTTAAAATTTTAATAAATGTCTCTTGTCTGACCAAGAAGATGGTGATCTTGTAGATTCTTCAAAAGAGCAAATTCAAAGGTGAAGGTTAGACTATGTGTGGGGTTTGAGCCCTTTGAAGCATGACTGACATAATGGATGAATAAAAAATGTATGATTCATAACTCTCATGATATTTTAGTTGATCCATGTATGTAAAACATACATTGGCTGACCATGAAAGTGTTTGGTTTATATACAAGAAGTTTTATGCCATTTTTGTGTATGAAGTGTGACATGCAAGTAAGTGTGTGAGTGTGGTTGAGTGGTTGTGAAAATGAAAGAGTGAAGAGAATCATAGAATGATTTTTATAAATTAAATATGGTATAAAAATAATAATAATTAGATAATAAATATGTTGTTTTAGGTCCTACATCCATACTAAAGGTAACGAGAATATTTTGAGTGGATTCAAGCTCATGTGTTGTGTATGAGAATTATTTGTGTAGAGATGCATGAGTAATTAATTTCATAAATGGGTGAAGTAGAAGAGGAATTAGTGAGATATTTGTGTATATTTTTTGGATATAAGATAGGTTCCAATAATTTTAGCATATTTTTCTCATGTGATTGCAAGTGTTTGTGTAATTTTTGGAGGCGTCTTTGTGAAAGCAAGTGAAAGACATTCAAGGGTTTGATTTTCATGTTTTAGATGCAAGGTTTAGAATTAGGGTTTGTATGAGTATGAATAAGTGAAATAGGGTTTATAATATCATAAAATACCATCATTAATTATTCAAGACATCATATCAGAGGTGGAGATTAGTTAGGAGGTGTTTGAGTTGGTGCTTAATCACCTAGGGGGTTGTAGCCTCCTTGCTAGTTGGTGATAGATAAAAGGCAAGTTGGTGCTTTTCATATTTAGGAGTTGGTGCTCCTTGTGAAGTGGGTACTTCACTAAAGTATCATGTTTATGATCATATTATAAGATAAGTAGTCCATGTGCTTTTAGGTTTGAGAGTGGTTTTTATTCCCCATGTGGGTTTCCCACATAATTAACGTGTTATGTGATTTGATCTTACATTGTCTCTTTGTTAATTGGAATGAATGGTCTACATTATTCATGATTGATTATGTGTGAATGTTTAATAGTTTGATTAATTAGAATTAAAGTTTATTTACTTACATCACTAATTCACCCCCACCTCTTAGTGATTGTGCTTCCAATAGATAGATCTTTATCAATCAACAAATCATAAACATATAATACAATTAGAATCATATGACCATTTTCAACTTAAACAAAGATATAATTATCAGAGTAGTAATTAGAAACCCCTAATTCTTTGAAAAATTAAGTAATTTTAGAATACTAAGCTTGAGGAGCTTTTTTTAAACCATAAAAATATTTTTTTAACTTGCATACATAATATTCTATGTTAGGGTCAATGAAAGCTTTAGGCTAAGTCATGTATATTTCTTCTTCTATATCACCATTTACAAATGCATTCTTGACATCTATTTGGTGGATAACCCAACCATTTTGGCTTTTAAGAGAAATAATAATTATAATAGTACTCATTTATTATACATTACTAAATTTTTCAACATAGTCAATATTGTGTTTTTGAGTAAACCCATGAACAACTTATTAACTATCCAAGTTACACCCTCTTGAGCAAGACTGTTTAACCCCTCCTCAAACTTAGACTAACATTAGATTGACCTATAGGTTTTGGGATACATAAAGTTCAATTCAAACCTCTAGTTTTGGTGGGGCTAGCTCCCTTGATTTGTCTCTTGAATCCACTCTCTGAGACCTAATCCTATTTTGATGAAAAGGGAAAAGAGATGAAAACTTATAGAAGAACCTAAATTAAAGTGATGATGCATGAATGATTGAAGGTCATATCTTAGTTTGTCCTTTAAACACACTAATGAACCTAATGAAACCAAAAAATTATTAGAACCATTGAAAAATCCCTATAGATGAATGTTTCATGTGAAGATCAAGTTAAATTCATGTAACTTGAAGGCCAAGAACCGATGTCTGCACTACACACTATCAACTCATTAACACTTCAAGAACATTCCTATATATAAATACTTCACACAAACTACATAGACTAATAACATGAAGTTAGGTGAATTATTTATAGAATATAATGACACTCATACATTTTTAAAATCAACTCTCACGAGATACACTAACACTAAAAAATGACGTCTACAATTGTTCTTTTATTGATTTAAAGGGTACAAGGTACAATTTTGGTAGAGCTTTAATACACCCAGCTGAGGGATAATAAAACAAGAGATCAATGCCTAATTAAATATATTTTTCGAGATAGAGGAGAGAATAATCCAATTTTAGGAGAGGCCATGAATGAGGTCAAGGTGGCACATGGTATTTACAACAGTCATAGTCATTCCTCTCATGCGTCGATGCCTTCAATAGCTCCATTTTGGCATTAAGGTAAGGTGTGGAGGATATAAATCCTCTATTTGAATTCATTTAGGTATTAAAAACACTAAAAATATATAATTATTCCCTTTAATGATAGTTAATAGGCATACATAAGGTGTTATTAGGCCTCTAAGAGGCATTGAGTAGTCTCTCCTTCAATGTTCATGTTGAGTTATCATTGAAACTATCTCCACTCCTTCATAATGGTATCTAATTTGGGAATATTCTCACCTAAATTTACATTTAAAAAAATTAATGGTGTCTCATTAACCTCCTCATGTCATTATATGCCCACTAGATGCTTTTATCTGTAAGTTAAGTATTCTTATTCTGCTAGCTCTTCACCTTTCTACTCATTCACTATTGGAATGACAAAAGCAGCTAAACCAAACTTTCAAATCATTTTATAAGACTTGAAACCTTATTTTATTAACTATATGAATTGTAATTTAGTCCCTCCAAGCATCTTATATCTGTAAACTTATCTATTTTTCAAGATTAGGCCTCTTAGACTAGTTCCACAAACTGGATGTTTAAAAGGAGATAGAATAGATACCTAAAAGTAAATTAATGAAAATTTTAAGCCTTTGAGGAGTATAAAAATTCTTAAAATTACATCTTTCATAGTTTATAATTCTTTATTAGGTGCTAAAACATATTTTATACTAAAAAACCTATAAATTTGCACTTTTTATAGGTGTTAATATAGCCTCCATACAATTAGGTACCATGGACATGAGCTCCTCTAAGTTGGAAACATTATCCAAATTTTAATTGAGTATTTCCTTCTTATTTAGATTAATCCTTCACTAAACATTTTTAGTTGAGTCTTTATTAGGGTTTAAGAGGTGTTTAAGAGTGCTTCAGAGTCTTAGTGATAGTTCATAGAGATTATATCTTAAATATATAAAATAATTGAACTAATTTCAAGTTAATAGACCCCTGTACCTCATTTGAAGTGATTGGATCTCCATGCAAATCAACAGTACATTTATGAGAATTTGAAGACACTCCTTAGGTGATAAACATGCCTCTTAAATAATTTCTAAGTGTCTATAGACCAAAAGATCCAACTTTGAGACTATTCTAGGATCCAAATTGACCAAAAGGATTATAAACACCATGATGACCTTCCTTAATAAGGCTTTGTGCATACTTGCTTCCCAAATTGCTCTTTGATCTACCTTTTAATAAGATATTTCTAGTGGAGGTGATAAACTAGCCTACCTATAGACCTATATATTGAATTTTGTCCTAAACCTTGGGGTTGTGAGGTACTTACACCTTGTTAACAATCTAAATATTACCTCAAATTTCATATTGAGTATTAACATTGGCTTGATTAATTATCTTAACCCCTGATGAGTGCATACAAACATTAACCTTAACACATATGCATATCTACTTGCAGAAACAATCATGGTCTTTTTAGTTGACTATTAGAGGGAAATTTAGAATCATTAGGGCCCATTTCGATTCCATAATCCTTTTTTTCACCTAAACACTTCTCATTTATTTGTTCTTATTCTCAAACTAGTCTTCTTAAGCCTATTATATATATTTTGACCCTTACACATGCCAATTAGTGAGGTGTCATGATACTCAAAAGAGTTGAGGAGACATTAAATGTCATTTTAGGGTCAAAAAACCTCATCTAGGTCTATTTTTTAGTAATAATTTGTCATTAAGTCATTTTTAGTGTTTTGGTAGGGTTTGAGACATCAACGATATTAATGATGGTTTATAGCATATGGACATCCAAATTAGAACCAAATGCCATGAACCTATAGTCTATTTATCTCTTCATCTTCCATGAATAACTTGGGGTCCCATGTAGAGGTTTTGAGGAGAGAGGAGCATTAGAAGGTGTACTCGAGTTGTCTGCTAGCCAATTATGATAGGTTATTTTCTTAAGGATCATACATAAAGGTTATCCCCCCAATACCATCCATTATTCATGGATATTTATTCGACAAGGATACTTAAAATTCCCTAAGGTATTTGGGTTGAGAATTTATGTGATGAAGTGTGTGAACACTTCAATTTGGGCTTTGAGTTGACTATATACAAGGTTAAATGGATCAAGCAAGGTTTCAAAGTTACTTTGGAATTTTGGTTACTTATTTCTACTTTAAACCTTCTTATCAAGGTCTAAAAAATATTTCCACACCTTTCATGGCCATCAAACTTGTTATAAGGATCTAGGGGGCTCTCTAAGATGGCAGTAGGGTCTTTGAACAAGCTTGAAGTATGTCTGCATTAGTCTATCCTTAAGGGCATCTGATGTAACTTGGGATATTTCTTCCATTAGAATACTATTGATTACCTTTAACATAAATTCACATTTCTTTATAACTATCTATTTACCCCTATCATGCATTTTAGCCCTTCAAAGCATGAATTTACTCATCTAGACCTATAAGTGATTGTCATAGTTTGGGCTAGGTCTACTACAAAATAGTGGGTATACCCACTTTTTTCTAGCCAAAATAGAAACATTGATTCATTAAAATAGTCATGATGACCATTAATACTAATTTTTAAGGCTTTTCCATGCCTATAGAGGCCTTAAACAATCATTTTTCTCAAACTAGTAGTGGACCACCTATTGACTGAGTGGTTAGGCATGAGAATTTTGATTATGGTCTTCCCCTTTATTTCTTGAGATGTTCATGATGGTAGGATGTGTTTTAGGGTTAGATAAACCCTTATATATTTAATTCCAACATTTATTCTCTTACATACCATTCCCCTTTTCAAGCTTAGGGTTCATGCCCATGAAGGCCTATTTGTCCCCAAGTCTGAGTTAACTGTACTTTTCCTCTTTAGATGTGATGATGATCAGATTTTCCTTTATTTTCAACTTGAACCTTATCTCAATTGGTATGCATGTTTCCTTATACTTTAGGTAAGATGGAGGTCTTCAATATGTACCAACCATGCCATATACCTTCATCTACTTATAGCCTATCTAAAGGGATTTGAGTATTAGGCTTGTATTAGAGAATATTCATCCATAATTGTTTGAAACTATTGTAACACACTCACATACTCATTCATCTCTTTGGGATGTACACCTTGTTATTCTCATACCACTCTTTATGCCTATGAATGGTCCACATAGTGTTCTTGGATACTTTTATATTGTAGGCTCAAAATGGTTCATTTTAGGTGGTTATTTATTTCCTCAGTCTAATATATGACCCATATAGGTCTATCTTCTATGAGAAAAGCTTTATTTAGGATTACAAGAGTGTATCTAGGTCTATTTTCATGGTTTATACTTGGGATGAAGGGTGGATGAGTGAATTAGGATTCCAATGGAGTGATCTAGGGTTGGAACATGAAGACTGAGCTAAAACATAATGTAAAGATATTGAAAACAACATGAAATGGTAGAAGCATGACTATAACATGGAATGGAGTATGTAAACCCTTAAAAAAAAAACCACAAGAACTATTAATACCCCAACACATACACCTATGCAAACATACCACTTTGGTGGTATAAAAAGGGTAGACATAGTCCAAAATTGTAACTTAGGAATCTCCAAGAAACATTAATATTGGCAAAAAACCTTAATCTTTGCTAAAACTTACTTTATGGTTTTAGAGGCATGGAGGGTGGTTTTAGGCCTATGAGATTGCTATGGAGGCTGAGAAACTTGATCAAAAAGTTTTGATGATGACTTACCATGACTTCAACACCTCATTCCATGTTATTAGTTATATTTAAAGGTTTTTAAGGTGCCATTGGGAGATGCACAGTGCTACTACATAGTGAACCTCAGATGCACATGAACTCTTTCTTGAAAACACCTTGAGTTGAACAAGAGATTGATGGACCTTAAAATCAAGAAAATAGGTATGGGGAAACTTGAAACACTCCATCAGTTCTCAAAAATAGTCAACTCCTTCTATTGAGGGCACTCAACACTCTATTCATTACTCAAATCTACCTATAGATTACAAACTATGCTAGTTTTGAAGGTTTTTTGGTTCCAAAAGCTCACACATCTGAGCCAAACACTGAAAATGATATGAGAGGTTCCTTCAAGACCTAAGTAAACAATATCAATCATTAGTTTAACCAAACAAGCTAAGAATCCATAAAAATTATCATGTTTCACTTGGAATATGTAGACATGGGTGACATACAGATCCCTTAAGTTCTTAATGAATGTTCATATATTTTAGGGGACCAATATAGAAAAAAAGTCCCATGGATGAAAGTTGAATAAGTTTACTTCCCCTGGCTAAGATCTTGGGTCTCCATTCTCTCTCTCCCATATGGTTTGATCAAAAATGTGCTCTCTAAGATTTTCAATGATCTCAAGGTGAATATAGGTTAGTTTTGAGCTTCCTTTGCATTGAAACACTATGTTTTCTCCCCAACTTGATATTACTAACCTCCCTCTATAAATCCATGACTCCACCTAAGTCAGTCTATACTATACAAATCTATACCATTCAATAAACCTATACAACCTATAATTTGTCTACATTTTCTCTTGTTTTAGACCAAAAGATATTATTAACAAGTGTTATGGAGGGAAATAGGAGTCATGTGATGTTTTTAAGTCAATGTTATGAATTACGGGAGTTTAAAATTCATAATTTAGCATGTATAGGGCCCATTAGGGAGGATTTAAACATTGACCATGGTGGTAATGGAATAATGGGGTATGAAACACTTTATTAATGTCTAATAAATATCATAAGGTCTATTGAAGGCATTTAATATGGATTATTGGCCCATAAAGGTCAAATTAGGCCTCATTATGATTAAAAAAATGTTGACTTTGGTACGCACACATGACCTTAAAAGGGCATATCAAATGAATATTATGCTAGTATCTATGAAGGGACCCTTATTGCCTAACAAATACCTTAATTGGACCCTAATACACTTCATGATGTTTTTTTAAGCTTTCAAGATAAACATACCTTATGTGATTGAGTAGAACAGAGGTGCTTATGAATCTTCATTAGACTACCTTCTCAATTACCCTTCACCATGTCATTTTTCACATGTTGGAGCTCCATAAAACTAACCAAGGACCTTTAAACATGATTAAACATCATGAAAAAACTTGATTCAAGTTTAAACAGAGGTATGGAAGGTCATAAAGCAATGTTATAACATGATAAGATAGTGAACTATTTGAACCACTAAATCCTCATAAGATGAATGGAAACCATGGGACTAAGGAATTTGGATCAAGATTTGAGGACTTGAGGTTGACCCATTTCTAATTTTGAGACTATAAATTAGTCAAAATTTTTGGTGACTCAGCTAGCTTGACCAGACTGCTTGTCAAGGGAACTTAAAACTCTTAAACTTGATCTTAACTTAGCAAATGAACCTTTTATTACACATGAACTCTGCCCAATACCTTATAGAATTTGAAACTCAAAATAAAAAATAATATAATAATAAAAAAAAAATAAATGGAAAGACACACATAATAGACAACAATAAGACAAAACAATAAACAACTAAGCATGTGTACAAGAACTTAGAAGAAGGAGACAAACTCTAACTACTATGTATAAGAAGAACATGTTGAACACTAATAATAGAACTTGAGGAACATCCCATTGACAAAGATTTGGAGTTCCTCACCATTAAACCTATATAGTTTAAAATCATTACTTTTCTCATAGTTGGTGATGATATAAGGCCTACTCTAAAGGTTGTCCAACTTGGAGTGTTTCCCCATCTTGACACAATCTTCATCCCAATTAAGAACTATGTCTCCTTATTGAAAGGTCCTGGATGAAGCTCTTTTATCAAATAAATTATTAAATTGGTGTGTATTATACCACATGATATGCATTTCATTATCCTTTGTCTCTTTTAACTCTCTTATCTCATTCATTCTCACTTGTATTACATCATCTTCCAAAAGCTTAAGTTGGTGAGTAATATCTAAGGGTGGCAGTTCAAGGGAAATAGGTGGTCTTTCCTCTCTAACATAAGCAAGGAGGTAAGGAGAGCATCTAGTATACCTCTTAGGTGTTATTTTATCTACCCATAAATTAGTCTTAAATTTTATGTGCCATTCCCTTTAAATGTCCTCCATGGTTCTCTTAATGATCCTTATCAAGTTTTTATTTGTGGACTCTGATATCCCATTGACCTATGAGTAATATTTAGAGGAATCCTTGAGATAAATTCCATGTCTAGGGTCCCACTCACATAATTTATCACTATTGAAGGCCAAGGCATTATCTTATATGATTATTGAGGGTACACTAAATCTGGTCACAAGACTATCATAAAACTCTAAGACTAAGTTCACATTGTCTTCTTTAAGTGAATATACCTCCACCTACCTTATGAAGTAGTAAGTGGTTGTTATGACCCACTTATGCCTAGAACTAGAAGGGGTATGGATCATTCTTATGAAGTATAATACCCATTATGTGAAGGGTTTATTAAATTGGATGGGTTGCAAGGGTAACATAGCTAACCTTTGCTTACTTATGAACATGGTACATTTAGAACACTTTATGACCCAAGCATGTGAATCTATAATTATGGTATGCCAAAATTAGCCTACTTTAATGATCTTGGAATCTATGGTCTTGGTATCAAATTTCCCACAAAAATTCCCATCATGAATCTACTCAAGTAACTTGTCAATCTATCTTGATTTAATACACCTTAGGATCATACCTCTTATATCCTTCTTGAAGAGAAATCCATCCACCAAGATATAAGGTATTGTCTTTAGCCTAAATTTCCTTATTTTGATTTTATATAAGCCCATAATACACTATCATATTTAAATAAACTTGACCACATCATTGGTCCATCTGAGAGGAGTCATGCTTGTAGTTGCCTACTAATTGTCATGCACTATCAACATTGTCTCTTTATCTTATTTTACCTCTACTACAAGATGATCACATAGACCTATACCTCTGATCATCTTGGTAACTCTCACCTCAATGTCATACTCTAAATTTTTCACCCATCCACCTCTCTTCTCACTTAAATCTTTGTTAAGTATGGCCTCCTTTATGCTTGGGTGCATTACCATCACTATGATTTTGTTTTTTATAAAATCAAGTTCTTGATCTCTGATGACCTTTACCATGCAATAAAACCTTGAGCCACATGAAATAAACTACCTATGGGTTCAATCCATGACTAAATCTCAATTACCACATCATTTTATTATATGTAAGGTAATCCCCTTGTGTTTTTTACAATTTCTCCTACAAATTAATGCATTTTCCAAGTTTTCTATTCCTATGAAGATATTTTTGATATCTTTTGTTAGGGTTATCATTACTAGTTTGACATCATATTTTAGGGCTATCTATGAATTAGGCATGGGTAAATTATTACTTGTGTAATTATTTGTTTCAAAAGTTGCATTTAGAGTTTAGGGTTTTCAAGGTTTTTCATTTTCAAAAGTTTCATCATGAGGTTTTTCCCCCCAAAGTGATCATCATAAAATCCTTGAAGTTTTCCCTCCTAATTTTTCAATCAAAATTGAGGGTTTCATCGAGCCAAGAGAATATTATCAAGCATATACTTCCCATTTAAACTAGTGAATAGTCCTCCAAGGCCCCATGGATGTTGAACTTGCCTCAAGCACCTTAGATCCATAGGGATTTTATCATTGCACTAAGAATATTCTATCCCCATAAGGTTCTAAGCCTTCATGGAAAGTGGACCTACTCCAAACACATCATATCCTTGTGGGAATACACATTACTCAAGATACCTCCCCCTTTCATTATAAATCTAACCTACCTCAAACAACTTATAGCTTTATGTAATTGTCACATGCTTTAAGCATCTCCTAGTTTTACCTTAACTTTCAACTGCTTAGGATGCCTCTCATCTCCATTGGGAATTATAACTAATTTAGACATCTATAAACTCTACTAGTGGTCATAGTTGGTTTCTTAAAAGTAATAGATGTAGTTTTCATGTCTCTAAAATAAATTAAGTTCAAATATAAAGGCCCTAGAGTGACTCACTATATAGATTCTAATATAGTGGAGATAAGAGATACATATTTGGGTCACATTAACCTAGGATATTTTTGGGCTAAAATAGGTGCAAAGTTTAGGAATGATTAGGTCTAGAGTATTTATGACTCTAGCTTAACATAAGCTATAGCCTTTCCATCATCTATTCAAATCCTTGAGTTGGTACTCACATTGGTCCAACATTATGATCCTGATAGAAGAGAGGTCTTCAATGATAGAGGAGAAAAGATTCTTAATCTAGACCCTGATTTCATAAATTTAGTATTTGTAATCCCAAAACTTTAGAGATATCTCAATGTAACTCCATAAACATCTACACAATTATTCAAAGATAAAATAATGTGGTGTCAAAATAAGATAAAAAAATAGTGGCTTAAGTCTCCCAAGGCTTCTTCCACTAGACTACCAAACACTTTGTATAGGTTTGATTTCATTAATGAAGTGGGAGATATCATTATATTGCTACATATGGTCTTTGGAAGTCATGATGCCAAGTGTTTTCAAGAATGGATGTACCAATACATCTGGGTCATTTAGCATAATGCCTAATACATTCACTAGGCCCAACTTATAAGTGATTCTCTCCATAATAAATTATTGGAAGTGCAAACAATGGGAAAGTTTTATATGACTTCATACATTATATACATTTTATCCAAAGGGAGATTATTCCCAAGCCTTAACACAATTCCTTAAGAAATAACCAGAGTATACAATTACTATCTTAACCTCACACTTTAGGCTAGTAGACAACATTTTATAAATGAAAATGATGCTTTCATTATTATTATTATTATTATTATTATTATTATTATTATTATTATTATTATTATTATTATTATTATTATTATTATTATTATTATTATTATTGTTATTGTTATGTTTGATAAGGAACTTAGGAGGACATGATTCTCACTAGTAGTAGTGCAGGAGATTAGTAAATAGAGTTCATATTTCATTTAGTTCCCCACTTATTCCTATATAAGAGTAGATAGTTTTAGAGGATACCCATCTACCCTTCCTAGATATGTGAGTGATAAGTGGGCACTAATGAAGTTGGTCAGGAACCTTATAGAAACCTACAAGCTCCTTTTTAATAAGCACAAGCTAGGGATACATTTCCCATTTTTTATTGGTTGATACCCATGCCAATCCCTCCTTAAGGCCAAATGTGTTGAAGATAAAATGTCCTAAATGGAATTAAGGACTTTAGAGTCTAGGACATTTTTAATGTGTATGTAAAGATAGCTAATGCACTGGACCTTGTAACATATGCTTATGACCATATTATGAGGATTATTGGGAGGATTGTGATGATGAAGAGAGGTTCAAAATGACAGATTATTCTAGAATGACCCTAGAACAAATCAAATAGTATGATCTATCACTAGTTATAGATGAATTGGTAGATGATGACTATGTAGTGGACCTAATCTATTATACATAGGTCATCACACAACCCCTTCCACCAATAAGGTGGTCCATTCTAGAATCCTTTTCTCTATTTGACAAAATAGCTCATTTGATCAATAGAACAATCAATTGGTTCAGATGTAAGGGAATTTAGGTGATGACGGAAAAAAAATAGGGGTCATATAAAAGATTTCAAATATAAATGTAGAGGTTATTAATCCATTGGAAGAGGGTCCAAGTAAAAAATCAAAGGAGCCTAAGAATAAAAAGAAGAAGACTAAGGCTAGGAAGGGGGAATCAAGCAAAGATGTGGTAGTTACAAAACGACCAATTGACATTTCATCAAAAGATATAGTAGTATTAGAATCTTCCATAAATTCAATCCCTATTATTGGATTTTTTCCAATGATGTCTCTAAGGTGACCAATGATGTTGATGAGGTGTTATGTGTGCTAGAATAATAATGACAAAGTGTGCTTCAATGTGCTTTAGATTTCTTGCATGGTTCTTTAGTGTTTGACTTGTTAGAGATGATTAGGGATGAGTATGATGTATTTATCATGTGAAATGGATCATATAAGTGGTTAATGATGATTAGATATCTTGTGTACATAATTGGAATTCATCTTGTTGATCATTGTTTGTATCTAGACATTTTGGGTCTAGTGGTAGAAAATCTAAGTACATAGTTTGTTAACATCTTAATTTCCATGTATGGATGAGTCAAGGGGATTTGATCATATGGTTCTGATCAAATTAGTCCCTAGTTTCTATTTTATAAATATAAATTCATGAAATTAATAACAATCAAATATATGTGGGTGAAAATTTGGGGTCTCAGACATTTTGATAATGTTTTCTATGTTCAAATAAAGTCAAGTAAGCATGTCAATGATGTCATCATTTGCATACATAGAGGTGTCAAGAGGAATTTGTCACATGGATTTATTTAATATTTTTCCTAGTGACTATGTGCTAAATTTAAGTTCATGTAATGAAGTGTGACAAAATTTATGCAAGTGCAAATTTGGGCTCCCAGGAAGTTTGACAATGTTTTCCTATACTTAGCTAGATTTACATGTGGCAAAAAAAGTTGAGTAGGTATTTTGATGTAGCCATATATTTCACATGTGGAAGTCTCAAAATAAGTTTATCATATTTATTTATTCATTTTTTTTCCTATTTTATATGTGATAAATTTTAGTTCATGTAATGAAGCGCATCAAAAGATATGCATGTGCAAAGTTGGCCTTTCTAAATAGTTCTTAACATAGTTGACTTTTTGGGAGAAAAATTTTAGTGAAAATATTGATGAAGTTATATCATAAACATGAGAATTTTTCAATATATTGTTAATACATGGTTGGATTCCTCTTTGAAATGAGAACATATGGTCCAAATTTGAGAACATGCAAGTGAGAAAGGTAAAAGATATGATTATGTAAAGTTGGCCTTCCAGGTAGATAACAATGGTCCCCATACTTAGTCTATTTTGCATGAGTTAAATATTATGAAAAAATTAAAATCTAATAGTTCATAGGAAATCATGAATTTTTTATCTAAAGGTGTGTTTGAGTGAGATCATAATAAGTGCATGATGTTTAACACTAAAAGTGATTAGAAGGCACGTGAGGGTACCAAGTGTCATGATCATGGGGGTTCTGAGAAATATTGAATGGTGAGTGATATAAATAAAATAAAAATATTATATATAGATTTATAGTGTGAATTGAGTCAATATTTTAAGTTTTCATGAGATGGGGTCAATTTTTTAAGGTTTAACTATGATCATTTGAATTCAAATATTTGAATTTAACAAAGGAAAAACCATTGCTCTATTTTTTATCAATAACTTTTGATCCAGGATGAATTTTTTCATGGTGTAAAAAGAAAAGTGGTAGAGGATTCCAAGTAAAATATTTAAATATTTATTTTAATATTTTAAATTGTGTAAATTTAAATATATTGAGGTTTAAAGTTGACTATGTGTTCATTCATGCTTTACAAGTAACCTGAGAAGGGTAATTAAGCTATTCATGATGGTATTTTGATGTTTCAAGATGAGATAGGTATTAGAGAGTGTTTTAGACTCCATGAGGACTCTAATTATGGATTTTTTATGTTTTATCAATATATATTATATATTAACAAAGATGTATAAGTTGACTATGTTTGTTGAATGCACTAGCGGTTTGAGTGACCATCTTACAGAGGTAAGTTGAAAGTGTTCTAAGTAGAGTTGAAGAATAATATAAGAATGGAGATATTATATAAGTCTCTAAGGATTAAAATAAGGAATTATTTTTCATGATATTTGCATGATCAAATATGATTAGTTAAAATAACTTGACTATATTTTAACTATTTAGGATCAGTCTTAGTGGCCATTTTGTGTATGTTGTTTTGAGTGCTTAAAACATGTGTTGATGTGTATAAAAAAAATATAGGTATATATAAGGTCTTAAATGTTTCACCCATGTGATATAATCATATGTCTATGTGAAATATTTAAGTAGTTAGTTTAGAAGTTTGAGACTGTGTTTTCTATGTATGAAGAACTTAAGTTCTTAGAGACCTAATTGGTAGGTCTAAGTGTGGAGCTGGTGTTTTAGATGGCATGGACCCATGTGGGAATGATAAAGGAGATATTAAATATATTTTTTATATTTTATAATCATTATAAAGGATGAATTTTGTCAAATTAGTCTCACATGTAACGTGTGACTATGAAGGCCTAATGATTTTAGGTCTCCCCAAGACCTAATGGTGGGTTGGAGGTAATGAGGCATTGGCTAACATATGGAGTATGATTTTATTACATTTAACATGTATGAGGACATATTTTAAAGGTTTAACAAGGTTTTTAATCATCTTGGCTGACCAAGATGGGTTATATCAAGACCATGGTATAAATACAAGACCTATTTGGCTTGTTTGTTCTAGTTGTGAATATGTGGAGCCAAGAAAAGTAGAGAACCTTTGAAAGAGAAGGTATATGTAATTAATTATCATAAAATATTGAATATTATCAGTCATTATTGTTTTATCAAGTTATTTTAGGAAGACACATAGGCCATTAGACCTAATAAGCCTATAAGAGGCAATTTCAGTGAGTAAGCCCTAGAGGATGTTTGAGCATTGATGTGAAGGAAAGAAGAGAGGAAATGTGCCCAGTGGATGGGTTCAAGAGTATATATGTTTTATTATGGTTTTTATGACATATAGGTCATATTTATAATGTCATAATAGATCTCTTGTAGGTCTTAAGTGTGAGTGAGCAAAAAGTTAAAGAGTGGGGTTAGTTGGGATATGTAATGTGTCCTAATTGATCCTTATGGGTTGGTTCAAGTATGTAATATGATTTGTATAATAGGGAGAGTTCGGTGATAAATTGAAGGTAAAGAGTGATAATTATAGTTCCATCATTAGGTTTTGAAGACATCAGTTCAAAGGTGGAGATGTTCATAGGTGTTGTTATGTCAACTCAACATCTAGGGGGTTACAACCTCCTTGTAAGGTGAAACTTTCTAAAGGTATAGTTGTTGTGGTAGCTTAGCTAGACATATGTAGTATCTCCTTGTGATATTTTAGTCTTATTAAAATAAGGGATGGTAATTCCTTGATTATTTATAGCTGGTCTAAATTAGATCCTATCATTATAGGACTATAGTCCATCTTATAGGGTTCAGTGGGTTTCCCATGTATGTCATGCGTTATGTGCTTCATATTGAATTTTATTTATTTCTCATTACTATGAATGGTATGTATGCCTCATGAATGTATGTATTGAATGATTAAGAGTTTGAAGGAATTGGAATTGAAATTAGATTATCTGGGCTCACTAATTTACCCCCTCCACTTAGTGATTGTACCTCTAATAATTGGTATCAGAGCAAGTCCTTTAGAGGAAGCTTAACAGCTTGAAGGAGATCCTAAGTAGGTATAAAGATGGCCAAGAAATTGAATAAAGAGAATCAATAGTGGAAGACTATGATCAAGGAACTTGAGGAACAAATATGTACTTTGAACAAATATGTTAAAGAGGATGACAAGGTTATCAATGACCTCAGGGTTCAAATAGAAGATTCTAAGGAAAGTTGTTCAAAATAAAAGGATATCATGTTTGACAAAGAAATTTTCCATCAAAGTAGAGAAGATGATAGTGAGGAAGAAGTTGATCTAGAAGCTAAGCTCATGAGTGCACTTGGTAAACTAAAGGAGTAGAAGAAGAGGAATCACAAGATGAGGTATGTGATCAAAGGTCTTAAAGCATAAGTTAGTCTCTTGAGGGAAGCTTTTTAGGCAAGTATTAGAGAGATGAGAAGAAGTATCAAGAATAGATTAAGTATATTGAAATGAAATAATATAGATTGAAAGACATGGCCAACAAAGACAAAGAGGATGAAGAGAAGATTAGTATTCTTGAGGATCAGTTAAGGATAGCAAATGCAAATCTAAAATCAAGAGAAGATGAGTACACTTAGATAAAGATTGAGATGGGGTCTTTAAAGATTCAGAATAAGCTTGTTGTAGTCAAGTTAGATAAAATTGAAATGAAGTATGAGAAGCCTGAGTATGTCAAAGAGAATACAAGATTTGAAAGTAATGCAAGAAGGTATGCTAGACAACTAAAGTAATGGAAGAAGGTATGCTAGACAACTAAATACTTCAAGTTATTCTAGTTTATTCCATGGTCATTGTTATAAATGTAATAAGTAAGGTCATAGAGCTAAAGAATGTAGAAGGAATTCAGTCAAGAATGAGTTCTCATGGAGCCTTGGAAGAAGAAGTAATTGCTTTTTGAGAAATCATAACTCAGATCAATCAAGAGGTATGTTGAATGATATTATTTGTTACATTTGAAATAAAGGAAGACATATTTCCATATTTTACAAGAATAGTTTGAAGAAGTACTTTTCTCCTAAAATTTAATCAATGGTGTTGAGACCCAAGACTATGAAGGATAATCTTTATCAAGGTGCAATGCCTAATATAATAAAGAAGGAATCAGATATGAAGAGGATATAGGTTGCTAAGAGAATTTTTATTCTATCTAGATATAAAAAGATCACAATCATCATCAAGCAAAAGGTATGAATGATCTAATTTGTTTTAGTTGTCATAAAGTTGGTCACATTGTTAGGTATTACAAGAATAGGTTGTATGAGTTCCCAAATAAAATTAAGATGTATGGAGCTCTTAGTGTGTAAGGAAGAGGTCACAAATGGGTATGGAAACCTAAGCCTATTAGAAGTAATTAGACTGAGACCAAATATTTTTGTTTACCATGATATAAATGAAGGAAAGTCAAGAGTTTCTATTGACAACATTTATTGACAAATTTGAAGAAAATAATGAATATGAGGATTCATTCAAAGTCAAGCAAAACTACAAGTCAAATGAGATTATGGATATATGGGACTCTCTAGGGTTTTGGGACTTTTAGTATCTTTGTGTCAAAGGGGTATCTCTCTTTAAGCTTAAAGGAGACACTTTACAGAAAGAGGAAGCATGGTGGATGTTGGTTGGGTTTTGATTGATGAAGGACTTTGTTGATTAGTAGACCTATATGTCAAGATGTTCTTTGATTGATTAGTTTATTCTCAATTTTTTAATAACTAGCCCAAAAGATGAAAGGTAGTGACTTGAGGGTTTGATGTCTACAAACCTTAAGGTGTGTGTTCATGATGCTAATGATTCAATTTTGGTATATGGAGATAAATGAACATTAGGTGGAGTTTATCTAATGTTTTCATTAGTTGGTGACATGGTTATAATGCATGGTTGAGCCTAATTTAGTGTTCATTATCATGAAAGAATGTTGGTAGTATGTGTAAGGTCTGCAAGCAAGGAATGGTAGTTTCTAGGTGGTTGATTAAGGATGATGTGGTGTCAAAATATTATATTGCATAAAAAATATTGAAGACAAGGTTGATATGGAGGATGAGGAGAATATATTGTCATATCTTTGATATCATGAATAAGGTCTCTAATTTCTATAGATGACAAGTTATGTATGCCAAGGAGTTAGGGGGAGCTAACTAAAATATCTTTAGTGGCTTGAGTTGATATGCATAATGTGAAGGGGATTATATGTGAAATGTTCCAGTCATGGTAGATATTTGAAGAACTATGTAATAGATGTTAACTCAAGCATGTTTATATGATGAATTTATCAAACTAGGTTAATTTTTTTGACAATGTATTGAATCCTCTTTCATAAACAAAGGGAGATATTTGTAATTGGTCAAATTCTAGGATCAGAGGACTATGTTGTTAGATATGAGAAAGAATGTATGGAGGAAATTATGTTGATTCATAATTATCTAAATGGTTTTAATATGCTCAAATAAAAAGTTCCTAAGCTCAAGTGACTTAGGGGGAGTTGCTCTTAATGTTTTCATAGAAAGTTCATGTAATTTCTATTGTTCATGTATGTTTCATAGAAGCTATATATGATCAAAGAAGATTATTGTCATGGAGCTTGTTTGATAAGTTCAAGGTGAAAAGAGTTTTGATAAATGTTTAGGGGAGTATATATCATCTCTAAGATATGGTCGCTTCCTATTATTTTTCCTTGATGTCTTTTTAGGTCCATAGGATCATAAGTTTATCCCACTTTGTCATTGTGTCAAAAGGGGAGAAAGAACCTAAAGAAAGAGATAGAGTTTGGCATAATCTTTATATTAGTGTTTAACATCAATTAAAAATGGGGATATTGTTTTAGGTTTGTAAATGGTGTCTCCAAGGTGACCAAAGATGTTTATGAGGTGTCATGTATTCTAGAATAACAATAACAAAGTGTGCTTCAATGTACCTCAAAGTTCTTACATGGTTCTTCAATGTTTGACTAGTTAGAGATGATTAGGGATGAGTATTATGTATTAAGAATGTTAAATGTGTCCTATTAGTGGTAAAGGATGATTGGAGAGCTTGTGTAAATAATTTTAATTACTTTGGTTGATCATTGTTTTCAACTAGACATTTTGGGTCTAGTGGCAGAAAATTTGAGTACGCAATTTGTTGACATCTTAATTACCACGTGTGGATGAGTCAAGGGAATTTGGTCATATGGTTGTGATAAAATTATTTCTTAGTTTTTATTCAATAAATCTCAATTCATGTAATTAATCTCATTCAAATATGTGTGGGTTTAAAGTTGGGCTCTCAGGCATTTTGACAGTGTTTTCTATGTTCAAATAAAGTTGAGTAAGCATGTTGATGATGTCAGCATTCACATTCATAAAGGTGTCAAGATAAAATATTCACACGGGTTTTTTTATTATTTTAATTAGTTACTATGTACTAAATTTTATGTCATGTAATGAATCATGACAAAATTTATGCAAGTACAAAGTTGGGTTCCCAAGCAGTTTAACAATGTTTTCCCATAGCCAAATTTGCATGTGGTAAGAAAAGCTGAGAAGGCATTTTGATGTGGTCATATCTCACACATGTGGAATTTTTAGAAAAAAATTATTATATTTTTTTTATTTTTTTTCATATTTTAAATGTACTAAATTTCAATTCATGTAATGAAGTGCATCAAAAGATATGCATGTGCAAAGTTGGCCTTTCCAAATAATTTTTGACATAGTTGGCTCTATGGGAGAAAAATTTGAGTAAGAATATTAATGGATTTATATCTGACATGTGTGAATTTTTAAGGATATAATTAATACATGTTTGGATTACTATTTTAAAGGATAACATATGGTCAAAATTTGAGAACATGTGAGTGAGCGAGGTAAAAGATATGATTGTGCAAAGTTGGCCTTCTAGGTAGATAGCAATGGTCCCCATACGCAGTCTATTTTGCATGAGTTAAAAATTAGGAAAAAATTAATATCCAAAATTTTTTGGGTGATTTTATATTTTTGATCTAATAGTGTGTGTTGAGTGATATCGTAAGAAGTGCATGATGTTTAACAGTAAAAATGCTCAGAAGGCAAATGAGGGTGTCAAGTGTCACGATCACAAGGGTTCTTAGTAGATCAAATGGTGAGAACTATAATATAAATACATGGATTATCCATAGAGATAGATGGCATATGTTGATTCAATATTATAATTTTTCACAAGATGAGGTCAATAGTTGAGGTTTAACTATGACCATTTGAATTCAAATATTTGAATTTAACAAAGGAAAAACTAATGATTTATTTTTTGTCCATAAATTTTGATCCAGGATGAATTTTCTCATGGTGTAAAAATAAAAGTGGTATATTAATCCAAGGTACATATTTAAATATATATTTTAATATCTAAAAGTGTGTACATTCAGAGATATTTAGGTTCAAAGTTGACTGTGAGTTTACTCATGCTCTGCAAGTAACCCAAGAAGGGTAATTAAGCTTTTCATGATGGTATTTATATGTTTTGAGATGACATAGATATGGGATAGTGTTTTAGACTCCATGAGGACCATCTGTATGGGTTTTTTAGGTTTGATAAATCTATATTCTATATGAATAAAGACTTAGAATTTCACTATGTTTGATGAATGCATTGGTAGTTTGGTTGACCATCTTGTAGAAGTAAGTTGAAGGTGTTTTAAGTAGATTTGAAGAATAAAATGAGCATGGAGATGTTATATAAGTATATAAGTCTTATGAGAAGGCATTTTTTGTCATGATATGCCCTTGATCAGATATAGTGAGTAAAAACAGCTTGACTATATTTTGATTGTATATGACCAGTCTAAGTGGTCATTTTGTGTATGTTATTTTGAGTGCTTATAACATGTGTTGATGTGTCCAAATCACATGAAGGTATAAAAAAGGTCATAAATGGTTAACCCATATAATTTAATGATATATCTATGTGAAATATTTGAGTATTTGGTTTAGAATTTTGAGACTGTGTTTTCTATGTATGAAGACCTAAAGAGCTAAGAGACCTAATTGGTAGGTCCGAGCGTGGATTTTGTTTTCTAAATGGCATGTAACAATGTGGGAATTATAAATGGGATATTTTATATATTTTTATATGTTAAAATAATTGGTAAAGGATGAATTTTGTCCAAGTAGTTTACATGTAACATGTGATTATGAAGGCCTAATGGTTTTAGGTCTCACTAAGACCTAATGGTGGTTTGGGGGTAATGACGCATTGGCTAACCTATGGAGTATGATTTTCTTACATTTAACATGTATTATGACCTATTTCAAATGTGTAACAAGTGTTTTAATCATCTTGGTTGACCAATATGGGTTATACCAAGAGCATGGTATAAATATAAGGCCTATTTGGCCTATTTGTTATAGTTGTGAGTGTGTGGAACCAAGCAAAGGAGATAACCTTTGAAAGGGAAGGTAAAATTCATTAAGTACCATCATATATTTAATATTATTATTCATTATTATCTAATAAATTTGGTTCACGAGGACACATAGGTCATTGGACCTAATAAGCCTAGAAGAGGTAATTTGAGTGAGTAAGCCCTAGAGGATGTTTGAGCATTAAGGTATAGGAAAGAGGAGAAGAAATCTACCCAGTGGATGGGTTGAAGATTAGATATGGTTGGTTATGATATTTATGACCTATAGGTCATATTTATGATGTCATAATAGATCTCTTGCAGGTCTAAAGTGTGAATAAGTGAAGATTTGAAGAGTGGGGTTAGTTGGGATATGTAATGTGTCCTAATTGATCTTTATGTATTGGTTCAAGTATGTAATGTGCTTAAAATAATAGGTAAATCTAGGTGATAGAGTTAAGTTGAAGATTGATAATCATATGTCCATCATTAGGTGTTGAAGACATCAATTCAAAGGTGGAGATGTTCATAGGTGTTATTATGGTAGCTCAACATCTAGGGGGTTACAGCCTCCTTGCAAGGTGAAAATTTTTAAAGGTATATTTATTATGGAAGCTCAACTATATAGGTGTAGTATCTCATTTTAGGATTATAGTCTCACTAAAATAATGCATGTTAGTTTTTTTTATCGGTTATAGCTAGTCTAAAATGGATCTTGTCATTATAGGATTGTAGCCTATCTTGTAGGGTTCAATGGGTTTTATTCCCCAAGAGGGTTTCCCACATATGTCATGTGTTATGTGCTTGATATTTCATCATATTTATTTCTCATTTATATTAATGGTATGTGTTCTTCATAAATTTATGTATTGAATGATTAAGAGTTTGAAGGAACTAGAATTAAAATTGGATTATCTAGGCTCATTGATTCACCCCCCTCTTAGTTATTGTAACTCTAACACCCATATCTTTAATAATGAAAATATCCATTTATATTTTAATCCCTCCTCCTACCTATATTATCCCATATGTTTTATCACCTCCACCTCCTATCTCTACTCCTTAAACATCTTATGTTCCCATTCCACCTATAGTTTCCACTCCACCTCTTATATATATTCCCCTTGCATATATAGTTTAGATTTCACCTACAATTATACCTATAATTCCCACCAAAATAATCCAAGTTAATCCACCATAATCTATTCAAGTGAACATTTAGGGTTCATAATCAATGGATTCTCAATTTTCCACTTCACTTTTCCTTCATCTAATTTCACCTTCCCCTTTCATTCCACTCCCCCTTTCCATTCCATTCATATTTCCTTTTGTTTTATCACCATTGATTTCTAACACCACCTAATAGTATGTTTTTGTGGAATTTTTCATCTTGAATTTAGTCCCATAGGATATCCCGACACTTAGGGTAAGTACTATTTCTCCTCAATCCCCACTCACTTTCATTATATCACCAACCTTGAGTGGTCCCACACACTTGATTGATTTTTTCAACTCTTTAGCTTCCATCCTTCCACTTGTTCCCAGATTCAAAATCCTTATGTCTATTCCATTTTCCATTTCCCCCATAGACATGACTATTTCATCTACCTCCACCTCTTATAATTTCCATGTTTCCACATAACCTTTAGTTAAGGTTAGAGAAACCCAAATTCTCTATGTAAATATAGGTTTACAATCTAATGATGGAATTAATATTTCATATGCACCTCCTGAGCAACCAATGAAAACATCTACCTAAGATTCCATGATTGTCATAGTATCTACCATTGTAGCAACATCAGCTATTGATCCCTTGGTGATAGTGTCTAATCAACTAGATGTAACCCCCAGTTGGCTATCCCAATCAATGGGGAAGAAGAGAAAACAAATTATTGACCTTAGCAAACTTGAATTTAGACTGTCATAAATAAAAAAGAAGTCCAAACCTACTCCCATAACCCTTTATAATATATTCAATGATGATAAAGGGGATAGGTATGTTGAAATTTTGATTCCCCCACTAGACAAAATAAAGGAAAATATTATGGTGGGAGATTATCATATTTCCACGATCCACCTTGGATGGAAAACAAGAGAAGGGTTGAAGCATGATGTAAAATATAGCATCAATTCCCTCTTTGAGAGGATTGGTCATGATAAATCCACCAAGGATGAATTAAAAATCAAAGTGGATCAACTTATAGTAGCATTGAATTAGTTCTTACGACTTAGTGAATCATCAGAATAACCATAGTTAGTGTAGCCAATCAATCAGATTTTGGATCAAGATCCAATTGATTCAATCTAAGAGATTTATCACATAGGAAGAGACACCAAATAATTCTAAAAAAAACTCATTTCTAAGGGTAGTATGGTCATTGCTAAAATAATGGCCCAGTATAAAACAATCAAGATCAAGTTAATAAATATGAAGGATAAATTCAAACTATGAATTTATATTATCAAAAATTGATAGTTGTAGGTTCAATTGATGTGGATATTTTTATTTCCAATGAGATACTAAAGGATGAGTTTGAGCTTGGGGAATTACATAGGGTAACCCAATTTCAAATAAGGATACTTATAAAATCTATTCACCAAGCCAAGGTGATACATGATAAAGTTATTGACATGTTATATGACATTGAAAGGATGATGAATATGATGTCATGCCAACCAATAGATGATGTAGAGAATATCTTACAAGTATTTTAGAGAGGTATTTGAGAAAGAATCTACAAAGACTATAGCCTTCACCTTGAGTTCTATCCATAGATTTATCAGGTATGAAAGAGCAATAGATAAGATAAGAATAGAAATGTAGGGGATCAGGACTCTCATGAATGAACTATTTGATATTCAAGAAGATTGTGAAGTTTCTCACCTTTAATCACATTGACCTAATAAAGAGCGAATGAAAGAATTTTTTAGAGCCTTTGATCCATACATTAAAAAATTGATGATCTAGAATGACAAGAAAGCAAAAGAAATTTTAAATATTGATTAATCTCTATATTGAAATGTTTTCATATGATGTGTTTCATTTATTCAAAACATAATAAGTTGTAATTGTGAAGGAACAACTATTATTTATAGCTCTTTTTGATAAAGAGAAACATATATTTTATGCTTTATATTTTTGGATAATGTGAAATATGTAAAAGGGCACAATTGCAAATTACACTTTCTATTTTGACAAGTCACAATTGCCAAAAGTGTAAAAGCATTAATTGCAAATTGCAAGTTCCATTCTGACAAAGTGATTAACATAAAAGTTTTAAAAGTCTCACTTGCATTTTTCAAGTTAGGGTTTTGTAAGGGATACTTTAGTTATATTTTTAAAAGTCAAATTCCACTTTGGGTGCTTACCATTTTGCATGAGGAGATATGTTTAGCTATAAGAAGAAGAAGGGGAATTTCATGAAGATCTTCCAATTATGTCCATGTCATTTCAATCAAAGTATCATGATATACCTTACATGACCATTTTATAAGTAAAAGATGCTAGAAATAGAAGCCATGGCTCTTTTTACATGGAGTTCCAAATTTTCATAATTTTTCTTACTGGGTGTTCAAGTTTTGACAACTACATCTCATCTATTAGATATTTTTTTTTATAAATATGGGTATATCTTGTGGCCAATCTATCTTTTTTATTGTTAGTGATATATTTCTACATTTTGAATGCATTATCTGTAAGTTGTAACCTTGAGAATGAAAATTAATTGAAGATTTGTATTTCTTATTTAAGAGATCTTTGTGTATGTAGAGTTATTTAAGTATTTGTGGATGTTTAACTCCTTACTTTCAATCACAAGAAATTATTTTTTGGTATTTTACCATTCTAAAATATTTTTTGAAGAAAATAAGTCTATCTTGTCCCTTTTATGAGAATAACAAATATTGCCTATGATTTCTCATTTGTATGAGTCTGTGCTTAAATAAATCTCAATTGATTTCTTGTTCTATTGTGATTATCAAGCAAGCATTAAGACCCTCTAAAATATCTGGTATAATCACCATTTCAATTTTTTCTAAAAGTTTCATTCTTTTCCCCTTTTCCCAGTCAAGATTTAGTTTAGGAGAAAGAACATTAAAAAGAGAAAAAATTATATATAAATGGTATCTTATTAGTTGTATTAGATTTAGTGAAAATAATCTATCCTTCTCTAAAGGTTAACCTCAATTTTATAAAGTATTATGGCTTAGAGGTTTTCCCATTATATCATTAGGTATTACATAATAAGCCATCATGTATCAGAGAATAAGTGCAAAACCTATGTGAAAATAGGTTTTGACACATTAGGTGAGACCTAAATATTATAAAGAGATTGGTTCTATTATCGATGAACATTATACAAGCTTATGATGCATTATAAAGGCATTTGGTGACTCCACTGGTTTACAGTTTTAGGATTTTAAGGGTTACACATACCAATACAACAAACAATATCAAATACAAAAGGTAAGAGGGTTGATTTTTTAGAATTATCATTTCCATCTAAAAAGAGATCAAAATCAATCACCCCTAGGCCAAATGTATACCCACAAAAATTATTTATATTTCCTTCAAGTAACCCTACTCCTATTAGTTTTATTCCTCCAACAATGGCTAGAAAATTCATAGTCTTTAATGTAGCCATCCCTCTATTATTGGATCAATATGATGATATACCAATTTTGGATCTAGAAAACATACCATATTTCACTAGAAAAAATTCCACCAATCCTATATATCACATAAAATATATTACCAATCTATGCTTAGTCCACAATATGGTACAAGAAAATGTCCCAATAAGACTCTTAGTCTCCTCTTTCAAAGGTAAATCCTTGCTATGGTATAGAAGTCTTGCTCACAATTCTATTCAAGTTTAGGTTGATTTGGGAACTTCACTATTCACTCAATTTAAAGATAAGATTAACCATCTTTCCTTGGTTTAATAGTTGACCACCATTCAACAGGCTCCTCATGAGCTCATGACTAATTTCAATTTCCATTTCTAGAAGACATGGAATAGAATTCTAGTTCTAGTCAAACCAATTGCAAATAATTCTTTCTTATATTAATTGAGGGCACTAAATAGTGACATAGCTATTATTATTTATTCTATGGGTGGCACCACACTCCCCAATGCTTACAAAATTAGAATAAGGGTAGAAAATTATTTGATCCAAGTTGGAAAATCTCCCCAAGACCACTAATGCCTCTATTTCCAAAAATAGTTCCTACACCACATGTAATTGCTCCAATCCCCACTAAAATCAAGGAACCACCTTTGACCCCTACCCCTATGGATGAACTACATTACATTAAATCACTACTCAATATTTTTGGTAATGATTTAGTATTAATGAAGAGTCAACAATTTTAGAATTATAAGCCTTACCAACAAGCTAATATAGTATACCAATCCAATAAGTAGTCATATCATGGAGATAGGTAATAATAACAAGGAAATCAATAACTACAAAGTCAAAATGTGCAACCAAATCCCCCAAATGTCTGTGCTTTTCCTATATTGAATAATTCCAAAGCCATTTTACATGTTCATAATAACTTGGTTTAAGACTATGAGTGGTGTTATCCTTGTTCACAACCACACAATCATAATAATTTCCCCAATGGCATGACAAGTACATAGAGACAACAAGAGGAATCCACTTCCCAACAACCAAAAACATAAGAACTTGCCCAAGGAGAAGCTACTCTTCTAAACTGGCAAGAAGAAAAATTTTGTGGAGTAAATCAAGAGGAGGCATTTTTAAATGGTGGAAAATACATGATCAAAGAAAAATAAATCTAGAGTGATCAGACCCTCAGGTTGGAATAAGTCACAACTTCCAAATTTTTACTAATGCCTACAAGAAGCAACACAATACAAAGGCCACCCTTTATACCCATAAGCCACCCTAAAGAGAAAGTACCCACTCAAAATCTTTTGAAAGAGGATATGGATCCTATATGGACATAGGAAAAGGTTATTACTATCCCTTTAGCATCATTGATAAAATAAAGAAAACTAATTTGAATGTCATTATGTGTGATGCACTATCTATCCTGACACAAAGAGATTTGTTATAAGAGGCCTTGAAATTTTTCCAAATAGTATAGAAGGCTCTGGATAAAGGACCTAAAATTGCATTCAATCTATGTCAATTATAAATTAAATCTAAGAATGGAAAAATTGGTAATCCCCCCCTTTCTATCTTTCACTAATAGTAGGGAAGCATCTTATTCATAATTGCATGGTAGATTCGGGTGCTAGTAATTCTGTTATGCCTAAAATGATAGCTAATGCTCTTGGCATAAAATATACACTTGTGAATAAGGGATTGGTTTATTTATATGGGACTTTTGTTTAGATATTATGATTAATAAAAGATTTATATCTTACTATTCATGTTTGTTCTAGTTTGTCAATTTTTTAAGATATCTCAGTTATCAACCTTCCCCTTTATTTTTTATTTGTCTTTCATGAGATTTTACCACAAAAATGGGAGGGTATTTGTCTATGTATTGGTCTCACATGTTGTTGAGGATGAAGTATGAGACAAGAGTAAAAAATAAGATCCAAACTAATAGCTAAGGACCATATTGAACCATACACCCCTCCTCTTATAAACATGAATTATATATTACAAGATCAAGAAGAGGAGACTAATCATGAAGAAGCAACCACCATAGAGGATATTTTAGACACTCATATATATCAATGGGTATTATACTTTTAATTTTATCTTTATGAATCTGTACAAGAAACTAGGCTTAGTACATATTACATACATGAGAATGATAGAATAATTCCTAATATTCTAAAAGCAACTAAAGATCTCCAAGGAATATGGAAACTCTTCTTCTATGGTTCATGAAGTTAAAATGGAGTGGGTATAGGTATTGTCTTGGTCTCTCCTTGTAAGGAGAGTTATTTCTATTTTTTTAGACTCTAGTTTAGTTGCACTAACAATGTAGCTAAATTTGAAGCCTTGATTCGAGGACTGTAGTTGGCCAAAGAAAGAGGAATATAATCCTTGTAGATATTTTGTGATAGTGAGTTGATAGTTCATTAAGTAAGATATAGGAGTGTGACTAATAAAAATTTATTAAGATCTTATAAGCACAGGGTTTGGGACCTATTTGAAGGTTTTACCGCTCTAAACATGCAAGTAGTATTGAGATCATAGAATAAGGATGTTGATTATATGGCCTCAATGGGTTCCAAATATAAATTACCTAAGGAAATAAATAAATATAATAGCCAGCTTATAAATTTGGTAGTAAGACCTTATATTCCTAACAATGTCACTAATTAGAAATTTTTTGATAATGATGAATAGATTGTAAACTTTTTGAGGGAAAAAGCTAAATTCTCAGACAAGAACTAGCCTAAGCTCAAGGATCAGTATGGGGATCAGATCATCCAGATAAAGATAAAAAATATACCTATGGGTTTTACTACATTGGATAACATCTTCAATTTGGATGACCAATTAAAAGGAAAAAAGAAGAACATTTTAGTAAATGAAGAAGACTGAGTCAATGGTTAATTCAGAAGGCAAAACTCTAAAGCTAGGAAAGGTATGTAATGACTTTGAGAAGCAAAATTTTGTTTAATTATTCCAATAATTTAATGTTAACCTCACTTGGAGTTATCATGATTTGAGTGGTTTTGACCCTAACTTAGCCCAATATGCAATAGAGTTAGATCTAAACACTAAGCCTATTAGACAAAAGTAGAGGCCCATCAACCCAAAAAAAGAACCCTTGATGAAAAGTGAGATCTCTAAATTTATAGAGGCTAATATAAATTTTCCTATCAAGAATTCATCTTGGGTTGCTAATCTGGTCCCTGTTAGAAAGAAAAATGGTGAAATAAAGTTGTGTGTAGAATTTATAGACCTGAATAAAGTGTCTTTGAAGGATCACTATCCTTTCTTGCCTATGGAGTAAATTTTACAAACTATAGTAGGATATAAAAGGTTTTCACTTCTAGATGGTTACTTTGGTTATAACCAAATCTTGGTAAAAGAGTCAGACTAGTATAAAACTTCCTTTACCACAAAATGGGGCATGTATGCATATAAAAATATGCCTTTTGGTTTGACAAACACTAGAGCAAAATTTTAGAGATCCATGGATATGGAATTTAGAGGTCTAATAAATGAAATTATCCTAGTATACTACATGATATCACTTTTTACTCAAAACATGCATAAGCACATCTATACCACCTCAATTTTTTTTTTAAAGATGTAAATAATTCAAGTTCTCTTTAAACCCAAAAAATACATTTTTGTAGTCCATGAAGGGAAACTATTGGGTCATATACTATCAAAGGAAGGTCTTGTAATAGACCCAAAAAGATTTAGTTCTATATCTGTATTAGCACTGCCAAGCCATAAGAAAGGACTTCAAAGTTTTCTTGGAAAGATCAATTTAGTGAGATGATTTGTCCCATTTTTTCCTCTTTGGTAAATCCCCTCACTACAATGCTTAAGAAGGGGACCATTTTCAGTTAGACATAGGATGGTAGAGATAGATTTTAGTCCATCAAACAAGTTATTTCTTAGGCACTCACCCTAGTAAACCCCAACTATAATAAATATTTTATTCTTTATGCTTTTAGAAGGGAGAGCATATCAGCTATTCTAACCTAGAAAAATGAAGAACAAGTGGAACAATTGATATTTTTCTTTAATCAATCCTTGAAAGGATATGAGTAAAATTACAATTTTGTGGATAAATTGGTATTTTCCATAATTAAGGATTTCAAGAAGTTTAGGCATATGATTTTGAATAACAAGATTCATTTAATGGTGAGTCACCCAAGTGTTTAGGAGTTTCTAATTAGTCAGGGGATAAATGAAAAATGAGTAGGATGGATCATCAAGGTGATGGAGTATGACATGGGCATAAAAGTTACCAATATGGTAAGAGGAAAAGGTTTGTGTGAATAGCTAAATTTTGATATTAGAACTAATAAAATAACATCTGAAGCAATATTTGCTCAAAATACACCTCAACCAACTAACACACCTATTTTTAATAGCTAGATCCAGGACATGACTAACTTCCTACAGATAGGTGATTACCCATATGATCTTAAATAGTATAAGAAAAGGTATTACAAAATCTAGTCCATTCCTTATGTCCTTGTTGATGGAGTATTGTTTATAAAGGACATTAATGGAGTTATGTTAAGATGTATTAAGTATGATCAAGTTCTTAAGGTGCTCCAATAATTGCATGATGGCCCATCAGGAAGACATTTCTCTATAAGGGCCATGGCCATCAATATAATGAGAGGAGGATGTTATTGGGATAAATTATTTAGATATTCCCACCAATGGGTAAGGAACTATGAAAAGTATGCTTACTTCACTAGCAAGTAAAATTTGGTAGCCTTTCCTCTTAGGCCCACCCAAGTAGATCAACCATTTTCCCAATGGGGACTAGATTTCATCGGTATGATCAATCCACCATCGGGTGATGGACATAAATGGGTCCTTACAATAATAGATTATTTAACATGATGGACCAAATTGGTTACACTTAAATATTCCATAGAGACACCCATTCTAGATTTTATGGATAGTATAATATCAAGTTTCAGTGTACCTCACACCATTATCTCTAATAATGCTAAAGCTTTCATGGGAACATAGGTGAGTGAATGGGTTATCAATAATAATGTGTATATAATTAATTCTTCTAATTATTATCCTTATGATAATGGTTTGGTTGAGTCAACTAATAAGAACCTGATTAGAATTATCATGAGAATAATAGAAGACAATAAAATAAATTGGCATACAAAGTTGAAATCAACACTTTGGGATAATAGGATCACCCCTAAGAGAGCCATTAGTAATTCATATTTCATGTTGGTATATGGAAGAGAAGCTCAATTCCCATTATCAATCAAACTACCATCTCTAAATCTCAATCACTAGTTGGAATTAATCAATAATAGAGTAATGATAATAAGACTAGCCAAGCTCATGGAACTCAAAGACTTGAGAAATGAAGACCTTAGAAGCTAATCAAGCCCAAACAAAGAATACTTTTGATAAAATGCATCTTCTAGGAGCTTAAATTAAGGATATATGGTCCTTAAATATGATGCAGATAGGGATAAAAAATGTAAACACACTACAGTTGATGTCATATGGAGTGGTCCATATATTATTACTTAGTTAAAAAGAGCCAATGCATTCTAGCTATCAAAGATTGATGGAGAATAACTACCTATCCTAGTCAATGGGATATACCTCAAAGTTTATTTTTGAGGTAGGAACTCATTCCAAAAAATTTAAATAGTAGGGTTAGTTATGTCTTTCAATAAGTGCTTGTGCATAAGTCAACTCATTAAGAGTTTTTATTTCTTTAGGTTGTGTTATTTTCCCCTTATTTTGTTTTTCTATTTTTCCTATTTTACTCATGTTTAGGCAAGTCCCAGTCTATTTATCCCCAAATTAAAGTTTTTCAAATCCAATAATTGACTCCATGCCCAATGTTATATAAGGCTATTGGATTGAAACTGATTAGCATGCAATCACCCTATAAAGGTCACCAAAAATGTTGATATTTTTACCTCAAAAATATCATTACATCTGATACCCTAAAGGAGACCCCTTTTTGTTTTTTATAAAATACCCTAAAACCACCAAAAACCCCATCTTCCCTTTTTCATTGTGGAATCTAAAACTCTGGATGCAATTTTCAAGTTTTCAAATTGCTTGGTGGGTTCCAGATCCTATAAAGTAACCACCTTCTAAAATGGTGGAATATAAAAATTGGTATGCATTTATTGTAGGGGTTTCACTTTTTAAACCAAGTGAAGTAGGGATTTTCTATCATTTATTTAAATTTCTAATCAAGTTATTAAGATCTGATGACCTTTGCCACACAAGAAAACCTTGAACCACGTGTAAGCAAGTACTTATGGGTTTAATCCATGATTGTATCTCAATTGTCATGTCATTTTCATATATACATGATATTACCCTTGTGTTTTTTGTACTTTATCCTATAAATTGATACATTTTCCAAGTTTTCTATTCCTATGAAGAGATTTTTGATATATTTTTTTATGGTTACCATTACTAGTTTGGTATCATATTTTAGGGTTATCTATGAATTAGGTGTGGTTAAATTGTTGCTTGTGTAATCATTTGTTTGAAAAGTTGCATTCAAATTTTAGGGTTTTCATTTTCAAAAGTTTCATCATGAATTTTTTCCTCTTAAAGTGATCATCATAAAAGCCTTGAAGTTTTCCCTCCTAATTTCATAGTCAAAATTGAAGGTTTCATCAAGCTAAGAGAATATTATTAAGCATATACTTCTCATTTAAACTAATTAATAGTACTCCAAGGTCCCCATGGATGTTTTAATTACCTTAATCACCTTATATCCCTATTTATTTTATCATTTCACTAAGTAACTTTGATCCCCACAAGGTTCTAAGCCTTCATAGAAAGTGGACCTGCTCTAAACACTTCCTATCCCCATGACAATACACATTGCTTGAGACACCTACCCCTTATATTATAAATATAACCTACCATATACATACTATATATCCATATAACTATCACCTAATTAAATCATCTCTTAGTTCTACCAAAACTTTCAACTGCTCAAGACACCTCTCAACTGCATCAAGAATTATAACTACTTTAGACACCTACAAACTCTACTAGCTTTCATAGTTGGTTTATTACAAGTAATAGCTCTAGTTTCCATGTTTCCAAAAGAAATTAAGTTCAAATTTAAAGGCCATATAATGACTCATAGTCTAGATTCTGATATTTTGGAGATAAGAGATACAGATTTGGGTCACATTGACCTAGGAGACTTTTAGGCTCGAATAGGTGCAGAGTTTAAGAATGACCAAGTCTAGAGTATTTATGACTCTGGATTACCACAAGATACATCATTTATATTATCTACTCAAATCCATAATTTGGTGCTCACATTATCCCAGCATTATGATCCCAATAGAAGAGAGATCTTCAATGATAGAGGATAAATGATTATTAAACTAGACCTTGATTTCATAAATTTAGTTTTTGTAATCCCAAAATTTGAGAGATATATTGATGTAACTCCACATACATCTACATAATTATTTGAAGATAAAATATAGGGGTGTAAAAATATGATAAATAAACATTGGTTCAAGTCTCCCAAGGCTTCTTCCACTAGACTACAAAAGACTTTGTCTAGGGTTGATTTTATTAATGAAGTAGGAAATATCATTATATTGTTACATAGGGTTGTTGGCAGTCCTGATGCCAAGTTTTTCCAAGAATGGATGTACCAATACATCTATCTCATATATAAAAATGCCTAATACATTCACTAGGCCCAACTTATAAGTGATTCCATTGACAAAAAAATATTGGATGTGCACACAATGGACAAGTTTTATATGACCTCATACATTGTATGCATTTTATCCAAAGGGAGATTATTCTCATGCCCTAACATAGTTCCTAAATAAATAACCAGATTATATAATTACTATCTTGACCTCACACTAGAGGTTAGTAGACAATAATTTAGAAGGGTAAATGATGTTTTCATTTATTACATTATTATTATGTTTGATAAGGAATTTGGGAGGACAAGATTCTCACTAATAGTAGTGGATGAGATTAGTAAATGGGGACCATATTTAATTTAGTTCCCCACTTATTTCTATATCAGATTAGTTGATTTCATCGGCTACCCATATATGTGTTGAATAAGTGGGCACTAATGGATTTGGTTAGATAATTTTTAGAAACCCATAAGCTCCTTTCTAATAGGCATAAGGTAGGAATACATTTCCATATTGGCCAATACATATGCCAATCCCTCCTTAAGGCCAAATATGTTGAAGTTGAAATGTGCCAAATGACATTAAGGACTTTAGAGCCCAAGCCATTTTTTGATGTGTATGTAAATATAGCTAGTGTACTAGACCTTGCAACATATGCTAATATACCATATTATGAGGATTATTGGGGGGATTTTGAAGATGAAAAGAGGGTCAAAATGAGAGATTATTGTAGAATGACCTTAGAACAAATCAAAGATTATGATTTAGTAGTAGTTTTAGATGACTTGGTAGATGATAACTGTATATTAGACTTGATCTACTATATGTGGTCCATTATAGAATCATTTTCTCTATTCGATAAATAGCTCATGTGATAAACAAAACAATCAATTGGTTGAGAAGCAAGGGAATTCAAGTGATAATGGAAATAATAGGGGTTAGAGAGAAGCTTTCAAAACTCAAGGTAGAGGGGATTACTCCATCGAAAGAGTGTCCAAGTGAAACATCAGAGGAGTTGAAGAAGAAGAAGTCTAAGGATAGGAAAGGGTAATAAATAAAGGATGGGGTACTACAGAATAACTAATTGACCTTTCATCAAAAGACATAGAAGAGGTAGAAGCTAACAAATATTTAATCCCTATATCTATAATAATGATAACCTTCATTTTCATTATTCTCCCTCTTCCTACCTATATTATCTCAGAGGTTTCATCACCTCCACCTCCTAACTCTACTCCTTCAACATCTCAGGTTCCCATTCCACCTGTAGTTTCCACTCCACCTCTTATCTTCATTCCCCCTACATCTACAATTTCCATTTCAATTAACATTATACCTATCATTCCTACCATAAAATCTAAGTGTAACCACCATAATATATTCAATTAGACACTCAAAGTTACCCATTAGTGGATTCTCAAGTTTCCACTTCACTTTCCCTTCCTCTAATTTCACCTTCCCCTTTTATTCCATTCCCCCTTTCAATTCCATTCATACTTCCTTCCATTTCATCATTATTGATTTCTAACACTAACCACCAGTACATTTCCATAGACTCTATCATCTTGACTTCAATCTCATAATCTATCCCAACACATGGGGTAATTATTATTTCTCCTTAATCCCCACTCACTTTCATTACATCACCAACCCTAAGTAGTCCCACACACTTGATTCATTCATTCAACACTTTGGCTTCCACCCTATCATCTATTCCCATATTCACAATCCATATGTCTATTCTTTTTTCTATTCCCCACATAGAAATTATTGTTTCATTTGCCTTCACCTATTCCACTTTCACTATTTCCATAGAACCTTTAGTTGAGGTTGGAGAAACCCAAATTCTCTATGTAAATATAGATTTACAATATAATGATGGAAGCAATATTTTACAGGCACTTCCTGAGCAACCAATGGTAATATCTACCTAAGAATCCATTATTGTCATAGTATATACCATTGTAGAAACATATGCTATTGATCCCTTGGTGACAATGACTAATCAACTAGATGTCACCCCTAGTTGGTTAGCCCAATCAGTTTGGAAGAAGAGAAAATATATGATTAACCCTAGAACACTTGAATTTGGACTATAAAAAATGAAAAAGAAGTCTAAACCTAATCTCATAACCCTTTCCATGATATTTAATGATGATAAATATGAGAGGCATGTTGAAATTGAAGTTCCCCCACTTAACAAAATAAAGGAAAATCTTATGGTGGGAGATTATCAGATTTCCAAGATCCACCTTAGATGGAAAACAAGAGAAGGGTTGAATCATGATTTACAATTAGGAATGAATTCCATTTTTGAGAGTATTGATCATGATAAGGCCACCAAGTAATAATTAAAAATTAAAGTGGATTATCTTACAACATCATTGAATTAGTTCATACATCCTAGTGAATCATTGTAACAACCATAGTCAGTGCATCCAATCAATCAAATTTTGGATCAAGCTACAATTGATTTAGTTCAAGAGATTGATCACATGGGAATTACCACTAAATAATGGTTGTAAGAACTCATTTTTAATTTCAATAAGGCCATTGCTATAATAATGGACCATTATAAAACAATCAAAGAAAGAAAGAGTATCATGAAAGATCAAGTTAATAAATATGAAGGAGAAATTCAAACTTTGAATTTATATTATCCAAAATTGATAGCTATAGGTTTAAATTTTTCATCATGGTCATTGATGTTAGTTTTTCATTGAGGTTAAAGAGATCATGAGGTACTAATTCATGAATGATAAATAAGTTGTGTTTGATAGCTTGGAGAGTATATGACATATGTGTAGATTAGTAAGGACAAAAAAGAGGTTATGAGGCATCTATATATGTCTTTGTGAAGTTTTGGTGTGTCATTTGATCATTTGGAAAGATAAAAATGCATATTATATCTTAAGATAATCTAGGCCATCACTACATGTCATACAAATATGAATGAACTAGCAAGTTTATGCATTTAGTACAAGTACTTAGAAAGTCAATAGTGGTCAATGGTTTTCATGGAGATGTTGTCTATAGTGTTAATAAGGTACCTTGAAGATTTGGAATCTTGAATATTTTTATAACTCAAGTTAGAAACCTTAAAATTTTCTCTTGTAGACTATGATGTGCCAGAGACCATCAAGTTTAACTACATTGAAATCTGGGGTCAACTAGTCAAGATAGATCTAATGGTGATGGTTCATCATCTAGATTGTGATCTAACGGTGCACATGAAGTTAATATGTTAAAGTTTCCTAAGGTTGAATTTAATACTAACATGTGTCTCAATCACAACCATTTGATATAAGATCAATGACATGCAGGACTACCAAGTGGTGCAAGAGCAGAGACTGATAGCAATGTGCTCAGATGATATGCAGGGGTGCTAAGTGTCTTAATCATTGAAGCCTATGTCAAGGATCAATGGTCAGTATTAAAGAGGTAAAATTTTAGATAATTATCATATTTACATAGTGTGTTTTATTAATATTTATGAGGACATGAGATGAATATAGATGCTTCTATATGATTTTGCATTAACCAGTGAATGTTGGCATTTGAATTAACAAAGGGAAAAATTGATCTATAATATTTTGCTAATATCTTTTAATCTAGGATGAATTTGAAGGTGATGTGAAAATATAAATTTAAGAGGATTTAAAGATGAATCTATATAAATTATTTATAAGGTTTAAATGTATGTATAGTCAAAGATATTAAACTCCAAACTTGACTATGTATTTGACCATGTTTTGTAAATGATCAAAGAAGAATATTTGAGTTATTCTTGATACTATTTTGATGTTTCAAGATGAAATATATATTTTAGAGTGTTATAGACTCTATTATGATTATTTTTGTGGATTTTTTAGGTTTTACTAATCAATATTTAGTGTGAAAAATTACTTAGAAGCTTACTATGTTTGTTGAATGCACTGGCAAATTGAGTGACCATGTTACAGGAGTGAATTGAAAGTATTCTAAGTAGAGTTAAGGGAAAAAATAAGTATGGATATGTTAGATAATTATATAAATATTATGATAAATAACTTTATTTCATGATATTCCCTTGATCATATATGGAGATTCAAAATATTATAACTATATTTTGAATGTGTGTGACTAGCCTAAGTGGTCATTTTGAGAGAATTGATTTGAGTGCTTAGATCCTATGTTGGAATTTATAAGGCACATGGAGATGTTAAATAAGTCTTTAAGGTTTAACCTATGTCATCTAATCATATTTATATGTGAAATACTTGAGTGTTTGCTTCATAATTTTGAGACTGTGTTTTCTATATATGAAGACCTAAAGAGCAAGGAGAACTAATTGGTAGGTTCATGCATTGAGTTGGTATTACAGGTGGAATTGACCCATGAGGGAGTGATAAAGGGGATATTTTAGAAATTTTTAATGTTTTTGAATCATTTTTAAAGGATGAAGGTGGTCCATGTAGTCTCACATGTAACATGTGAATATGAAGGCCTAGTTATTTTAGGTCTCACCAAGACCTAATGGTGGTTTGGGGATAATGAGGTAATGACTGACCTATGAAGAGTGTGGTTATCACATGTAACATGTTTATGGACCTATTATAATGGGTTTTCAACTATGTAAATCATCTTGATTGACCAGGATGGATTAAAGGAAGAGAGTGGTATAAGTACAAGGTCTAATTGGACTAACTGTGCTAGTTGTGAAAGTGTGGATTCAATAAAAGGAGAGAACCCTTGAAATAGAAGGTACAAGTCATTAGGGACCAATATATAGTTAATAGTGTTGGTTGAATATTTTTTCAATCACTTAACTGATGAGAAAAATAGGTCTCTTCAACCATAGCATAGGGAAATTGGTTAGCCAGATGTGCAGGTTTACTACATCAAAAGGGGATAAATCTCTCCTCTCATCAAGGGGAGGTTCCCTGTAAGTATGAAGGGGATATATATATATATATATATATATATATATGCTAATCTACTATAAATAAGCTAAAAATAACACTCAGGGGTAGGATAACACCATCCATCTCTCTTTTTTTGGAGATGATGTTCACCAATCAAAGGATAAATCCTAATGAAATGACAGAAGGCACTCCTCTTATTTCAAAAGTTTTGTTCAGTAGACAATAGGAACCTTTCAGGTAGTGACAAATAACTGTAACAGGGCGTAGTAACATAGTAGGATAAAATGTAGCACAAAGTCTCCACCTCAACTGCCAAAGAGTGAAATATGAAGGATAATGAGGGCACAAAGTCATCCCAAGATCCCTTACATAGAAATAAAAAATAGACAAACTAAAGACAATTGTGGTAGCACAAAGTCTCTCCACAGTTGGCTTTAGGACACCTTCTTGATTAATTTCACTAATTCTACTTATTTAATTAAATGGACAAAAAATGTATTAAGTAAATAGACATAAGAACAATTTCCCCAACAACCAAGCTATTCCAGCACAAAGTTTGAAAAGTCACTTGTTTTATTATTCAAATAATGAAATATGATCAATAATCTGAGCTCAAAGTCTTAGTAATGCCTTTCAATTTGGGCAAAATTTTGTTTTTGATAATAAAAAGATCCCCTTAAAATAATAAGAGAGAGTCCAATATATAGTGCTCCAAGAAAGACTTGGGTGCTTTGTTTCACAAAAATGATGGCCTATGATGCATTTAATGCCTTTAATGCATTTTAAATTTTGTCCATGGGATATGCTGGAATTGGGCATCAGTCTTAAATATGGGCCACTTGATGTGTTTCCTGATGTGTGTGCAACTATTTTCACTTTACTCAATGTAAGAGAACAGGTCGTGCCATTGAATGTTTGTGCTCTCTAATGTCCACTTGGTAAAATGCTTAACCTTATAGAAACATATCCCATGCATGGATATTTTCTAATATTTCTCCATCATTTCCCCTTTCCTTGCTATATTTTAAGCTCTTGGGCACTTTATTCCTGATGAAGGGACAAGTGGCACTTTCCACTATGAAGCAGGTGAGGACACTTGGAAGCATCCATTTACCTTATAGAAGCTTAAGATATCCTTTGAGAGTCTTACAGAAGATGACACATGGAAACTTCTAATGAGCTTTTAGAAATACTATAGAAACATGTGGGACTCATTTGGATTCACACAGACGATGCCACTTGGCATGCTCTGCTTACCTTAGAAATTCACCTGAGACCCACCATAGTCCTTACTCAATAATGAGACAAAAGGAAGAAACGGTGGACATTGACACTTAGTGTTTTCCATTGAGTTTTACAAGGGACACATGTTGACTTCTATTTTATTTTGTCCTTATTTGTGTGATCTAAGCTCTCAGGCTATCTCTTTGGCCAGTCACTAAATTTGTTCACAGGGTCTATGCTATATTTGAAAATTGGCAGATATTTCATTATCTTAAATTTTACATCCATAGGGACATTAATGGTTTAATCCCTTCCTTGATTCAATAACTTTCCTGGTTTAATCACTTTCTTAGTTCAATCACTTTCTCAATTTAATCACTTTCTTAGTTCAATCACTTTCTCGATTTAATCGCTTTCTTGGTCTTTGATTGAACCATCCCTTTGTCCAATGCTTCCTTTGAACTGTTGAACCTTTTAACCTTCAAAATTTTAAACTTTGTTAGTTCAAGGTTTAATCAGTTCATTGGTTCATCCTTTGTTCCATCGCTTCTCTATTTTACTAAGTCCCTTGATCTCTTCAAATCCATTGAACTCATTGAACCTGTTGAACCCACTAAACCAAGTTAGTTCAAGGTTTAATGGTTCAACGGTTCATTCCTTTGTTATTTAAAGTCTTCTTTTCTTCACTACCCTCCACAAAGGCACTTAGTCTCTTCACTTTGGGGCATTCCTTTGAACCAACCGATTGAACTGACTGATTGAACCAACTAGTGGTTCAATGGTGTAAAGGTTCAACGATTCAATCACTTTCTTCTAGTGTTTCACTTGACTGCTTAAACTAACTGATTTAACCAACTACTTATTGAACCTTTGAACCCATTAAACATTTGAACCATTTTGGTTCAAATTTCAATGGTTCAAGCCTTCTTCTTTCTCACTATGTCTTTTGAAGTTGTTTGAAGCTATTAAACTTGCTGAAGCAGTTGAACTTTGAACTTTTGTTGAAGCACTTAACTCTTTAATCTTGCCGACATCATTGAACCTTGGCATTGAACCAACCTTGAAATTGCCCAAGTTTTGAGATCTTTTTTATTTCCTATAGATTATGTATATTTAAGCCTCCAGAGTCCATAGATTTAAGCCTACAGAGTTCATAGATTTAAGCCTGCAGAGTTTGTAGATTTTAGCCTGTAGAGTTCGTAGATTTCTTTTAGCAAAGTCTAGATGAAAAAGCTTTAAAAATGGAGAATTTGAATGCCCAAAACAATTTTTGAGAAGGGAAGAGGGAAATTTTGGCCTGCAAGACCAAAATAGTTCATATGTTGTCCCAAAAATGAGTGACAGATTTTAGGAACAACAGCTGGCTCCAGTTGGGAAACTTCTTTCAGTTGAAGACTTGGAATAGCTGAGGGAAGTAGAAACCAGAATCTCTAGTGCCTTAAAGTGTGCCATTGGGCTATGGAGTCATGCTATCCAAAAATAAAGGTGCCAAAAACAATAATGAAAAGCATAAAATAGAACTAAATACTATACAAATATACATATGTACAGATGATCTTATCTGATGCCTCAAGATTTGAAGTGCTTCAGATGCCACCCACTGTGAGACAGTGAAAATGGTGTTCCATCCTGATAAACTAGTAAGAAACCATTTTCTCTCTAGAATCAATGATGGGTGAATGGAAGTCTCCACTAGGAATCACATTTTATGTGCACTCCTTTTGGTTCTCTCTTCTTTCCCCATGACAAGGTGTGGTCTCCAATCTAAAAACCATAAATATTTGCTCTCTTCACGAAGAGTTCCTTTTCCTAACTTTGGTGTGTAGAAGTATGGTCCACTACCATAGCTTATTTCTCTTCTATTTTAGTCTAGCACATGATTTGATTGTCCCCATCAGATACTTGACAAACCATCAGCTCAACATCTCCTTTGGCATGAAGGAGTTTGACACCTTTGTCTTGAGCAGCCTTCAACCCAAGTAATAGAGATTCATACTCAGTAGCATTGTTGGTGTTGCTGAACTGCAACTTGTATGAAGAAGGAAAGATATCTCCTTGAGGAGATATCAACACAGTCCCAACTCCAACACCGCTAGAAGAGCAGCTACCATCAAATCCTAGTATCCATACATCATCAAAAACTACTCCTTTCTTAGATTTTTATTCATTTGGAGAGGAGAGTTCCTTTGGGCTTACATTATGCTCTCTCATGCCTTCTATTTTTTTATCTGAACCAATTCTTGCATTGCCACCTATAGGACTTTCATCTACTATAACAAGAATGTCTTCAGTAGATAAAAAATAGTTACCCTTGCCTGAAGACTCAAACAAAATTTGAGCTTCAGGGATCGACGCTTGGGTGATAACATATGTTGCCTCCTTTTTAGGAAGTAGCCTCTGCATGATGCCTTTGATAGGGATCCTCACTTTAGACAGGTCCATGCTCAATTCTCCTCCCACATCCTTGCATAAATTTCACCCAAGAAGGATGTCGTATGAGGCTGGGACATCAGCCACCAGGACTGTCATCTTGATTCTCTTTTCTTGAAAGGTGGAAAATGCAAATTGGGAATCCTTGATTTGTCCTAGTAGTGGCACTTATTTGTTCTCCATGGAGAAACATATCCCAAATGTCTTGGTTAGTGTGAGACCAAGGGATTCAGCTAGTTTGGTAGGCATGACATTGTCTAACACACCTGATTCTATGATGCAATTGTTCAAATAATGTCCATTTATCAGTAAGGAGACATAGAATGGTTTAGTCCTTTCAAAATCTATAGGAGGAGTAATGACAAGGTTGTTTGGGATGGACATGTTCCTTGGGGGATCATGAGTTACTTTTTTAACATCTTGTCCTACAAGGACAGCTTTATTCTTCACACACTAAAACTAACCTATCCAACTGATCAGGATTGGATTGCAAGAATTCAAATTTAGACATTTGAATTTGTTGTTCTTGACATGGTCGATTATGTCAAATGACTGAAATGGACTAGGAATAGAGGAAGGCAATTCATCTTTCTAGTTTTTAGGATGGGTGGTATTGGTCTATGGAATTGAAGTTGAAGATGGAGGAATGCTTGATGTATTTACCTTTTTATTACTCACTGGGTCCTTTGAATGGAAAGGTAGAGAAGTTCCTCATTTGACAATTGAAATTTTAGGCTAAGAACTTTCCCCTATTTTTACTTTATCAGCTTGCTGGGCTGACTAGTTCTAGGACTGAGTGAATATGATCTATCAATTGCTTCACCTTTATCTCTAGGTTTATCTTGGTAATTCAAGAAACCAATGTTGGAGTTGCCAACTGATTCTTCTTACTCTATTTCAAAAATATTAGTGTCATTTTATTGCTCAAACTTAGGTTGGAAAGATAAATCATGTTTTTTTTATAGATATCCAACTACTAAGTTAGCTGATGTTACTTCAATGGCAAGTTTCCCTTATAGGGAAGGCAGACAATTTGGTTGCCCTTGACTTCTAGTAGCATTGCCTTGATATGACTGGTTCTAAAATGTCCTCCTTGGCATATCCTAATATAGAGCAGTAGACATACCTTGGGCCACTTGTCATTTCAAGGCTAGCAGTTCATTTGCTAGCTTTTGCACCATTTGATTAGTGGTTCCTGTAGATGAATATTCAAAAGATGAAAAAGATTTACCTCTGTTAGGATCTCTCCTTATCTTTCCTACCAATATAAGGTCATATTCCACCTCAGTGGCCAAATCTTGAGCTACAGCAAGGTCCATTTGGCCAGCACATCTCAGCAGAAAACTCACTTCAAGCAACTGAGAGTTGATGAAGAAACATTTGAGATTCTTGACTGTAGGCTGAGCAATTGCAAGAATCATGTTCCTTAGCTTGTCAAACTTGGATATGAAATACCTCATTGTTTCATGAGGCTCCTTCTTCATTTGTGTGAGTTGAGCCAGTAGGGCATACACATCTTCTACAAGCTTGAATCTGGCTTCAATTTTGGCTTTGAGAGTGTTCTAGTCAGTCATAGTCTAGGCCTGTAGATGATAGAACTAGTCTACAGTAGTACCTTGTAAAGTTTCCATGAACATCCTGACTACTACATCCTCATACTCCACACCTATTACACCACAGGCTATGCTAAAGGCTACAATATGTTCATCAGGGTGGACCTTCCCATCACCATAGAACCTGGGGAAATTTTTCCTTGAATTGCATGGTAACTCATGTAGAGGTGGAGTTAAATTGAGTGGGCCAAAAGAGTTACCCCAAGGGCCTTGAATTTCCATAGTATGACTATGGAAAGGTGGAATAACAAATCTCAGAGGGTTAAGTATTGACAAAGCTTTATTAATAGCAAAAATGGATGCTTTTCCTAATAATGGAAACTTGACTTTAGTAGGATAAAAGCTCCTGGTTTGTTAAAGGTGAGATGGTGAAGGAAACAGATCAAATTTACATTACTATACCAACTCAAATATAGGGTCAACAATACCTTTAGCCCTTTGGCTTCATGTATACCCTAGATCTGCCAGATTGTAAAACAAAAATGGGAAAGAACTGGCCCTACTTCAACTTGAAGCTTGAAGATTCAAACTACGCGTTCTATCCCAGTTGACATGGAGGTGGAGGGAGATGGTAAGGCTATAATGATAATGGGTAAGACACAGAATGAATTTTCTAGAGTCTATAATGGATAAGGGCAAGGACTGGATCAATTTGAAACTTGAGGCTTTAGATTGTGCGTAAATCCCTAGCAGAGTCACCAAAAACTGTTTGGTGAATATTTTGTCAATCAGCTAACTAATGAGCAAAATAGGTCTCTTCAACCACAACATAGGGAAATTGGTCAGCTATATGTGCAGGTTTACTACATCAAAATCAGACAAATCTCTCCTCTCATCAAGGGGAGGTTCCCTGTAAGTATGAAGGGGTTATATATATATGCTAATCTACTATAAATAAGCTGAAAATAACACTCAAGGGTAGGATAACACCATCCATATCTCTTTTTTTAGAGATCATGTTCACCAATCAAAGGATAAATCTTGATGAAATGACAGAAGGCACTCCTCTTCTTTCAAAAGTGTTGTTCAGTAGACAACAAGAACCTTTCAGGTAGTGACAAGTAACTATAACAAGGCACAATAACATAGCAAGATGAAATGTAGCACAAAGTCTCCACCTCAACTGACAAAGAGTGAAATATGAAGGATAAGAAGGGCAAAAATTCATCCCAAGATCCCTTACAAAAAAACAAAAAATAGACAAACTAGAGAAAATTGTGGTAGCACAAAGTCTCTCCATAGCTGGCTTCAGGACACCTTCCTAATTACTTTCACTAATTCTACTTATTTAATTAAATGGACAAAAAATGTATTAAGGAAATAGACATAAGAACAATTTCCCCAACAACCAAGTTATTCCAGCACAAAGTTTGAAAAGTCACTTGTTTTCTTATTTAAATAATGAAATATGATCAACAATCTGAGCTCAAAGTCTCAGTAATGCCTTTCAATTTGGGCAAAGTTTTAATCTTGATAATAAAGAGATCCCCTTAAAACAATAAGAGAGAGTCCAATATATAGTGCTCCAAGAAAGACTTGGGTGCTTTGTTTCACAAAAATGATGGCTTATGATGCATTCAATGCCTTTAATGCATTTTAAATTCTATCCATGGGCTATGCTGAAATCGGGCATCGGTCTTAAATATGGGCCGCCTGATGTGTTTCTTGATGTGTGTGCATATATTTTTGCTTTACTCAATGTAAGAGAATAGGCCACACCATTAAATGTTTGCACTCTCTAATGTCCACTTGGTCAGCTACTTCACCATCTAGAAACACATCCCATGCACAGATATTTTCTAATCTTTCTCCATCATTTCCCCTTTCTTTACTATATTTTGAGCTCTTGGGAACTTTATTCTTGATGAAGGGACAGGTGGTGTTTTTCACTGTGAAGCAGGTGAGGACACTTGGCAGCATCTGTTTACCTTATAAAAGCTTAAGATATCCTTTGAGAGTCTTGTGGAAGATGACACATGGAGGCTTCCACTGAGCTTTTAGAAATACTATAGAAACATGCAGGACTCATTTGGATTCACACAGATGATGCCACATGGTGTGCTCCACTTACCTTAGCAATTCACTCGAGACCCACCACAGTACTTACTCAATAATGAGATAAAAAGAAGAAATGGTGGATGTTGACACTCAGTGCTTTCCACCAAGTTTTACAAGGGACACGTGGTGACTTCCACTATATTTTATCCTTATCTATGCAATATGAGCTCTCGGTCTATCTCTTTGGCCGGTCGCTGAATTTGTTCACAGTGTCTGCGTCATATTTGAAAATTGATAGATATTTTATTATCTTAAATTTGACATCCACAAGGACATCAATGGTTTAATTGCTTCCCCAGTTTAATCACTTTCCTAGTTCAATCACTTCCTTAGTTCAATCATTTTCTCAGTTCAATCACTTTCTTAGTTTAATCACTTTCTCGGTTCAATCACTTTCTTGGTCTTTGATTGAAACATCCCTTTGTCCAGTGCTTCCTTTGAACCATTGAACCTTTAAACCTTCAAACTTTTGAAATTTTTTGGTTCAAGGTTCAATCAGTTCATTGGTTCATCCTTTGTTCCATCGCTTCTCTATTTTTCTAAGTCCCTTGATCTCTTCAAATCCATTAAACTCGTTGAACCCATTCAACCCATTGAACCAATTTTGTTCAAGGTTTAATGGTTCAATGGTTCATTCCTTTGTTCTTTGAAGTCTTCTTTTCTTCACTGCCCTCTGAAAGGGAACTTGGTCTCTTTGCTTTGGGACATTCCTTTGAGTCATCCGATTGAACTAACCAATTGAACCAACTACAGTTCAATGGTGTAAAGGTTCAACGATTCAATCGCTTTCTTCTAGTGTTCCACTTGACCACTTAAACCAACCGATTGAACCAATTGCTTAATGAACCTTTGAACCCATTGAACCTTTGAACCATTTTGGTTCAAGGTTCAATGGTTCAATGGTTCAAGCCTTCTTCTTTCTCACTAAGTCTTTTGAATCCATTTAAAGCCATTAAACTTGCTGAAGCAATTAAACTTTGAACTTTTGTTGAAGTGCTTAAATCTTTAAGCTTATCGACATCGTTGAACCTTGGCATTGAACCAACCTTGAAATTGCCCAAGTGTTGAGAGCTTGTTTCTTTCCTACAGAGTCTGTAGATTTAAGCCTCCAGAGTCCATAGATTTAAGCCTATAGAGTCCATAGATTTAAGCCTACAAATTCCATAGATTTTAGCCTACAGAGTCCATAGATTTCTTCTAGCGAAGTCCGTTAGCTAAAAAATCTTAAAAAATGGAGAATTTGAATGCCCAGAACAATTTTTGAGAAGGGAAGAGGGAATTTTTGGCCTGCATGACCAAAATAGTTCATATGTTGTCCCAAAAATGAGTGACAGATTTTTGGAACAACAAAAAGGATCAATCATTCTTGTATGATCAAGTTGATGTATGAGTAAACATAGGTTATTGGACCTAATGAGCCTAAAGGAGGTAGTTTGAGCGAGTTAGTCCTAAAGGTAGCTTGAGAGAGATTAGAGGTGAAGAGTGCAGATAAAGATGGTCATCATCAGTTAAAGAGAATAAAAAGGTGTTTAATATGATATATTCAAGGTATCTAAGTGGGTTTTTAATTTCCTATGGGGTTGGTTCCTCCTTGAAAGATAAATCTTGCTAAAGGTTTAGTTGTTATGGGTGCTCAGCTAGATAGGGGTAATAACTCCTTATGGGATTAGTGTCTCACTAAACTAAGGGATGGGTATTCCTTGATCATTTTATATTGGTATAAATGTTGGATCTTGAGTTATAGGGTTGCATTCAATCTTTCATTGTTTAGTGTGTTTTATCCCCCAAGAGGGTTTCCCACATATATCATGTATTCTATGCTTGATCTTATTTTATCTTCCATGTTCATTGTTATGAATGATGTGTATGCTTCATGATTGTATGTGTTGAATGGTTAAGGTTTAAATAATTTGGAATTGGATTGAATATATATAAATCTCTAATTTACCCTTCCTCTCTCAATGATTGTACCTCTAGAAATTGGTATCAAAGTAGGACCTTATTTACAAGTTTAACCACTTGAAGGTGATCCAAGGTACAATATGGTTAAGCAATTGAATAAATAGAATAAATAGTTAAAGGATCAATTAGAGGTTAAGTATGCTTGTCTAAAATCAAGTGAATAAAAGTTTAGTCATTACAAGGCACTTTTTGAGAAGTACAGAGGTAAGATGATCGAGTATGATCAATAAAAAGCTCAAAATAAGATCATGGACTCAAGCTTTAAGTCTATTAAATATGAGTGCATAAAGATCAATAAGGAGCTAGAGTACTTAGAAGAAATCAAAAGATCAAAAGATAATAAAGAGAATATTATCATTCTTAAGGATTAATTAATAATTACAAAGACTGATCTAAGTTCAAAAGAGAAAGAATGTAGACATCTCAAAACTCAGTTAGAAGAGACAAATACCAAGTTGAGTTCAAAGTAAGGTGAGCATGATGAGTTGAAGTATAATATTGATTATATAAATATTATTGAAGAGAAAGCACGTAGACTGAAGGATGAAATGACTAAAGAAGCTAATAGGGATAAGGATACCATCCAAGATATCAAAATTCATTTAGAGGCTGCAAGTTCAAGTATGAGAGATAAAGAGGATGAGAGTGTTCAATTGAAGACCAAGCTAGATTCTTTAGAGGATGAGCATGAGTAATTTATTTTCAAGGTAAACAAGATTGATAAAGAGAAAGAGAGGTTAGATCAAGACAAGAAGGTGAAAATATTGAGTAAGCAACCAAATGCTATAAGGTATGAAAGTTTATTTCAGGTCATTATTTTACATGTAAGTTTTTTGGTCATAAAGTAATAAACTATAAAAGGAAGAGAAGTTGGTTAGCTATGGGTATGGATAATATAGTATTCTATAATTTTCATGACATGGGATATATCACTAGATTATGCCCCAAAATGAATGGGAAAAGACTAACTCAGGTATGGATACATAAGACAATTAAGCTTGAGCATAATGAACCTAAGATACAAGATGGTATGTTTGTTGATATTCATAATATTCATCAAGTAGAAGGTATGAATGATGTTATTTATTTATATTGTCAAAAATTTGGTCATATTTCAAAATATTGTGAAATCAAGATTTCAAGTCATAAGAAGGTGCATGGACATCTTAGAGTTCTCAAGAAAGATCAATCCTTGGTATGAAAATCTATGGAATTGAAATCCAAGAAAACTAATTCAATTGAGTTGAAATATCAAGGTGGATTGCCTGCTAAATAAAAAGAGGAATCATATATGAAGAAGGTTAAGGAATACCAAGAGAATGTGTCATTTATCTAGATAAAAAAAGGAACATCAAAAGTTAGTTCAAGTTGAGCTCAAAGAAAACACTAGGGTGCTAGTTGAGGCTAGTTCTAAGGTGTGTATGGATACAATTCAGCATCCTATTTTTGTTCACTAAGTTTCATGTGAACAACATCAGTTGTTAATGTCTAGTGATGAGGTATGTCATGAATATTTGTTGTCTCCATGTATTTTCAATTCATTATTAAAAGAAAATGAGAATATTTTAGTGGATGATCAAGTTGATTCTATTATGTTTAAGAAAAAGAAGAACTATCAGTTTTAGATGACCAAGGAAGAGAAGGAATATGAGGAGTTATGGGCAACTCTTGTTTTCACATTGTTATTGGACATTATGGGTTAGGTTGTCTCTATCTAGGCTTCAAAGAGACACTTGACAATGAAGAGGAATCATGGTGGATGATATTTGAGCTTTGGTTGATGTTTTAGGACAAGAATATCATTTGAAGATGTATTTGGCTAAGGGGAAGCTAACTCAATTAGTTTGAGTGGCTTGAAGAAGATGTGCATGATGTGAGGGGGAGCACATGTGAAGATGATTCAATCATGATATAAGTTTGAAAATGTCTACTACATTTGTAAATTCAAGAAGATTTATATGATGAATTGATCAAACCAAGTCATGTGTTTTGACAAGGTATTGAATCTTCATACATGAACAAAGAGAGTTTGTGAGTTCTATAGGTAGACAAGTCTAAGGTTCAAAAAATACCAAGTTTAGATTGGTGTATGTAAAATAATAGATGACATGAGATGGACCTTGATTTTAGGGGGAGATTTATAAGATTTATGAGTAGTTTTTCAAGTTAATGATCAAGATGGTATATTGAGGAAGAGACTCTTTGTCGTTAATTTCAAAGGGGAGAAAGATCGGAATGAAGGAGTTTAAATGAGTAAGAAGTTATTAAAAGGGTGTTTTACGATAAATTACAAAGGGGGAGACTTTTAATCATGGTAATTTATGTTAGGTTTTCATTTATTTCAAAGAGAGCATGAGGTATAGTGCATGAATGACAAAAAAATTATGTTTGATATCTTAGAGTTTATGGCATATGTGCATATTAGTAAGGACAAAAAAGAGATTGTGAGGTGTCTATATATATCTTGGTAAAGTTTTGATTTGTCATTTGATCATTTTGAAAGATAAAAATTTACCTTCTAGCTTAAGAGAATCCAAACCATCACTACATGTCATACAAATATGAATGAACTAGCCAGTTTGTGCATTTAGTGTAAGTACTCAAAAAATCAACAATAGTCAAAGGTTTTTATGGAGATGTTGTATATAGTGCCAAGAAGGTACCCTAAATATTTTGACTCTTGAAGTTTTTTAAATCTCAAGCTATAAACCTTAAAATTTTCTCTTGTAGACTGTGATGTGCCTGACATCGATAAGTTTAACAGTATTGAAATCTGGGGTAACTAGTCAAGATAGATATAACAATGAGCATTCATCATCCCCATTATGATCCAATAGCCTACATGAAATTAATATGTCAAAGGTTCTTAATATTTCATGTGTCTCAATAATAATTATTTGATATAAGATCAATGTCATGCAAGACTAGAAAGTGGCACAAGAGTGGGGACTAACAGTAATGTGTTCAAAAGGCACGTGGGGGTACTAAATGTCTTAATCATAGAAGCCTATGTTAAGGATAAATGGTTAGATTTAAAGAGGTAAAATTTAGTATACTTATAATGATATTTATTTATTTCATTTGATAAATTTGTGTAAGGACATGATATGAAGACATGTGTATTCAGATGATTTTACATTAACAAGTGACTGTTGGCATTTGAATTAGCAAAAGGAAAAACTAGTCTATAGTATTTTGATAATATCTTTTAATATATGATTAATTTTAAGGTTATGTAAAAATAAAAATTGAATATGAATTAAATATGAATCCATATAAGTGAGTTATAAGGTTTTAATGTCTTTACATTCAAATATATTAAGCTCAAAATTTGACTATGTGTTTGACCATGTTCTATAAGTGACCAGAGAAGGATATTTGAGTTTTTATTGACAATATTTTGATGTTTCAAGATGAAATATATATTTTATAGTGTTTTATATCCATGAGGACAATTTATGTGTATTTTTTAGGTTTAACAAATCCATATTTAGTGTGAATAATTTCTTATAATTTGATTGTGTTTGTTGAATGCACAAGCAGATTGAGTGTCCATATTATAAGAGTGAGTTGAAGGTGTTATGAGTAAGTTAAGGAAGAAAATTGGTATGGATATGTTATATAATTATCTAATTATTGTTATAAAGTATTAAATTTCATGATATGCCATTTATCATATATGTAGAGTTAAAAAAGTATAATTGTATGTTGACTATGTGTGACAAGCTTAAGAGGTCATTTTGAGAGACTTGATTTGAGTGCTTAGAGCCTATGTTGGAATGTATAAGGAATATGGAGGTGTTTAAAATTTAATTAATGGTTTAACCATGTGATATATTCATATATTTATGTGAAATACTTGAGTTTTTTCTTCAAAATTTTGAGACTATGTTTTCTATGTATGAAGACCTGAAGAACAAGGAGACCTAATTAGTAGGTTCATGTATTGATTTAGTGTTATAAGTGACATGGACCCATAAGGAAGTGAGAAAGGATATATTGGATATATTTTTTTTGTTTTAAAATCATTTTTAAATGATTAAGGTGGTCCAATTAGTCTCACATGTAACATGTATGTATGAAGGCCTAATTATTTTAGGTCTCACCAAGACCTAATGGTAGTTTGGGGATAATAAGGTAATGACAAACCTATTAAGAGTGTGGTTCTCACATGTAATTTTTGTATGTACCTATGTTAATTTTGGTTCAAATATGTAAATCATCTTGACTAACCAAGATGGGTTAAAGAAAGAGAGTGGTATAAGTACAAGGTCTAATTGGACTAATTATGTTAGTTGTGGAAGTGTATATTCAAAAGAAAGAGATAAACTTTGAGAAAGAAGGTACATGTCATTAAGGACCAATAGAGAGTGAAGATGATTAGTCATTCTTGTCTGATCAAGTTGATGTAGGAGGACACATAAGTCATTACACCTAATGAGCCTAGAAGAGGTAGTTTGAGTGAGTTAGTCCCTAGAGGTAGGAAGAGTGCAAAAAAAGGTGGTCATCATCAGTTGAAGAGTAGTAACAAGTGTTTAAGATGATATATTAAAGGTATCTAATTTGGTGCTTATTTTCCTATGGGTTTGGTTCCTCCTTGAAATATAAATCTTGCTAAAGGTCTAGTTGTTGTGGGTGCTCAGCTAGATTAGGGTAGTATCTCCTTGTGGGATTGGTGTGTCACTAAACTAAGGGATGGGTGTTCCTTGATCAGTTGGTTCTGGTCTAAATGTTAGATCTTGTTTTATAGAAATATAGTCCATCTTTAAAGGTTCAGTGGGTTTTATCCCCTAATAGGTTTTCCCACATATATCATGTGTTTTATGCTTGATCTTATTTTATCTTCCATGTTCATTATTATGAATGATGTGTATGGTTCATGATTGTATGTGTTAAATGGTTAAGGTTTTAAAGGGTTTGTCATTAGATTTAATATATATAAATCATTGATTCACCCTCCCCCCACTCTCAGTGATTGTACCTCTAACAAAATTGATGTGGATATTCTTGTTTCTAAGGAGATACTAAAGGATGAGGCTGAGCATGAAGAATTGCATAGGGAACATAATTTAGAATAAAGATACATAATATGCTCACCATGATAAATATATTTATGTGTTATATGGCATTTAAGGGATTATGAATATGATGTCATGCCAACCAACAAATGATGCAAAGAATCTCTTACAAGTAGAGGAGGTCCAAAATAAGTTTAGAGAGGTAGTTGGGAAGGAATTTGTAAAGACTATAGTCTTCACCCTAAGTTCCATCCGTAGGTTTATAAAGTACAAAAAATCAATAGATAAAATAAAAATAAAAAAAAGGGAATTAGGATTCTCAGGAAGGAACTATTTATTATTCAAGTAGATTGTGCAACTTCTCACCTTTACTCCTATAGACCCAATGAAGAATGAATACAAGAAGTTTTTAGAGCCTTTGATGCAAATGTTGAAAAACTATAGGCCCAAAATTACAAGAAAGTAGAAGAAAATTAAAATATTGATTAATCTTTATATTTAATTATTTTTATATGATGTGTTTCATTTTTTCAAAACATTGTAAGTTGTAATTATGAAGGAACAACTATTTTTTATAACTCTTTTTTAGAAAGAGAAACATATATTTTACACTTTATATTTTTGGATAATGTGAATTTTTTTAAAAGGCACAATTGCAAATTACACTTTCTATTTTGACAAGTCACAATTTCCAAAAGTGTAAAAGCATGAATTTCAAATTACAAGTTCCATTTTGACAAAGTGATTGACTTAAAAGTTGTAAAAGTCTCACTTATTTTTTTCAAGTTAGGGTTTTGCAAGGGCAACTTTAGTTATCTTTTTAAAATTAAAGTACCACTTTGGGTGCCACCAATTTTACATGAGGGTCTATATTTAGCTACATGAAGAATAAGGGGCATTACATGAAGATATTCTAGTTCTATCCATGCCATTTCAAGAAAATGATCATGTCAGCTCTTGCATGACTGTTCTACAAAAAAAAGATGCTAGAAATAAAGCCACACCTCTCTTTACATGGAGTTCTATTTTTACATAGTTTATCTTACTAAGTGTTCAAGTTTTGACAACTACATCTCATCTATTAGATATTTTTTGTATATATATTGGCAAACCCCGTGTCCTAATCTATCTTTTTTGTTGTTAGTGATATATTTCTAAATTTTGAATTTATTGTCTACAAGCTGTAACCTTGAGAATGAAAATTAATTGATGATTTTCCTTTATTTTCTGAGAGATCTTTGTGTATGTAGATTTATTTGAGTATTTTTGGATGTCTAAATACTTATTTTTAGTCATAAAAAATAATTTTATTGTATTTTACCCTTTTTAAAGATTGTTTGATGAAAATAAGTGTATCTTGTCCCTTTTATGAGAATAACAAATATTACCTTTGATTTCTCATTTGTATGAATCTATGCTCAAATAAATCTCAATTGATTTCTTGTTTTATTATGTTTATCAATAAATAATTAAGACCCTCTAAAATATCTGGTGTAATCATCATTTTAGTTTTTCATGAAAGTTTCATTCTTTGCCTTTTTTCTTAGTCAAGATTTAGTTTAGGAGAAAGAACATTAAAAAGAGAAATTTATATAGAACTAATATCTTATCATTTGTACCAAATTTAGTGAAAGGAATCTGGCATTCTCCAGAGGTTAACCTCAATTTGATAAAGTCCTACATCTTAGAGGTTTTCCCATTGAATCATTAGGTATTTCACAACAAGCCATCCCATATCAAAGAATGAGTACAAAATCTATGTGATAATAGACACCATGTGTCTAAACTTCTTAAGCCCTATCATAACAGTAAGGACATGATTTTCCACAAAGGTGTAACTTTATTCACATCCTTCTCATGCTTTATTGAAGAAGTCAACTAGTTGTTCAAGTCCATCATTTTGCTACATGAGCATAGTAGAAATGGCATCAACTATGGAGAATGCATACATGAAAAAATTATTTGTTAAAGTTAGGGTTTAGGAGGTTGGGGGCTTGAGAGATGTCCTAATTTATGGCCTCAAATATTCTCTTTCATTCTTTTCTCCATGTGGAATATTTGTGCTTCTTAAACATATGAATGAGTGGCTTTACCAACTCTACAAATCCTAAAATAAACCTCATTATGAAGTTAATCTTTCCCAAAAATATCTACAAACCTTTCTTATGCTTGGGAAGGGGTAAGTCTAGGATTGATTCCATCCTCTTAGGTTTTATGGAGAGGCCATTCTTTGACACAACATGTCTTGAAAATCTACCCTCATAGACTGTAAAGATGCATTTCTTGGGGTTTAAAGAAACTGTAAACTACCTACACCTATTAAAGACTAACCTCAAGTGTGCCATGTGATCTTCAAGATCCTTTAAAAACATAGTGATGTCATCAAGATAGATGAGCACCATATCATTAATGATCCCTTGAAAGGTAACATTCATTACCCTTTGAAAATTTTCCCTTGCATTAGACAGTCCAAAGGGTATCTTCATCTATGCATAGGTGCCCCATTTTATTGTGAAGGTAGTCGTGTGTCTATCTTCCTCCCTCACTAATATCTAGTTATACCCAGAGTATCCATATAGTAAATAGAAAATTTGAGAGCTTGAAACCTTCTAAAGGATTTGATCTATGGATGGTAGTGGATAATGGTCTCTCAAAGACACCTTGTTAAGGTCTCTAAAATCAACACATAGGCATATCTACCCATTCTTATTAATCATAAGCATAATGTTTTCCACCCATGAGGAATGTTTAATATGGAATATAATCTTATATTCAATCAATTTAATCAACTTTCTTCTCATGATCTCTTCAACCTTAGGGTTGACTAGTCTTTGCGTCTGCCTTACTAGTTTTGCATTGTCCTCCAACTCTATGGTGTGTTGGGATATCTTGGGGTCAAATCCTATCAAATCATGGTACTCCCATGAAAATACATCTTCATACTCCTCACATAAGTTTATTAAGGAATATTTCTCTTTTGTGGTGTTCACTTTTCCCAACTTAATCAACTTATCCTTGAAAATGGATACTTTTCATAGTGTTACTCTTTGGTTGAGATACCTTATCCTTCTTCATTTGATCAACTTCATTGAATATGATCTCCAATATCATAAATCCCTTAGGAAATTTTTTAGTTCTTATTTGGAAAATTTGATCACCAAATTGATTTTACAGTATACCATGATTATTATGATAGAATTATACCTTATGTATGAGAAAATAAGCAGTCTAATTATCACTATCAAAGACTTTCTAACTCATCTCATTATCAGGTAAAAATGGCCTACACACAACCTTGATTTTTGACTATCTTTGAGTGACTTTAACTCCATCAACATTATCATATTAGGAACCTATGGTAGCTAGTTTTTCTCCTTGATGATTTGACTCCCTAGGTATGGAATGAATGCCAAATGCTAAGAAGTCCTCCAAGAATCCCAAACTCAGTGCTTGTAGGCATTCAAAAGAGGATTTTTTTATTTCACTAATACCTCTCACCTACTACACCACTATCTCACTATCCCCTTTCACTTGAAAATTTTTTATTCCTCTTCTCCTTGCTATTGTAGCCCATGTATGAAGGATTCATATTCTACAGTGTTTGAAGTACAACTAATTTAAAACCTTAATGTATAGTAGTACCTCTAATTATAAGGGGAAACAAGCATCACTCCATCCCCACTCCCATTCTTTGACCTTGATCCATCAAGAAATAATTCCATATGACTTCATGATCTTTAGTTGTACTTGTAAGATTAGGCACAAAAACTCCTTCATGCATGTAGTAACACCTAGGCATACCTCCTCAATATTCTTAGAGGGGTCAAAACCATGGTTTTCATATTTCCATTCATTAAGGAGTAGATCTGAGATGCCTTCAAAATGGTCTTTGGACTCTTGATCATTGATATTCTCATCTTCATCTTGGATAGTACAACTCACAATGAAAATGTTAGGCATGTAGGGTTCTAAGTGGAACCTAGAAATAGGTCAGGCCTTATGATTACCCTTGTCCCATGCCTAGTCCTAAATACCATGTATGACCAGTCAGAGGGAAAATACCCCCTAATATTTGTAGTGAAATCCCTAGATAGGCATAGGGAAAAATATGGAGGAAGGTCAACTACCATGATATTTTGGGAGATGGTATAGTTTTAGATTAAGGTAAAAGCAAGTTTTGAAGGGGACCCGAAACCCTATAACAGATCAAGAAAGATAAAACATTACAAATCACCAAGAAAGGCATTCCTAAAACCTACTGAAGAACAATAACTAAACTAGGTTTTACAGGGACCTAAAACCACCAATAAAAACCAGAAAAAGTGCCCCAAGTTTTACAAGGACCTAAAACCTAAACAAAACTAGGCAAAACAACCTAAAAAATAGGTTTTTCAAGGACCTAAAACCTCATAAATGGAGACACCAACGCCCAACTCCAAAAAGAATAGAGTGGGCACCCAAATTCAAACCAACAACCCCAAGAACACAATGTCGAAGGAATTGCCCACAAATGGAAGCCATCTAATTTTTCCTTTACATGGCACACCTTCTTCCCTAAGTGCCAACATGGCATAGGCAGATCTGCCATATCCATCATTTTTTATGAGTAGGGCTCCTCCACGGCTTAGGGTTTTTCCATTTTTCCCTAAACAGGGCACCATGGCTCATTCACTAACCACAGAGGAAACAAAGTTTCCCCCATTCTTTCACTATTTTCTTCACAAACTAGATCAGGATGGTAGTCCAACTCGGGCTAGAGATCCAACCCAGGTTCCATCCACAATACAGAAAATCGAAGTAAAATAAAAAAATCACGCAAAAAAAAAATCTAACCTTTATGTGCCATGCACCAGCACCATGAATCCCACCATCCTTAGACTGAGATCTGGTCGCCATAAATGGAGGAAGCAGCCACAGAGGTTAGGGTTCAGCATGGCCGCATCCGCGGCTGCGCTCCCTCTTCCCTCATCCCTCCATAGGGAGATGGTATAGTTAGGGAAGGAAAAACACATAATATTGAAGTCTTTAAGGACACCTATAGTCTTCGTGGGAAACCCATATAATTTCAAAACTCCCTTTTCATTAGGTTCATACTTGAGATCTAACTTATCATCTATGGATTTTGGCATAAATAAAGTAGAAGCACCACTATCTATCATGTAATTGTGAACAAGTGAATCCCCTATTATGACTAATAAGTATAAGGGAGGTCACTTAACTACTTTAAGAGATAGGATTTCATTAGGTTGACTGCCATTAACATAAACTGCACTAACCTTATCAACCTTCTTGTTCATGAGTGAAAGTTTGGAAAGCTCTTGTTGAGGGAGATATTTTTGCCCTAGAATGAGTAGAGCATCCCACATATGAATGATAACATTGTAATTATTTATGTAATATACAATTCTAAAGGGAGATATGACTACCTTGGATTACATCTTAAAATTATAGGTATTACTTATAGCTTGTATAACTTGGGGAATGAAAGGACTCTTTTCCTACTACCCATGTCCTTTTGATGTTCTCTATGTCAGAGGTGTTCTATGGACTGCACCTTGAGTGACAGCCTCTTGAGTTATTTGGGGTACGTTGGAGAATTTGTTATCTTTATTTTATACATCCCCATAAATTTATTTTTCAAAATCAATACTTACTGTCATAGAGATGACCATGTCATGAAATCTAAAATTATGTCGAGGACCCAATCGATTGATAGTATTTTTAGATGCATATTTTCAATTATGAAATGGTTATGATTGGTTGATGAATTTATTTTTATGTTTCTAAGAGGTTTCAAAAATCAAGGTGGATTAATGAATAAAATGTGCATGTGTGTGTGTGTGTGTGTGTGTGTGTGTGTGTGTGTGTGTGTGTGTGTGTGTGTGTGTGTGTGTGTGTGTGTGTGTGTGTGTGTGTGTGTGTGTGTGTGATCAATTGTCATTATTTTTTAGTCAAAAGAGTTTTAAGATAGTTTTAGTTGAAAAATGGATTTTTAGTTTTGACAATTTAAATAGATTCATAGTGACTCTTTTATTTTCATAGATGATAAAATATGATTTCTAATTTAGAATAGATAATGATATTTTATGGATGATTATTGCATTTGAAAATGTTACATTATTTAAAAAATCAATGCATTTGAAAGCTATTCTCAAGGCAAAGTTTAGGTTTAGAGATCATTTTTATTACTTATGATATAATGGGCATTTGAAGTATTAATGTGCTTAAGGTGATTTGGTGATGTTTCAAAATTTAGGTTTTATATTGCATGACTTAAGATCATTGTTCTTAGGTCCTATTTGATTTCCTGAGTTTGAATCATTATCAATTCAAGATCATAGCTATTATTCAAAGTTTAGTTTCAAAAGAAAACATAGATCTCAAGGCATGGATAACCTTCTTTTGTGTCTCTTTGGGTAAACAGATTCATATAATAAAATGGTAGTTGTTAACCTTGAGCTTATTCTTGAATTAAAATCTCAATGACATAAGGTGTTCTTAATATAATCCTCATATATATTTCAAAGGATTAATATTTCTTATTTTGAAATCTTTGAAATATTTCAAAGGGTTTATCTATATCTTGATTTAAGACCCTTCGAGTCATGATGCTAGGTCATTGACATTTACTAAGGTGTAAAGGTTCATCATGGAATATGGTTTCAAAGGGTTGTTGGATTAAAAATAAAGCATTTTTCATTGATTTGATTAATATGCTTAGCTAGTGTTTGATTGGCATTTTGATCCACTATGGCAAGGTAAGGTTGGCAAAAACATTTAACTTCAATGGAATGGATCTGATGATTTGAGATTGCCATGAGGATTTGGTAGTAAGAGAATTTAATGTGAAATGACTACCTCAATTTGAGGAGGTTCGTTAAAGTTTTAGCATGAAGGTTTAGTGATGCTTAATATTTTTGATGTCATTAATAAAGTTGTCAAGGTCACTAAGTACATGATTAGTAAATACTATACAATGAGATTTAAGCATGACATTGAATTGGTTATAGTATTAAGTTGGTAAATATAAGTGGGTTGGTTTTATCATAACAACGACATGATATGATCTTGGTTTTAGTTGACAAAATAACCAAGGTAACCCACTTCATACTAGGCAACTTGATAGATGGTGCACCTATTCTTGAAAAGAGATTCATGAAAGAAGTGTATAGATTACATGTTTTTCTAGAGAAGATAATTTTTGATTGAGATTTGAGGATGAATTTTAGATTTGGGTTGGATTTAAATTCAGATCTAGGTATGCAGTTGAATTTTAGCACTGTTTATCACCCACAAACTGATGGATGGACATAGTGAGTTAACTAGATTTTAGAATATATCCTTAGTATGTATTGCATGGATTAGAAATACAAGTGGGAGGATTACCCTCCATTGTTTGAGTTTGCTTATAACAATTTATACCATTCATCATTGAAAATGGCTCCATTTGAGGCATTATATGGAAGGAGGTGCAAAACACCAATTAGTTGGGACAAGTTAGAAGATAGCGTAGTCTTTATACCTAAGATGATAGTTTTCTTGGTTATTGTTTCATTGTTGCAAGATCAACTGTGGAAATAGAGCCCTGGTCAGATAATATTTGAGTTGAAAAGAAAAGTTTTGGTGAAGGATATTGGATATAAAGTCTCAAGGTGTGTTGCTAGGTATGTATCTACAGTGTTGATTGATTTTATTTTAAAAGTATCATGGTGATTTATGAGAAACTTATAATTTATAGTGAATAAATAAGTGTTAGTTAGAGTTTTGGGTTTGCATGAGCATTTATGAAAGTTTTAAGTAATTATTAAATGGTTTTCAATGATGAAATATGGGCTATGGTATGAAAGTTTTTGAGAATCCATCTACATGCATATGTTTTAAGAAGTTATGATGATTTTCTTTAAGTATTTGAGTAGTTTGTTTTATACATAGTTGAAGAGGTTCTTAGTTATGCATAAATTTATATGAATGATGGAAATATTGAAAGATTAAAGTTTTTAGATTTGTTAACATGCATAGTAAGGGTATTTGCTCTAGTCTTGAAAGGCTTTGCTGAATAATTTCACAAATATCATTTAGTTTTAGTTACTAGCAGACCTAAGGTTTATGAAAATGACTCAATTGAATCTATGATATATGTTTAATGTTTTCTTAGGTGCCTACATTTGGAAGAATAAATTATTTTTTAGTCTTCAATTTTTTTATTGCATAAATAATATGTGATTAGTTTTTGTTTGATATATTATGGATATTAGAAGAATATACAGGGCATTTAGGTGTGAAATATGGAAAGGGGTTTAAATTTTTAGTTTTCAAATGCATGATGAAAAATTGCCCTTGGGTATGTTTGGTTTCACAGACTATTGGATAATATGATAATGGTACATGCATGTCTTTCTCTATCTTGATGAAGAAGGTTACATACATAGTTTGGAATAATTTAGTGGGTTCTCTTAATCTTTTTAAATCTGTAAATTTGATAGTTCTTTCAATATTTGGAGTTGGTTCAACTATTGAATTTTAAGGTTTTCATTTTATGTGTTGACAGTTGTGTTTTGGACATGAACATTTGGTGATGGATGTTAAGGGGTTTTTATTGTTGTCTTCATTGAAATGTGTTAAAATTGGAGGTTATTAATATATGCTTTCAAATTTTAAATCTTTACTTTTATAATTTATTTAAAGATTGTTAAAAAAGTTTGGAAAATGGTAAACCAAAGGACTGCAAGTGAAAATCTTGATTTCAGTAATATGGTGCTTATAATTTGTTTATGTTTCAAAAAAAATTCATAGACTTGGGAATGGTTTCAATATTCTTGATATAAATAGTATGAAGCTTTACATTGGGATTTGAAAATATCATGGTATAGTCATTATATTTGAATAACTATAATGCTTTCATTACCAGACTTTAAAATTGTAAGAGTTAGTTATGGCTTCATTAGTTATTATTATCTGGTATATCAAGATTTTCTTAAGAAGTCTAAGAGTATTTGTTTTCAATATAGATAGTTCTTGAAAACAAATTTTAAGATTTTTAATGATTATGAAGTCAACTATTTTTTTAAAAAATATGTTAAAAAATCTTTCATAGATATATATGAATAATCTCGAGTTTGTGAGCTTATATACTAGTTTATAGTTACAAGGGTGATTTTAGGGACTCAGCTAAGATGATATTTTTATTAATCTCAATATTGAAGTCTTAGGTTTTATTTTGAAAATGGAAATAGAATTTAGAGTTCCTTGATACTTCTTATTTAGAATGGCTCACTTTTAGAAAATTTTGAAAGTCATCAAGCTAGTTAGAATCATATTGGCTTAAAAGCATAGTCATTTATAAATGGAATAGTGAGATATTTTTGACAGATTATCAGTTTGAATTTGGAATTTCATTAAAGTTTTATGAAATGAAATTATGATATTATGATATTAGTTCAAGATTTAATGTAAAATTTGACTTAGATAGATGATTTTTAAGTTTATGATATGGTTCAGTTCTAGTTGTTGAGAAGTAGCAGTATTCATTCTCATTTCTTTGAGTGGTTTATTAATTCTTAATTTAAATTTTTTATATTCCATATTGATCATAATGTTAGGGTGGGACCAACCTGGTTCAGCTAGAATTAATGACAATAGGGGATGGGAATAGAGTTATAGAAGTGATATTAATCAATCCAATCCCAAAAAAAATTTCCTTAGAGGTGATTTTTGTGCAACAAATTTTGGTCCTAGATTTCATAGGGGAATAAGAATGTCTATACATTTTGATGATTTGAATCCTAAATTTTGGGATATCATAATTAATTTTCTTGCTAATCTAGTAAATAGAGGATATAGAGGTAACATAAGTTTTTTTGGCCATAGGTTTAGAGCCAAAACCCCTTCTCAAAGTAGTTCATCTCACCGTTTGAATAATAGTCCTCAACACTTGCCACTTTAGCCTCCTAATGTTGAAATAATTAAGCCAATTATTGATCCCCTTCTTATATATCAAACTACACAATTAGAAATTGAGATAGTTCATGTTAAAAAATTTAAGAACATGGCCATTCTTTCTTATGCACCTTCTCCTTCCCACAGAGAGCCTGTTATGAAAGGTAAAGGGTTAGGTTTGACTACTTCACATAGTGAATCTATCTTGGGATATGAAAGATTGAATTTGGGAATTTGAGGCTATGTTGATAGAATAAATATAATGGACATGCCACCTACCACTACAAAAAAGAGAGTTAAAAGTCAGTCAGAACCTAATACACCCATGGAGGTTGGGATTTTGAAAAGGATCAAGCTAGAGACTGATTATAGTATGACTTATTTAGGAACAAGACTAGTGTAGTTCCTTACAACTAAAATGGAGTATAGTGTTTGTCTTAATGCACAAGACAGACCAGTAATTGAAGTACTTTCTGATTCAGATGATTATTGGTCATCTAGGGATAAAGTTTTATTTTATGTTGAACTTTTTCATGATAAAACTTTACATTTTCCATTGATACTTTATCTCAGTTGATAGTTTCATTTTTAGATCTTTGATATATTTTGATAATTTTAAAAAATGTAACAGTTTTGAAATTTTGGTATAAATATATATGCTTAAGTTATTTGACATGCATTATAGATTAATATAAATAGAATTTGTTAATCTTTGACTTATTTATTTTATGGTTCAAATATGTTTTTATTATATTATTAATCGATGAGGGTCCCCACTTATTCAGATTAGTACCCCTAGTCTAAATTTAATAAACTTGATCAATTAAGACTTTTAAGTCTTAATTAAACCTATCCTTAACTAATATTTTTTATAATTAATTGACTTTTTAAAAGTCAATTAGTTAGCATAAACTAATAACTAACTAAATTTAGTTATAACTTATTTGCAACTAAGTTTGAAGGTTTTTAAGGAGGTTAAGGACTCATTTGAAGAGAGAAAAACAATAGGTATTGAGGATTTAGACATTTTTTGAAGTCAATCTTTCTTCTTTCTTCTTTCTATGTAACTTTTTTAAGATAGTAAAACTCTTGTAGATAGACTTAATGGTACTTTATCTGATGGTTGAGTAATTATGTATGCAATGTAGGTATATCTAACTTTATTTATATTTTAATAGCAATTATCTAAAGTTTTCTAAGCTTAACGTCTTTTGATGATTTCTATTTGTAGTCTTATGTACAAATTCTAAGTATTTAACTCGAATAATGATGAACATTTCACTATTTTGTGACATTTTATTGATCTATTTTGATAGTAGAGTTGTCACTCAAGTTATTGTAAAATAAGAATGTTAGTTTTCTTAATAAAATTATCATTTTCTACTAAGACAACTTTCTTTTTGAGACTCACATGCCTTATTATAATATATTTTGACTCTAACTTTAATACAATTTTATTTTTAGTTTTATTCTAAATCTAGTTTTTAATTTTTTCTCTTAGTTCTTTTCTTATATTGTTTTCAAGTTTTTTTTGTTTTTTTTAAGAGTTTAATGAGTTCCTTGGTTTATTTCTTGTGCTTCCTTTAGATTAGATAGTAATAGATATTTCTTTTGACTTGACTTTTCTTTTAGTTCTATTTAAAGTTTATGTTCTTTTAAGTGTTTAGGTTTAATCTTAATTAGTCACTAAATCTATTTAAGTTTTCTAATTAATTTTTTTTTTTTAGTTTAGTTCACTATTTGTAGTTAATAGCTATTTTATAGTTTATTAGATTAATTTTTGTTCAAACTAGGTTTTAGATTATTGTCATTCTTAAGTTTTTATCTTATTCTTATTTTATAGTTATTTTAGATTAGGTTGTTTTAGTTGCTTAAGTGGTTTTTGTTTGTTATGTTTCTCTTTTAATTGTTTATGTGTTGGAATAATTTATCTTTTTCTCAAATATTTAATTTATATTTTTTTTATTTCTTGAAGTAAATTTGGAGACTATTACAACAAGAAAATAAGATATACTTGAAACAAATATATATTTAGTGAATCAAATTTTTATTCTTCAACAGATTATCTAACTCATAGATTTTCTCTATTAGATAGAATAGATTACATATTCTCATCTTAACTGATTCATGATTGTTATAATGAAATAAGTTGTATTTGATAACTTATTAATTATTTTGTAAAATTTATTAAAAAAAAAAACCCCTCATATTTTAAGGATCATATATGAACCTTTAGAACCCCATAATTAGATTTGTATGATTCCACCTTGACCTTCATGATAGGTGAAAGGGTTGATTCATTGATGGTATAATTTTCATCATCAACAAATTTGGTGACTCTGCTAAGGAATTGGTTCAAAAATTTGATTTGTGTTTAGTTTTATTTTCTTCTTACTAATGATACTTAGAGGTCAAAAAACTCTTATTATTCAATCTAGAATAGATATAAAAGATGATCAAGTTGATGTTTCTTTTAATTTAACATATTATGAATTATATAATCATCCTAAAAATCTTCATCAAGTTATTGAATTCATAAATCAAGAATAAGAGATTATAGAATTTGAAATTAATTGGTATTCAAATCTTACATGTGAGACTTAATGAGACATTTTAAATTTAAATAGAATAATTAAAGAAGGTAGAACAAGAGTTTTAGTTGTTAATTCTAGGCCTATAACTCATTTTTTTTATGACTCTTTTCCATATGATGATTTTGTTTTGTCTACTAAAACTGCTATTACAAATTTGTAGTTAGATTAAGAATATTAGGTTCAAGATAATCAATCTATTCAGGTAGAAACTATTAAAGCTTTTAATGGGAGATAAACTAGTGGGAGAATAACCAGTAGTAGAGTGGAGACTAAAAGATTTGATTCATGAGTTACAAAATAATAGAGAATAAGATGATGTTACTGAATGTGAAGATAAAGCAAAAGCTCAATAAGAGAGTCAGATAGCTATAGCACCATGGATTTATACCAATCTAATTAATATTTGGAATCATCCTGGTAAGTTATCTTCTCTTAAGGGATTAAATACACCAAAGTTTTTTGGTTCTATTTGGGAATCTTGGGAAGATCACTTAGAAGCTTTTAGATTGGTTTGTTTTACTCTTGGAATAACTAACGAAAAAAAATCTTAAGAGTTTTTACCCAAACATTACATGGAAAATATTATCATGCATTTGTTAGTCTGCCTAATAAAGTTATTGACACTTGGAGAGATGTTGAAGATTATATAGAGTTACCCTTTATGAAATCTAAAGAAGATTTTGATCTAGTCAATGATCTTGGGAATTTTTCCATTAATTCAGGTGAGATTATTTATCAATTCATTTCTAGATTCACTAAGTTGCATCAAAAGATCCCATGTGATATTATACCTTCTAAAATTTTATCTAGACTTTATTTTTGCAATGTTTTACCTTTACAGTACAAAATTCCTTTAGAATGCAAAGACATTACATAATATAGTGACACTTTAGGTTTCAGTATTGAATACGAAAAGAAGCTTAATTGAATTGGTTTTAAAGATAGATCTTCTACAAGAATAATTTTAGATAATTAAAAAATATTAAAGGCCATACAAAGTCTAAGTAATGAGTTGTTCATTATTAAAAGACAAATTAATGATAAACCTTCTTCCTCAAATAAAAATATTAAAGAAGATAAAAATGATTATATGGGTTATTATTGTAATGTTTGTGAACTAGATCATAATCTAAACACATGTCTTATTATTCTTAATTTCAAGAAATTTCTTCATAAAAAAGATGAAATAATTGAAGATCTAGCATATAAAATAAACACTTTTGATGATCCCTCAAAAAATGAGAATGTTTACATTATAAATACTAGGAATAAGGATTATAATTTCTCTCAAAATAATAAAATAACAAATAATAAATCTTCTTCTGATGATAAAATAAAAATAAATAAAGGAAAATTGACTCAAAATAATACTAATAATTCAAATGATAATGTTGCACAAAACATTCCTTTCTCAAGTAGATATAATAACAGTCAATATCAGCATTATAAATCTAAGAATTTTAGACAAGCTGATGCTATAAATTATAACATAATTGATAATTTTTCAACATTTAAGGTTAGAATTTTTTTGTTTTAAGCAACTAGTCTTCTAGGATAGCTTGATAAGATTAATGAATCAATAAAAAATATTAAAATTGATGTAAGCATGCAATAAGAAAGCAATTATAAACATATTTATGCTCAATATTTTGATCCTCCTACTAATTACATTCCTCTTTTCTATGTCATAGTTAAAATTTCTAACAAAATAATTCATAATTATATCTTAGATATGGGTGCCTTAAATAATATCATGCCTAAGTCCATTGTAGATCAATTAGGTATATCTTATGAAGTAGATAATAGAAAGCTTACTAATTTTGATTCTAGACAAACTAAGCGTTGTGGTAAGTTTCATGATATAGTTATTAAAATTGCACAATATGAATGGATTAGATGTATGACTAGTGTTCAAGTGTTAGATATTCCCATTAATTATGTAATATTTTTAAGAAGGGATTAGTCTAAATCAAATAGATCTTTTTTTGGAAAGGATATTACATGGGTTCCTGTTAATAATGATTTTTTTAAATTAAAAGAGAAGATTTTTTGGGTACCCCTATTGGATCACCTCCTTATTCTAATATTTCTTAGATTGAAATTGGAATTAAGACTTACGAATTGCTAAATTTAGATGAACCAAAAAATAAACATGAATAAATATTTGAAAAGAATATGTTATGGTCACTTTACTTTGATGGATCTTGCTCTCAACAAGGTAATGGTGCTAAAATTTGTCTGATTTATCTTATATGTAAAAAAATTCATTATGCCTTAAAATTATCTTTTTAAAATACTAATAATACAAAAAAATTTGAAACATTATGTTTGGGATTAGAAAAATTAATAGAATTAAATATCAAGCATTTAGAGATTTAGAGTTAATTGTTAGACAAGTTCATAAAATTTATAAGAGTAATAAAACTTTTCTACACTATTACACATAAAAAGTTTGGTCATTAATTGAGCATTTCAAAGATTTTAATATTAGACATATTTTTAGACAATTCAATATTAGAGCTGATAAGCTTATTGTTTATGCTTCCAATCTAACATTAAGTGAGATTGAACCTACTAAAAACTTTTCATTTGTTGAAATTTTTCATCCTAAGATTCTTGATTTTAATGATATTTTCCCTATTTTTAGTTATGATAAACATATAAATTCGTTCATTAAAGCTAATTATTTTGATCATGACTATGTACTAATTGTGGAGATTATTTGAAATTAAGAAATGATAGATTGCATGTTAGTTTAGTAATCTTAGAATCTATGTTCACACCTAATGATTAGCCTAAAATCTCTAGAATGGAACAACCATCAAGGAGAATCATAGGTGAGACCACTCTTATAAATTTAGGCACTAAATAAGATCCAAAGTATGTTTATTTAAAAATTCAAGTGACTAAAAATGAGAAGGTTAAGTTCATTAAATTATTTAAAGAGTTCATTGATATTTTTGCCTAGTCATAAAAGGACTTTAAGTGTTATGATACTAATATTATTAAACATGAAATACCTATTAGGCTTGGTATTAAACCCATTAGGTAGAAAATATGAAGAATCATCCCTTTATTAGAGGACACCATTAACAAAGAGATGGATAAGATGATTGATGTTGATGTCATTTTTTTTGTAACATCTAGAATGGGTAACTAATCTAGTTCCAGTTAGAAATAAAAATGGTGACATTAGATTATGTGTTAATTTTAGATATTTAAATAAAGATAGTGTTAAAAACAATTTCCCTCTATCAAGCATAGATTAGATTTCGCAGTAGGTTGCAAGATCAGAAATGATGTCTTTATTAGATAGATTTTTAGGTTATAATCAGATTTTTGTGAATCCTAAAGATAGATATAAAAAAACTTTCACCACTCGTAAAGGTACTTTCACTTATAACATAATGCATTTCAATATGATGAATGTAAGATCTACTTTTCAGAGAGTTATGCATGTTACTTTTGATGATTTGATTGGAATTTTTATTTAGATTTATTTAGATGATCTCACCATTCATTCTAAAAAGAGAACAATATTTAGACCATCTTCACGAAGTATTCATAAGATGTAAAAAGTTTAGCATTTATTTGAATCCAAAAAAATAAATTTTTGGTGTGACTAAAGGTAATTTGTTAGGACACACAATTTTAAAAGATGGTATTTCAATTGACCTTGAATGTGTTAAAGTTATTAAAAAACTACCTCCTCCCAAGGATCAATCAAGTTTGAGGTCTTTCTTTAGTAAGATAAATTTTGTTAGAAAATTTATTTCATATTTTGCTGACAAATCTAATCATTTACAACTATTACTTAAGAAATATAAAAGATATATTTGGGACGAAAATGTTGAATTAGCTTTTAATTGTATTAAAAATATCATTGCAAGTGCTCCTATTTTTACTAAACATGATTTAGAAAAATATTCATTCTCTATGTTAATGCTACTAAAAAGGCTATAAAATCTGTAATAACTCAAAAATTTGAAAATAATGAAGAAAAACTAATCAATTATATGAGCTAGGTTTTACAAGATGCAGAAACTAAATACCCCCTTATTGAGAAATTTGTTTTCTCACTAGTTTTCTCTTTGAATAAAATTTGATATTTATTGATGAGAAATAATTTTTTTGCGTGATCTAATGTACCTATTTTATCTTATATTTTAAAATAACCAACCATTCAAGGAAGGCTTGTTAAGTGGATTTTACACATTTAAGAATTTGATCTTGAATTTGAAACTTATAAAACTATTAAAAGTAATGAATTAACAAAACACTTAACTAAAAATGTTGCCTCAGATATTAATGTCTTAGTTTTATTAGTTGATGAAAATCTACATTCTAAACCACATTTAAAGACCATGAAGGTTGCTAAATTTTCTAAAAAATCTAAGTTGGGTCTTGAAATGAATGAATGGGAATGTTTATTAGCTGAAGATGATTGGTATCATGAATTATTTTATTATTTTAAAAAATAGTCTTATCCTAATAACTTAAATAAAAAAAAAGACGTTCATTAAGACTAAAAACATTAAATTTTTGTTAATTTTTTTTTTGTTTTATTGTAATATAGATGGAGTTTTGTTGAGATTTCTTATGCATAATAAAACTCATAAGGTTCTTAGGGGATATCATGAAAGAAATTGTGGTCAACATTATGCTATGAAAATAATTGTTTATAAGATTTTGAGAGTAGGTTATTGTTGACCTACTTTGTTTCAAGATGCTTATAAGTTGGTTCATTCTTGTATGTCTTGACAATTATTTATTGAAAGAGATAAACTACCTATAATGCCTTTAAATCTTGTCATTCCTAAAAAACCATTTATAAAGTAGGGTATTGATTTTATTTTAGATATTCACCCATATTCATTTGTAGGTCATAAATTTATTTTGATAGCTATGAATTATTTCACTAAGTGGCCTGAAGCTAAAGCACTTTAAATTTTAGTAACAAGTGAAGTGATTTATTTCCTAGAAAATCAAATTTTTTATAGATTTATAGTTCCATTCGAGATTATTTCAGATAATGGACCTCAGTTCATTTCAAATTAATTCTTATAAAAATACTCTATTATTTCTAGTCATTCATCTAATTATTATCCACAAGGAAATGGGCAAGTTGTGTCCAAAAATAAAAATCTAATTTCTATTATGAAGAAACTAGTTGTGACAGCAAAATAAATTGGCATCTCAATTTTTTTAAAGATTTATGGGCTGATAGAACTATTTTTAAAGTAACAAGTGGTTATTCACCTTTTATGTTAGCATATGTGTTTGAGGCTACTTTACCATTATAACTTTAGATTTATTCAAGTAGGATTACTTTACAATATGTAGCTAAAGATACCAATTTAATTGAACAAAGATTGCATGATTTAGTAGCACTTGACAAATCTAAGTAATAGCATTATAGAAATTAGAAAGAGCTAAATAAAAATTTTAAAAAAAATTGATAAGAAAGTTTCGATCAAAAAGTTTAATGTTGGTGATTTAGTCTTATATTGGGATAAAGCCCATGAGAATCTTGGAAAATATCATAAGTTTGATTTATTATGGCTTGAATCTTATAAAATTTCCACAATTCTTGGAAATAATGACTTTTATTTATAAGTTCTTGAAAAAAAATTCACTGCATTACTCTATTAATGGTCATCACTTGAAGTTGTTTCATGATTAGTTATCTTTCTTTTCATTCATTTTGATTTGTTTTATGTTTTCTTTTTAGTTTTTTTGTTGTTTTGCCTTTTGTTTGTCACTATTTATGTTTACTTTGTTGTAATTTTTTTTTTGAAATGATCAATGAAGGTTATAAATGAATAAGTTTCACATTAGAAGGAAAAATATAAGGGAGATGCAAATTTATTGTATCATTCATTTTCAGAAGTCAATCTTACAAATTTAGTTTTTTTTAATAAATGAATAATATATTTTGAGTTATATTTAGTTATTAAAATAGTACTTTATTTTTATATTTTGTACTTAAGGTATTTGTATTTGATAGTGCATCTAGCCCAAACTTTCTTGTTATTCAATTCCCTTTCTTCGTGCCATGCTAGCTAAACAATACATCACTTACTAAAATTCATTATTTAAGGGTTTCACACTTAGCTACTTGAGAAATGATATTCCTAAATCACACTCACCAGAGAATTTTATTTATAATAGGCAATTTATTGCTACTTAATTTTATTACACAAAGTTGACTAGCAAGGTTGCTAGTGTTATGCTTATTTTCTACACCCTCTTAATTTTTTTTTCAAAATCAATACTTGTTGCCATAGAGATGACCATGTCATGAAATCTAAAATTGTGTCAGGGACTCAATCGATTGATAGTATTTTTAGATGCATGTTTTTAATTATGAAATAGAAATGATTAGTTTATGAATTTATATTTATGTTTCTAAGTGGTTTTGAAAAATATGGTGGATTAATAAATAAAATGCACACACACACACACACACACACACACACACACACACACACACATGTGATCAATTGTCATGATTTTTTAATCAAAACTATTTTGAGATAGTTTTAGTTGAAAAATGGATTTTCAGTTTTGACAATTTAAACAAATTAATAGTGACTCTTTGATTTTCATAGATGATAAAATATGATTTCTGATTCAAAATAGATAATGGTGTTTTATGGATGATTATTGCATTTGAAAATGCTACATTCAAAAAATCAATGCATTTGAAAGTTATTCTCAAGGCAAATTTTAGGTTCAGAGCTCATTTTTATTACTTGTGATATAATGGGCATTTGAAGTATTAATGTTCTTAAGGTGATTTAGTGATGTTGTCAAATTTTAAATTTTATATTGTATGACTTAAGATAATTATTCTTAGGTCTTATTTGATTTCTTAAGTTTGAATCATTGTCAATTTAAGATCATAGCTATTATTCAAATTTTAGTTTCAAAATAAAACATAGGTCTTGAGGCATGGATAACATTCTTATGTGTCTCTTTGGGCATACATATTCAAATAATAAAATGGCAGTTGTTAACCTTGAGCTTATTTTTGAAATAAAATCTCAATGACCTAAGGTGTTCTTAATATAATTCTCACATATATTTCAAAGGCTTAATATTTCTTATTTTGAAATCTTTGAAATATTTCAAAGGGCCTATCTTATGTCTTGTTTTAAGATCCTTCAAGTCATGATGTTAGGGCATTGACATTTGCTAAGGTGTAAAGGTTTATCATGGAATATGGTTTCAAAGGGCCGTTGGATTGAAAATAAAGCATTTTTCATTGATTTGATTGATAATCTTAGCTAGTGTTTGATTGACATTTTGATCCACCATGGAAAATTAAGGTTGGGATAAACATTTAACTTCAATGGCATGGATCCGATGCTTCAATATTACCATGAGGATATGGAGGTAATATAATTTAATGTGATTCATGACTACCTTGATTTGAGGATGTTGGTTAAAGTTTTAGCATGAAAGTTTAATTATGTATAATTTTGTCAATGTTGATAACCAAGTTGTCAAGGTCAATAAGTAAATGATTAGTAAATATTATCTAATAATATTCAAGCATGACAGTGAATTGGTTACTATGGTAAGTTGGTGGATAGAAGTGTTGAGTTTTCTTGGTTATTATTTCATTGTTTCAATCTCAGTTATAAAAGTAGAGCCCTAGTCAGATAATCTTTGAGGTATAGAAAAAAGTTTTGGTGAAGGATATTGGACAAAAATTCTTAGGGTGCATTGTCATGTATGTCTCTATAGTGTTGATTGATTTCGATTTGAAAATAGCATGGTGATTTATGAGAAATTTGCAATTTACAGTGAATAAATAAGTGTTGGTTGGAGTTTTGGGTGTGAATGAGCATTTTAAAATTTATGAGTAGTTATTAAATAGTTTTATATGATGAAATATGGGTTATGGTATGAATTTTTTTGAAAATCCATCTTCATGCAGATATTTTAAGAAGTTCCAATGATTTCCTTTAAGTATTTAAGTAGTTTGTTTTTTGCATAGTTGAAAAGGTTGTCATTTGTGCATAAATTTGTATGAATGATGTAAAGATTGAAAGATTAAAATTTATGGATTTTTTAACATGCATATTAAGGGTGTCTACTCTAGTCTTAAAAGGCTTTGTTGAATAATTCAATTCACGATTATCATTCAATTTGAGTTGCTAGCAAACCTAGGGTTTATGAAAAGGACTCAATTGAATCTATGACATATGTTTAATGTTTTCTTGAGCACCTATGTTTGGAAGAATAAATGATTTTTTGGTCTTGGAATTTTTTATTCTATAAATAATGTGTGATTAGTTTCTATTTGATATATTATGGATATCAAAAGAATATACAAGGCATTTAAGTATGAAATATAGAAAGGGGTTGGAATTTTTTATTTTTAAATGCATGATGTAAATAACCCTTGGGTATATTTGGTTTCATGGACTATTGGATAATATGATAACGGTGCATGCATATCTTTTTCTATCTTGATCAGGAAGGTCACATACATAGTTTAGAATAATTCAGTGGGTTCTCTTAATATGTGTGAATCTATAGATTTGATAGTTCTTTCAATCTTGGAGTTGATTCAGTTTTTGAATCATAAGGTTTTCATTTTATGTGTTGATAGTTGTGTTTTGGACATGAACATTTGGTGATAGATGTTAAGGGATTTCTATTGATGTCTTCATTTAAATGTGTTAAAATTAGAGGTTATTAACATATGCTTTCAAAATTTAAATCTTTACTTTTTTTTTTGTTTAAAGACTCTATTAAGATTTTTTTATTTTGAAAATGGTAAACTAAAATAATTGCAAGTGAAAATCTTGATTTCAGTAATATGGTGCTTTTAATTCTTTTATGTTTCAAAAAAAAATCATATACTTGGGAATGGTTTCAATATTCTTGATATAAACAGTGTGAAGGTTTGCATTGGGATTTGAAAATGTCATGGTATAGTCAGTATATTTGAATAACTATAATGTATACATTACAAGACTTTAAAATTGAAAGAGTTAGTTATGGCTTGATTATATATTATTATCTGGTATATCAATATTATCTTAGGAAATCTAAGAATCTCTAGTTTTATAATGGATAGTTCCTAAAGAGAGATTTTAATATTTGTAATTATTATTAAGTCAGCCATTTTTTAAATAATGTACTAAAAAATATTTCATAGATATATATGGATAATCTCAAGTTTGTGACCTTATCTACCAATTTATAGTTGTAAGGGTGATTTTAAGGATTCAGCTAAGATGATATTTTTATTAAAATTAAATCTCAATATTGAATTCTTATGTTTTATTTTGAAAATGGACATAGAAGTCAAAGTTCCTTAATACTTCTCATTTGTAATGGTTCAGTTTTAGAAAATTTTGAAAGTTATCAGGGTAGTTAGAATCATATTAGTTTAAAAGAACATTCATTTGTCAATGGAATAGTGAGATATTTTTGATAGATTCTTTGTTTACATTTTGGAATTTCATTGAAGTGTTTTGAAATGAAATTATGATATTCATTTAAGATTTAATGGAAAATTTGACATAGATAGATGATTTTTTAGTATATAATATAGTTCAATTTTAGTTTTTGAGAAGTAGTAGAATTCAATCTTGTTTCTTTAATCAGTTTGTTGATTCTTAGTTTAAATTTGTTATATTCTAGATTGATCATAATGTTAGAGTGGGACCAATCTAGTTCAACCAAAAGTAATGACAATAGGGGATGGGGATAGAGTTCTAGTAGTGATGCTAATCAGTCCAATCTCAATAAAAATTTCTCTAGAGATGATTTTTGTGTAACAAATTTTGGTCCTAGATTCCATAAGATAATCATAATGTCTATAAATTTTGATGATTTAGATCTTTAATTTTGGAATATCATAATTAATTTGCCTACTAATCCAGTAAATAGAGGATATAGAGGTAACAAAGGTTTATTTGGCCATAGGTTTAGAGCCCAACCCCCTTTTAAAAGTAGTTTATCTCACCATTTGGATAATAATCCTCAACACTTGGCACTTCAACCTCTTAATGTTGAAATAATTGAGCCAACTATTGATCATCGTCTTAAAAATCAAGCCACACAATTAGAAATTGAGATAGCTTATGCTTAAACTTTAAGAACATATCCATTCCTTTTGATACACCTTCTCCTTCTCATAGAGAGCCTGTTATGAAGTGTATAAGGTTAGGTTTGATTGCATCTCATAGTAAACCTATCATGAGATCTGAAAGATTGAATTTGGGAATTTGAGTCTATGCTAGTAGAAGAAATACAATGGACATGCCACTTTCTATTATAAAAAAGAGCACTATATAAAAGAGAGCTAAAATTTAGTCAAAAATTGATACACCCATGGAGGTCAAGATGTTCAAAAGGATCAAACTAGAGATTGATGATAGTATGATTGATTCAAGAAAAATACTGGTGTAGTTCTCTATAACTAAAATAGAGTATAATGTTTATCTTGATGCACAAGACAAACTAGTAATTGAAGTACTTTCTGATTCAAATGATTATTGGTCATTCAACGGATAAATTTGTGTTTTATGTTGAACTTTTTCATGACAAAAATTTACATTTTTAGTTGATACTTCATCTCAGTTGATACTTTCATTTTTAAATTTTTAATAATTTTGAAAAATGCAATAGTTTTGAAATTTTGGTACAAATATATATGCTTAGGTTATTTGATATGCATTATGGATTAATATAAATAGAATTTGTTGATCTTTGACTTATTTATTTTATGGTTAAAATATATTTTTTATTATATTATTAATTGAGGGTCCCCACCTATTAAGATTAGTACCCCCCATATATATTTATTAAACTTGATCAATTAATACTTTTAAGTCTTAATTAAACATGTCCTTAACTAATAATTATTATAATTAATTGACTTTTTAAAAGACAATTAGTTAGCATAAACTAATAACTAACTAAGTTAGTTATAACTTATTTGTAACTAAGTTTGAAGGTATATAACGAGATCGAGAACTCATTTGAAGAGAGAAGAACAACAAGTATTGAGGACTTAGACATTTTTTGAAGTCAGTCATTCATCTTTCTTCTTTCTATGCAACTTCTCTGAGATAGTACAACTCTTGCATATAGACCCAATGGTACTTTATCTGACAATTGAGTAATTTTTTTAATGAAACACAAGTATATCCATCTTTATTTATCATTTAATACTGAATAATGATTAACAATTCACTATTTTGTGACACTTCATTGATCTATTTTGATTATAGAGTTGTCACTCAAATTATTATAAAGGAAAAATATTAGTTTTCTCAATAAAGTTATCTTTTTCTATTAAGATGACTCTCTTTTTGAGACTCACACACCCTATTGTAATATATTTTGACTCTAACTTTAATACAATTTTATTTTTAGTTTTATTTTAAATATGATTTTTACTTTTATCTCTTAGTTATTTTCTTAGATTGTTTTCAAGTTTTTTTTCTATATTTAAAGTTTAATTAGTTCCTTAGTTTATTTCTTATGCTTCCTTTAGATTAAATAGTAATAGATCTTTCTTTTGAATTGAATTTTCTTTTAGTTATATTTAAAGTTTATGTTCTTTTAAGTGTTTAGGTTTAATCTTAATTGGTCACTAAATATATTTAAGTTTTATGATCATTATTATTTTTCTATTTAGTTTAGATTCATTGTTGGTACTTAATAGTTGTTTTATAGTTTATTAGATTAATTTATATTTAAATTAGGTTTTAGATTATTGTCATTTTATTGGTTAGATATTTTATAGGCTAGCAAAAGTACCTAGGAAATCATGGGATTAAATCCTCTTAATTTAATAGTGAAGCTCCCATATATATATATATATATATATATATATATATATATATATATATATATATATATATATATATATATATATATATATATATTCTAATTATTCACACTTTCAGTTATTCACAATTTATACTAATTATTCATAGTATATGTACAAGTTATACTATTCTAAGGTGTTAATTTAATCACAAAGTTCATGAACCATAACAAAGAGATTTTATAGCAAGTAAGAAGCTGATTTAGAGAATATGTAAAGAAGTTATGAGAAATAGAGAATGAAATGACTAGAATTTATGAGAAGAAATAAGTTGTACTTCACAACAAGTAGTTTTCTAGAGCTTATTATATTTTTACAAAGTAGATAAACATACAAGATATGATAATTCTTTGAGTAAATGATTAATAAAAACTAGAATTCATGTTCAAATTTAAAGATAACACAAAGTTTACCATTTTAATCTTCAAAAATTCACCAAAAGATCTCCTTAGACATTAATTTCCATATAAATCAACTTTCTCCTTATTCACTTTGAATATATTTCATACAAAAAACATTCAAAAATCTAAACACAAAGTTTTAGATTGCTTAAACTTCTTGGTTCCTAGTTAAAATTACTTTTCAAAAATTACCATCCCTTTGGCACGTAGGCCTTCACTCTTACTTATAATATTTTAGATGTCAAAATCAATTAGGAGACAACTTCTTGAATTCTCATGTGCCATGTTAAAATCTAATTTTTTTGAGATATGTCCTTAAATTTCTCTTATGTGGCATGCAACGGTTGATGACATGCAATGCTTCTTAGTTTCACTATTTGGATTAAATGAAATATCTTTATATCTAATGTAGATCTTGCTTAATTAATTTTTTTTTACAAAATGACTCCAAGTAATGGTGTCTATCTAAGTTACTTGAGTCTTAAATTTTACAAAGCAACTTAATTTGACAAGTAACTTCTCTAAATGACATTACTTAAAAAATAATTACTTCAAATAAATGTTTGAATAAAATAGAATAAAATAGAAAAATTTGTTGAGAAGAGAAGAAATAATATTCATTTTAATTCATGAACCTCTAATCTTCATTTTTCTATGTACTTGATATGTTGGGATACAATGAACTAGATGGCTGCATCATCTTGTTTGGCAACTGATTGTCTTTCTATTTCCATTCTCAGTAGTTCCCTTTCCATCTTCTTGTAGTAACCTTTCATCATCTCAATCCTAAGTTATAGCCTCTTGACCTCTTGTTGAATTTTGATTAACTCCTTTATATATTTTATTGTAAAAGGATTTGTGGCCTTTTTAATTAATTATTTGAATTGATGATGCAATTGCTTAGGTGTCCATGGAATTTTTTGGACCAAACATGAGTGAGATTAAACATGCAATCCTCCATATCTAATTTTATGTTATGAACATATTATTTTTTATTTTTTATTTATTCAAGAATTACCACCAAAATACACATACAAAAAGATAAAATGCATTCCTCTTGTTTTGATTTCTTTATTGATCCCTTTAAAACAATCTTTTCTTCAATCAAAACCTTTTTACTTAAACAATTATTCATTGAAGGCTTTCTTGCTACAATTCAAAGTTTCCATTCTCATTTTAAATATCTTTCATCACTATTTTATCTATGCCAATTTATTCTCAATGTCAACCAAAATACTTGGGACCTCAGGGAAATATTTATATGTAGTTTGTAACATTTTCTCTATCTATTCATCAATTACTTTAGCCTTGTCACTAGTTTCCTCTACCTCAGTTATTTTTTGTTAATCAATCATATTACCAAAAAGAAATGCTTGTTATAGAGAAAATATTTCCACTTTGGCAATTATTTCACACAACTTAGAAATTTGTTCTTTTAACTTATCTTTATCATCTTTCTCTTCATCTAGCTTCTAAAAAAGAGTATTGATAAGGGTGTGCATGTCCTACTTCAAGCCCTCTATAGTTACTTCTCCAAGGGATACCTTCATAACTGCTAAGTCTTCTTTAGTGACTTCACTTTTATTCTTGCCCTATGGAGGAACTAATATCTCTACAAATTTTTGACTTTAAAGTTCAATTATCAGCTTTGAAGTCACTTTAACACTCTTAGGATTTTTACACTGACAATTAATACTTATTATAAGTTGTAAGTATATCTCTTCCAAATTAATTTCTTCCTTTGAATCATGAGTTGTTTACAATGCCAACCATGAATAAAAATTTATACCAGTAGAAGTGGTTGAATGTATTACTATTTATTATTGATTATTTCTCACCATTAACTCTTGAGAAGGAACTTCATGTGTATCCAAAATATCTTGAAAAACATTAGAAATTAATTTTTTATCTTTTTATTTCTCTATCTCTTTATTTGCCTCTTTCTCTTTATGCTCAGGTTCAACTATTACTTGTTATTATGATACCTCTTGAGATGAGGTCACTTCTCTATTAGGTACCTACTCTAGTTCTTTTTGCATATGAATAGAAGGAATGGTGGGCTGATTCTCAAAAGGATGTGGAGAGGATGAAGGTGGAGGAGGAGGAATGTTATTCTCCTTTTAAACAATTTTCTTAGGAGGTTTGAAACTTGGAGACTTTGGAGGTGGCATGAGTGTTAATGGATCCACATCTTTCATTACTAGTTGTATGTTTTTCATTGGTAATGAATATGAAGATGTGTTTCACATGACATAAATAAAATTGATATAAATAGGATTGGTAGTGAAAGAGACCATAGGAGATACAAGGGTAACTATCTAAATTGGTTCCTTTTCTTTTACTAGAGAATATGCATCATCAGCATTTTTCTTTAATTTTAACTTTTTCTTTGGCTCTGGGCTACTTTTTCCTTGTGTTTATTTTCTCTTGTGACTTACTTGGCCCATTTATATCATTACTAGATCCTTCATATAGTATCCCTTACCAATAATCCTTGTTGAAGTCATAGAAAGAACCACCAAAGTTCTCTTAACAACATTATTTACTTGAATTTTATTGAAGTCAATTTATAGAAGTAGAACATTGTTTCCTCCCATTGAATGATATGAATCATGAATTACTTGTATGTCATCCTTCATGTCTTAAGGAATGGTAGCTAAATCAAAAAAATAAAACTTCTCAATAATCATCATGGTATTGTCTCTTTTCACTTCAAACTCATCTCTATAATCAATCGAAAAGTCTTCAAGTATAGGAATATGCGTACACTCAAGAGAAACTATGTTTTGAGTTGTACCTTTGCAATCAAAATTTACTCTAGATTAAAAATGTGATTGATTGTAGTTATGGTATATCTTTTTTTGTACATTTTTTCTCTTATAAATATTTTCACAATGATAGTGATCAATAACAATAAGAAAACTAACTGAATAATGATGAACTTTTGATTGTAAATCATGTAATTCCACTAGTTACCTGCATAGTTCCATTAAATTCTATTTATCACTAGGGTACCTTGGTAATTTGACTGGTGTCCTTGTGAAACCACCAACTCTTATATATGTGAAATTTAAGAATTGAATGAAAATACTTCTAAAATGGGAAACTACCTCTAAAGTTATATCAGACACTCTATTAGCTTTCAAAGTAACATTTAATTTATAGATGACTTTATAAAGTAATGCATCATTTACCTTCTTATAGTTCTTGAAGTATTCATAAAGAGTTGATTGAGGGTAATATTCATAAATGGGCATAGTTGATAGCATCCCTTTTGTAGTTATCCTAGAAAAGGTTCCATTAGATGTTGTAGGATATACCAAATATGAAGTCATTTTGAAGTCAAAGGTATGTAATACATTACTAAGCTGGTGATCAATGTTATCACTTATCATTATTGGCCATTCAATCATTTTATAACTTTTATTGACATAAATATCACTTATATATGCATACATCTAAGTGGAAAATTTCTTGACATTATTCTCTTTATTAATTCTACACAATAATTGGGTAATGTCATCCCCTTCTTGAACCAAGTCAAATCTCACTATTTTCTTTGGAAACCTTGAGGGTTGCTTTGGTTTATTTAAATAAGTTTTACTCATTATCTTGATGCAATATATTATTTATTCTCCCATTGATTTTTAGCTTTTTATATTGATACATTGAGAACTTTAAATCTTGCTGGGATATTCAAATAATAGTCAAAATATTGAACATCTAGTCTGACCACCACATTACTAGTAGTGTCTTTCACTATCCTAGTAAGATAATCATAATACTTAGCACACTCTAGGATAAACTCAAAAAGTTGCGTAGAGCTTAGGAAATTTGAAGCTTATACGATTCCACTATTTGTCATTGCTTGCATGAGTGGTGTTTTGACCATGGCTTTGGATCTCTCCAATAACTCATTTATGTAAACATGTCCCATGTTAGTATCACTAATTTTAGATAACTTGGAATCAATGCAAGACTCAATGGGATATATTTTGTATTCATATTTCATCTTTGCTTATTTTAGCTTTCAACTCTTTTTGATTTTGTCTTCCCTTTCCTACTTGGTCCTAGAACTTTGTCAATTGTAAGATAAAAAACTTCTTCAATCAGAGTTGTTTCTTCTTCTCCTCCTAACATTTTTTGTGACTGACACTTGGAAGACTTTGTATATGCTCTTGAAAACATAGTAAATGTTCCTATTGGTTTGGAAAAGGTTGATCAAATAAGTCAAGTTATTGTCTTGAGTAACAATCCTAAGTAATGCTTTAGATATTAGGAACTTTCAATAAAATAAATATTTGAAAACTTCAAAAAATATATTCAAAGTAAAAATGTGTTTTAACTCTAAGAAGGTTTGGTAATTTGACAAGTCTTCAGTGTTGAAAACCTTGAGTGAGTAGTAAGTATTTATAACTCTGAATTTCTTTAGGCAAGTTACTGGGTTTCTTAGGGAAAGTTACTTGGGTTGGAAAACTTGATGAAATAGAAGAAATGGGTAAAAATAACTCTAGGAAGCAAGAAGTTGTTCAAAATTAGAACGAGTAATTCCCTTTGAGAGCTTTAGGTTTCTTGAGACCATTTACTCAAGTTCAGGACTCTAGGTAAGTAACAAGTCATGAAAATTGTAGGCAATATGATTTTGGTCAAATGCTAGGGAATTTTATAGAAAAATTCAAGGTTTTAGGATTTTTCTTAATATTTTCATAGATAAAGTGTTTATAGATAATTTACAATGTTTTTAATCAACATTAAGTATGCAAAAATGATAAACAATGACAAGCAAAATTAAAAAATGATAGAGAAACCTTTCAAAATGGTGCATAAAAATTTACTAGAGGAAATATGAGATAAACACTCAAAATATAAACATGAAATCAAAGGGAAAACACTTCAAATACCTTTAATGCAAATGGGTTGTGAATATTTTTCTCAAAAATTGCTTCAGAAGCTCAAACGGTGTCGCTCAAGATTCATAGGGGTAGCAACTAGGTTAAACAACTAGAAAGCCAGGTAGGAAATGAGGTGGATTTTTAAATATTTATATTAACATATGTATTAATGAAAACTAAGTAACACATGAGTTTAAAGCCACATAATCATTTTAATATTTATCGAGTTTTATGAACTACTTTGTTTGGGTTGGTCTATGAAGTCAAGTAACTTTGAAATCTTGATTTGGTTTAGTCTAGTGAATACTTCAGACTTACAAAAAATAATTTATTTTACTTATGACTTTGAGTAAGTGAAGTAAATTTGGAAACCTAGGTTTTTATAATTAGTTCTTTTCAAGCTTATGAAACTGCTTTGCTTAGATTTTTATGAGAAGTAAAGTCATTATGCAATTTAAATCTGAATTAGATGATGTACATGTTTTTGAAGACAACTTGCTTAACCTTCAAAAATTAAAGTAACCTTGATAATATAAATTGTCTAAGAAATGAATCCAAACACTTAGTTTATTTTTAAATCTCTTGGAAAGATGGATAAAATAGGTTTTATGAGAGTGCCCTAGGTAAACATTTTCTAACCTTCTAGAGTAATTTAAAGCGATTGGGAATGAAAGCAATCATAATGAAAACTATTACAGACTAAGTCTTATTCAGGGGACTAAGTTTTAATAAGGACAATTGACTCACATAAGACAAAAGGTAAAAATTTCAATAGGAGTAACCCAAAATTCTATGTGTGAAATTTTGGAGACACCAATTGGCTCCAATTAGGGACATCTTTATTTCTATCAGAAAGAATGAAATAAGAATGAGATCCCAATATCTCTAGTTTTGAGTCTTGTCTATTGGGTATGAATTCTTATAAAACTCAATCATGAAAAATTATAAAACAAATAAGTAGAAAATAAAATTAAAAAATTATACAAAAGAAAATTTGAGGTCTTATTTATATACATATAGGTGTTACCCTACTACTCAGTTATTGTAAAGCTTCAAGTGCTTCCAATTTTAAGGTCGTGGTAGTTAAATTCCATCCTAATAAGTGAGGATGAAGCTATCTTTTCTATCAAATTTTTTTATTGTAAAAGGTCCTTTCCAAAATGAGTAAAATTTACCATGCATCCCTTTTTGGTTCATTTCACTTATCCCATAATAGGACTAGGTCACTAATTTCAAACTTTCTTTCTTTAGTCTTTTTATCAAAAATCATTTTTACTTTCATCTGATGATCAATTAAATAGTCAAGAAATTGAGCATGAACTTCTTGTAGTTTATCCTCTTATCCAATGAATATTGATAAGTTGCATCTTTAATAACCTTAGATAGTTGTAAATCAAGAAACTCTAAAGTGATGGGTATTTTAACATCCATTCCATATAACAACTGAAAAGGTGACATGCCAATGGATTTCTTTAGATTGATTCTGTCAGCCCACAAAGCATCAAATAACTTCTTGTGTTAGGTACATTGATTATCATCCACCAGCTTATGAATGATTGTCATCAAGTTCTTGTTACTTGATTCAACTTGGCCATTCCATTAAGAATAGTAATTTGAAGGGTGAACTAATTATATTTTATGTAAATAATATAAATGAGTTAGTTCAACTAAGGAAAATTTATCTACATTATTTTTCACTATCTTATGAGTAACTCCAAACATCACTATAATGTTTTCCTTGATAAAATCACATATAACTTCAGAATTGGCATGCTTGATAGGAATGGATTCTACCCACTTATTTAATTAATCAGTGATAGTTAAAACATAATAATGGCCAGCACTTGAAGGGGGATTTAACATACTAATAAAATCTATGCCCTACTGGTGGAATGGTTCATTGATAATGACTAGTTTTAAAGGCAATGCTAGCAACTTCAAACGAACCATAAAATGCTAACATGTTTAACATTTAAAAACCCAATCCAAAGAATCTAGGAAAAGAGTGGGCCAATAGTACCTTACTCATAATATTTTATGTGTTGTAACTCATTTTTAAAAGTGACCTCCACATGCTCTATCATGAAACTGCTCAAGTAGTCTCTTTTGTTGTTTTTTATCCACACAACAAAGGCAGACACCATCAATTATTATTTTATACAAACCATTATCCCAAAATACATAATCCTTTGACTTTACCTTGATGGTACATTTTTTATTATGTGCAAGACGATCTGGTCCTACCTAGCATGCCAAAATGTTTCAATGAATTTTAGCTTATATTTCAAGAAATGAAGAGGAAGAAACTAGAAAAGGGTATGGTTGAATAACCAATTGGGTTGTGCATATGTTGAATAAAATGATTGTAGATAGATCCTCTTTATCTTGGGATGAATGACCTATAAATAATACAACACTAAATTAAATGGTTTGTTAGATAGATACAAGGGTAGATTACCTAGTGTTAGCTAGATCCCAGAAGCAAGAGCTTCCTCAAGGGTTATCAATCCACATGTTTCAAATAATTAATTTTAATATATAAAAGATAAATTAATTAAATCAATAATCAAAAGGTACTAAAATTGAATATAAGAGATGCTTTCTAATTAAAATTATCAAAAATGATTAATATAGCAATAAGCATGTCAATACTAAGGTTAAATAGGTTAGGTGTGGTTCAAAAAATATGTTGGGAGTTTGTGAATAGGTAAATGAAAAGAAAAATATATTTGGCTAAGGGTAGGTGGATGAAAATAGATTACTATTATTTTATACCATAGTGACCATCAGTGGTTGATGTGACCATCGGTGGTTAAGGTGACCATCTGTGGTCAATGTGCTTGTTGGTGATTGGACAAATCATCAGTAGTCAAGGTGACCAATGAAATTTACTATGTGTTGGGTCTGGGTTGATAAAATTTAGATTGATGGGATCATAAAAGGAAATTCTAAGATATTTGTTTGTACCAAGCTGGTTATAAATGGAAACAAATTAATTGATCGACTGGAATTAAATACTTATCTTTCCAAAGATTGATTAGATGAAAGGTTGAGGCAGTTGGCTCATTGGTGGAGTTTGACATGATTCTAGAAAAGTAATGGTACTTGGCTATTAACTAATTGGAAATGGGAAGTTATCTCTCTATCATGATGGCTATATTGTTGGATTTTTAGAATAAATGACCTGAAAAGAAACTCTAGACATAAAAGCTCTTAAATTTATAGATCATTTTTCACCTCCTGCTCATTTCTTCTTATAGGCAAGGAAGGAGAGGTACAATAAGATGATAATAAGGGGTATAACTTATTATCTAAATATAATTCATGCATGCATTGACTCACACATGAATTATATGAGCTAATTATATAAAATCAAGTCAGGGTGAAGGGTTAGTTAAGCTAGTTCATATGATAGAACCTAATTGTCAGTGGTCATGGTGACCATCGATAGTTAGGATGATCGGTGATGGTTAGGGTGACCTTTGATAGTTAGGATGACCATAAAAAGTTGAGTGCCAAGGCAATGTTAGGTTAAAAGGATGGGTTTAGCTAGTAGGTCAAGTTGACTAGGGTCAGGCCTAGTTATCAATTGAAAGTCCAATGGTTGGGCCTAAGGGGGTCCTGAGGTGGCCTAAGGGAATCTCAAAATTTGAAACTATCATGTGTGGATTTTTGGTGTCTAAATTTTTCCCATTTTTGTTATTAATTTTGTATCAAAAATATACAAAAATTATTGGTCAAAGGTTTGATTACCCTGAGCATGGGAAGAGGTGCTCCCCCCTCAAACTAGGAATCGATGAGTTAAGATAGAATTGTGTGTGGGTTTGATGAGTGGTGAAGGTGATGACTAAGGTATACATTATGAAGGTGAGTGATATGTTAGGAATTAAATAACAAATAGGTCCATAAAGTGTGATAAAATTGTGATATCTAAGATTGCATATTAACTAGGTTGTCATAGTTGGTAAAAATAAAGGTTAATGCTAGAAGGACATGTGAAAATTAGACCACGTGACTGCATTTGGGCATGGTGGCTAGGAACACTCATAAACACAAGTCTCCTAGGTAAGGTCTATGTTTTCATGGGTATCCAAGGTGGGAAGTACTCCAAGGAAAAACATAAACTAGTTAAGTGCAGTCACAGGTATTTGAGGTAGGAAGTGATCTTGAGAAGACACCAATTGGTTATGTATGCGCAAGGTAGAAAATTTTCAAAAATAGGTCAACATGGTAATTTTTGTAATTATGGTCAAAAATACCTAGTAAAAGTCATCACAAAATGTGAATTAGTTAGGTTATAATGGACCAATCATGATGAGGTGGTGGGGGTAGGTAGAGAAGGTAACTCCATGGGTGGGTCTTTGATTTGGTTCTATTCAAAGAATTATAGGAAAGGCAAAGGTAAAATGTCAAGACCCTAACCATCAATAATTAGGGGTTGAAGGGTCAACCATAGATGGTCACCCTGACCATTGACAATTAGGAAGCAAAACCTAAAAGTTTAGTGGTCAAAAGCAAAAAGTGAGTCATTTGGACTCATTTGAATAGTTGAATGGTGGAGCTCTAGTTGCTTATCATTTGTGGTAAATTTGGTGATGGTGATTACTAAGTTGGATGTGTGAACTAAGTAGACCAGTGAATATGCATGGTGGACATGGATGAGTATGGGTAATGGGTCCCAAGATTACTCCTTAGTGATGGTTGATGAATGAAGCAGGGGTTGTGTTGAATTTAGTAGAGTAGTTTGTAATCTATATTACATTTGAATTTGAAATTGGGAATATTATCATTGTGTTAGTGGGTATCTTTTGTGAGTGATGTAACTGAAGGGTGGGTTTAGCTATTGCATTAAATTAGCATGTAAATTTGTAATTTGGGAGAAGTTTGGGTGAGGATAGGTAAAAGGTCCTAGTTAAGGATGTGAGGTCTGGGTGTTGGTTTTGGGTGCATAAATCAGGTGGTAGGGCTAGGGTAATCTATCAAAAGTCAAGCACAGTGACCATTAGTGGTCATACCCAACCATCTATGGTTGATGGACATAGATAGTTAGTAACCCAATCATCGATGATCATGTATGACCATCAATAGTTGACAAGGGTCAAAGGTTGTTGGAATGTTGCTTTGTAATATTTGAAGGCATAATATATGGTAATTTTTTGGTTTTAACTTTATAGTTAAAATGTCAGGTTTGGTAGGTATTATTTAAAGTGATTAGTTTGATAGATGAGGTAAAAGAGGGTGTATAATTGAGGTGAAATTTAGGAGGGGGATAGTAAAATAGTTGATGGTAAGGGTAAAGGGAAATAGGTCATTTCTTAGGTTTAACAAAAATAAGATAATTTAAGATGCAAAGTTCATAATTAAAATAGTATAAGTGACTAAGTGTTTTTTCTAATGAATATTATAGGTATAAGAGTAGATTTAGATGCATAATCAGGGGTTGTGTGTCTTTATAGAGATCCACTAGGGTATGACTACTACAAACTAGTCTCACATGGAGGATGTGAGCCTTGGAGTGATGAGTCATTATCAACATGTACCATGCAATGTAGTGATGATCATGGCCCTCATCAAGAGATGGGATCTAGCCATGAACACCTTTTTATTGCCTACTAGTGAGATGATGATCTTACCAAAGGATGTTCACAAGATCACTTAGTTACCTATATAAGGTGACCTAGTTTATCACATAGAGTGGGAAGAGAGATATGAGCTCCTAGATCTACTATATGGAGATGACCATAATCAAGTGAGGTGACATTATAGAGGTTTTAGATACACTACATTATACCAAAGGGGGAGAGATGATAGAAGGTTGATGACCATGATGATCATGGTGGTCTCATGTTTTATTATTCTTGACTCAAGTAGTGAGAGGTTCTTATACTTATTGTTAGGGGTATTGGTCAAGATGTTATTGGATTGCACAATGTTTGGTTGGGTGTCTATGTTGCTTGTGTGTATATATAGGGAGTTTTTGGGCTTCAGATCTCACAAGAAGTATGGCATCAGTGTGGAGTTAGTTCTACACTATTGGGATTATGAGCACATCCAAGTTTTAAGGCTGATGGGGCTGTCATGGATAGGGTATGTTAAGATAGATTTCCTAGTTGGCTTTATGAGGTGGAGAAGTATCTTTGCCATTAAAGGTGTAGGAAGAGGATTACATGACATAGATTGGTTTAAAGGGACTCTGAATGCCTTGCTTGTAGGTGATGTGATTTGGAGGCCCTATGTCAAGTTTTTAGAGTGGGCTAGATATAGGAGACACACCTTATCCTTACCGAGTTAAGGTAGATCTTCAACATGAGGGATGGGTAGGTAGATTTTATCCCATTTGAGAGGGTGTGGAGATAGTTTGACTTGGTACAGGGTATCCTAGGCCCATTTCTCATATATAGGTAGGAGGATGTAGAGATCCTACTACTTGAGCCATATCTAGTATAGGCCTTACTAGATCATGAGGAGTTACCAACATGGCAAGTGATAGATGATGTAGGTTTTCTAGATGTTTACCCTACATGGTACTAGGCTCTTTACATGATAGTATACCTTGGTGGGGATGATGGTGGTAGGTATCCTATATATTTAGACCAAGTTGGTAGAGGTTAGTGGGCATAGGTTTAGGGGGTTTACCTAGATGTACTAGTAGGAATGATTTTAGTCACTTCATAGGCACATGTTAAAACATTACAAGGCCAACTGGTAGATTTATAAGGTCAAGTGGCTACACATATAAGTGAGAGGGACCAGGCTAAAGCTTCACTAGCCCTGGCTACCTAGGAGAGACTCCTTGAGATAGATGGGAGAAAGAACTAAGATATATGAAAGAACACCAAGAACTATCCCCATGGCATGATACCTAGCCACACTAGAGGAGTTATGCTACTATGAGGCTATAATCCTAAGGTGTTATCCTAAAGAGGCCCGATGGTGTGAGTATAGAGCTAGTTTGGTAGGTAGTGTCAGTATGGTGACACTAGGTCAGTGGGATGATTTCATAGGGTTATAGGTAGGGACATTAGGAGGATAAGCACCAAGAGGCATTGGTGCTCTAGGAGATAGTGGTATGCCAAGGGCATAGTCATGACATAGGTTATGATATATTATATATTGTTGTATATCATTTTGATACTAGCCTATGAGCCAATGTGGTGAGATGCACATTTTGAGAGAGAGAGAGACATATATTGTTGTATACATTATGATTTTATTTACTTAAAATTTATATATATATAAGCCTTATTTATTACTCATGGTTTATGGTGTGATTTTATGTTAATGAGATGATGTTTATAGTTATCACTGATGATGTTATATTGATTATGCTTATGTTATGGATATTGGATATTGATGTAGACTCACCTAAATAGGCATGTGAAGAATTTTATTTATGTTGATGATGATGCTTATGTAATTTATGGTTATGATGATGATGTTTATGTTAAATTTTAATAAGTATATGCTTCCTCATTTATGTTTAGACATGTGGTAAGAATGGTTGTTTGCTTATTATTCATGGATGCTATGATGTTAATGTGATGTGGATGATTATGGATATGGACATGGTTTATGCTAATGATGTCTATTTTTAATTATGATATATGTTTATATGATGTGATATGATTATGGTTATGGTCATTGTGATTAAGGAAAAACACATAAAGTAAGTTAAATAACAACACTAGATGTGAGACAAAGAATATAATCAAGAGACAAATGTCTTAGTGAATATATATCAACCAGTTATGAGAGGATAAGAATAGGGTATGATGTTTATTATTTGGTAAGGACTAAAACAATACCAAATTTGGATTGACTTAAGGAACATAATCCCTTCGAATGCTTCACATTAGCATTCATTATTTGGTTAAAAAGGTGTCTTGATCACATAATGTCAAATGAGCTCAAAATCCCTTGATTTATAGGGTATAAAAGGGAGATGGATGAGAAATGGAACCTTCATGTGAGACTAGCATGCCTCTTTTAGAGGTTACCAAGGAACCAATATAAATAAGTCTATGTTATACAAACTGTATATTGATCGATGTAGGAAGTCTACTCATGATAGTCAATTGTGGCTTTCAAAATTCTAATATTTTTGCTTTTTATTGATAATGGGTCTTTCATTTATTTATTTTTTGTTTGGGAAGGTTGGGTAAAATTATTGATGTGGGAATATTCCAATAAATTGCTTGTTATAAAAAATGCTTTACTTATCTATCCTTCAAGGGAGTGGTCTAAGTTTGTGTGTTTTGCTTAATGCCTTTGATATTTGTCATTTAAGGGAGCTGTCCATCATACTTTGAGTAATTTTTAATATGTTTTCTATAGCTATCCTTCAAAGGAGTAGTTTATAAATGCTAATAGTGACCCATAATTTCTATTGGTTTTTATTTTACTTTTTTTTATGTTTGATTTGCTTGACATAAACTTGTTTGCATAGGATTAAGGGTTCACCTTTATGAAGGCAAAACTAAAATCACAATAAGTTTGATTAGTTAGAAAGAGTATTTAGGTGACAATTATCATCGAAATCCATCCCATAAAAGGGGTGGAAATTACCATGAGAAGCATGCCATGGGTAGAGCTATAGTACCCATTGTTCAAAATTAGGTTATGATTTTGATGGATAATCACATGATTTAGTTTTAATCAGTTACCCCTAAAATATGGAGATGAATGTGATGTAAAATCAAGGGATGAGATTAACTTAGACAAAAAGTGAGTTTGATCCTCTTTAACAAAAGAAAGGATGTATATGCAAAGCATTGAGGGGCTCAGGTTCTAGGTTGCCTTCAAGATAGGATAATTGGTAAGCTCTTGATCTAGACTTTTGGGTTATGATATAAGTCCAAACCAATTGAAAGAAAACTTGCCCCACTTGATTTTCTCCATATTAGTGACATGTTGATTTTCCTTTAATACAAGGTCTCTGATATTGATTTTTTGCACTTTAAAGTGTTTATTATAGGCATGTTTTATGCACTCTTGATATACATGAAGATGAGTAAGGGCATCTAAATGATGCTCATCAAGTAGATCTAGCTAGGATAAATAGTGTTGATGATAATTATCTTAAAAAAAAGATCTTTCAAAGATATGCAAAGAGATGGGATTTAGACCTCAAGAGGTAAGACAAACTCCACTTCAAACATAAGAGAGAATGGGGTAGAACCCATAGGGTTTGAATTCTAGTACAATATGCCTATAAGGTGAAAGGGATGTACAAATGCCAATCCTAACTAGATGCATTAAACATTTTAGTGAGCATGTTGTTAAGAGTTTTTTTGGAAGCCTCCACCTATCCATTTGCTTGAGGGTGATAGGGCAAGAAAAAACTTAACTTAATCATGAATGCATCACAAAGACCCTAGACTTGTTTGTTTTTAAAGGATTTACCATTGTCGATGATAATTTTGTGAGGGACACTGAAATGATAGATGTTGTGATTGTGGATAATGTTAAAAATCTTTATGACTTTAGTTGAGACTATAGGAATAGCCTCTAGCCATTTGGTAAAATATTCAGTCAGAGTGATGATAGAATGGTGTCAATACAAAGAACGGGGGTTAATTTCACCTATAAGGTCTAGACCCCATTGTAATAAGGGCCAAAAATTAGTGGATACATGAAGACTATGGCTAGGTGTATGATGTAAATTAGTGTGTTGTTGACATTTAACACACTTTTTCACATAATCACAATAGTATTAGCTAAAGGTACACCAGTAATAGTCAAGGAAAAGGATGGGTTTAGCCATGGCAAGGCCACTAAAGTATCCCCTATAGATACCATCATGTATTTCTTTGATGGCATGAGAAGCTTCATGATTACGTAGGCAATAGAAGAGGATACCATCAAAGTTGTGTTTGTAAATAATTCCCCCCATAATTCTATAATGTGAGGTACTCTAGATAAACACTTTTTGAGCATTCATAGAAAGACCAAAAAGAATGATGGTAAGGTTAAGATATTTGAAGGTCTAGTGATACCAAAGGTCATGTTGGGTCTCTTCCACATTGAAAATGGTGGGAAAATCTATTTTGATATAGGAAGGCTAAGTAATTCTATGTATAAAAATAGATAGCTTAGATTCAAAGGGTGTAGATGGGATTTGAGAAGCAAGGAAAGACATGGTGTCAGCAAACTTGTTGGTATATCATGGGGTGGATTGGCTATGATAGTGTTTGAATGATGGTAAGAGTTCATCAACTAGTTTTTTTCACTATTGAAAAACATCATTCTTACATTAGTTAGAGTCATTTATATGATTGAGCACAAGTTGAGAGTCACCAAAGATATATATTGTTTTGACTACCAAGGCTAAGGTAGTTTGGAGACCTATTACTAGGGCTTTGTACTCAGCCATATTTTTGGTACATTTGAAATATAGTTTGAAGGATAAAGGGAGGGGATATTTATGAAGGTGGATAAGGATGATGCTATCTCCCCTGCTACATTGACACTTTGATCCATAAAATAACATGGTCACTTGATGGGTGAAGTTTGCTTGAGAGAGGGTCATGATGGACTCATCAGGAAACTCAAGAGGAGGAGGATGGTTATCTTCTAATGGTGCTTTAACCAATTTATTGGTAATGAATTACCCTTTAATTAACTTTTATTGAATACACTCAAGGTCAAACTCTACTAAAATCATGATTCATTTAGCCATACATTGGTTTTGGTATGCCTTGGAGTGCATAAACTTGAGTGGGTTGGTATTGGTTATGATGTAGGTCTTGTGGTTAAGAAGGTAGTGGAAAAGTTTGGTGGCCATGAAGACTAAAGCTAAGTAATTTTCTTGGTATGGGTATATCAATTATTGTACTCTACAAGTTTATGATTGATGTAGTAGATGGCTTTCTCTTTATTTTATTCATCATGATGAGCAAGCAATACCCATAGGGAGTGGTCAGTGGTGGAGGTATAAAGGTAGAAAGGTTGGTCATCCTTGGGAGGGGTGAGGATATGTGGAGACAAAATACACTCTTTAATTGAATCAAAGGATTTTTTACAGTCATTGTTCCATTTAAAATATATGTCCTTCAAGAGGTGATGGAAGGGTTGGTATCATTCTAGGAGTTGGGAGATAAAGCAATGGATGGATTGGAGATTTCCTTGTAAACTATAGAGTTTCTTGAGGTTGATTGGGTGCAAGCATGTCAAGGATTACTTTGATTTCAATGGGATCAACTTTGATTCCTTCAAGGGAAATGATAAAGCTAAGGAAATTTCCTTACAAGACCCTAAAAATGAATTTTTTGGGGTTAAGGCAAACATGGTAGTGGATGAGGTGCTCAAAGATAATCTTGAGAATGGCCAAATGATACTTACAATATTTTGATTTCCCAAGATGGTCATCTATATAATCCTTGACAGTGTTATGGATAAGGTCATGGAAGATGTAAGTCATGGCATGTTGGTAGGTTACACCAGTTTTATTTAGTCTGAAAGGCATGACCCTATAGCATAAGGTTCCCCATGGGGTGATAAAGGTAGTTTCATGTTGATCTTTAGGGGAAATTAAGATCTAATTTTAACTTGATAATCCATCCATAACAGATAACATCTTGTGGTTGACTGTAATATTAACTAGCTAGTTGATGCTTGGTAAAGGAAAGTCATCTTTTAGGTAGGCAAGATTGAGGTCATGAAATTCCACATAAAGATATATTCCCCTTATGGCTTTGGTGCTAGTCAGAAAATTTGAGACCCATTGGGGGTAATCAATGGATTAGTGAAATTGATAGATAGGAGATGTTGAAGCTCTTCTTTTGATGAGAAGGGATATACGAAGGTGCATTCATCAAAGTTTTTGCTTGATGGGATTGACATCACGGTTAGTGACTATGTTATGGGTGGTAGTGGTAGGGTCAATTCATAGCATGTCATTATAAAACCAAGAAAATGTTATACTATGATCTTGGAAGAAAGAGAGGAAGTCTTAAAGTTTCTTATAATTTAATGATTAGCCAAGTTTGAAAATGTGGGGGTTGTCTAGAGTGCCTAAGTTGATATCCATGGTGGATTTTTTCAACATGGTCAAAGTCTCAGGAGGAAGGGATTTATGGATGGAAGAATCTAGGGTACCAAGATAGGTGAGGATGGAATCATCATCCTAACACTAAATGATGTTAATGGTAGGAGATTTATCTCCTATCATCTTAGGATGGGTCAAAGGGATGGTTACGGTGGTCCCTTCCTTTTGAAATGTCAAGGGTCTAAGGCTGATCATGTTGATGAAAAAAGTTAGGTGGGATAATGTCATCATGCACACACTTAGGAGGAGAAAGGGTTGGTGAGGAAGGGATGTCTTCCTCAAAAATGATGGTGGTAGATGGTTTGGTGTGCTTTTGGTTGGGGAGAATGAAACTAAGGCCATGTTTTTCATGAGGCTTTTTGGTCTCAATTGAAATCAACTCATTCAGGTCATGATCATATCATCCAAGGTCAAATCCTTTCCAAGCGCACCTATGGAGGTATGTCCTGGTAAAGTCCAAGTTATCCAAATAGGATAAGATAAATGTGAATGGTCAAGGTAAGGAGGATGTGGTAGAAGTTTCAAGTGGTTTATCAAGTCCTCTATATATGAAATGGGTTTGATAGTTTAAAGGTCATAAGGGAATAATAGATCTGATATTAGGGTCATACCTAGGTTGGTGGTCAAGTTTCTCATACTCTTGGGGAGTAGGGAAAGTGTCAAGGGTGAGAAGGTGATATTCCCCAAGTGAAATTTGTTATAATGTGGATTCCAAGTGATCTATGGTGGGTATTTAGTTTGAAATGATGGATGAGCTAGTAAATGCCTCATTGGTAGAAGAAGATATAGGCTCATCCTTTGGGGTTGAGGGCTTGTCTTTGGCTGATGAGGATGTGTTAAATGGAGGTAAGAGGACATTATTGGGTTGATATTCATGTTGTATGATGAGAAGGGACTTGGGTCAGCTTGTATAGTGACAACCTGACCTTCATACTCAAATTTGATGCAATGAGGAAGGGTAGAGGGTACACAACCCATGAAGCAAATATAAGGTCATCCTAGTAGAATATTTTACTAGAATTCACCTTACACTACATAGAATAGCTTTAGGAGCATGTGAGGTCCTAAATAGATGTGAAGGATAACAATTCCAAAAGTAGTGGCCATAGTGTCATTGAAGGATCAGAGGATGACCAAGGTTTTGAGCATGACATTGTTTGGCAATTTTATTTTATCATAGGCATGAGAGGATATGATATTAATACTAGCTCCCCCATCAATCATAACCTATTTAATGTGGGTTTTTTTGATGTAGGCAGCGATGAAAAGAGGGGGATCTAGGTCATTCGAATGGATAGAAGGTATTTTTGAATCCTTGAAGGTGACAAGGTTAAAAATTTGGAAAGCACTAATAAAGGCTACTAAAGGTTGAGGGTCTTTAGGTTGGACCTCTATTGATTTTAATGCCTCTATCATTGTTTGGTGATGATGAGGTGAGGTAGAAATCAGCTCGTATAGGCTCATCTTTGCTTGGCTTTAGTGAAGTTATTTGAGAACTACTCTCCTAATTGATTTAAAGGGGTTGGATTCATAGGTGCCCAAGATAGATACCTTGGGTTTGGCTAAAGATGAAGGTGTTTGACTTTGACTTGGTTGGGAGGTGGAAGATGGGTATGTCCATGGGATGAACACTTTCATCTTCCCTTTATCCTTTTGTTGTGCTATTATGACCACATGGATAGTATGGATAGAGGGAAGAATTAGGGAAGGAGAGTGGTTTGGTTCCTCATCACCCTAAGGTCAGAGCAGGGGAGTAGGTAGGAACTGGGTAGTGGTTTTTGGTTATTGAATTGGTAACAAGCTCGTGGGAGCTTCCTCTATTCATAGATCATTCTCATCATAGAGTCTATGGATTATGGTTTGGATAGCTTTGAAATTATCCATGTCATGCCTAGGTGTCCTATGATGAGAGCATATTTGGTGGTCATTATACCAAGCATGTTTTGGATTTAGAGGGTCAAATGGTATGCTAAGAGGTAAGGTCAAGCAAGATGCTTGTAGTAACCTTTGAAAAATAGTTGAGTAAGACTCAGCTAGAGGTGGTGGGGGTTCAAAGGTTTTGGCCTTGGTTAGTAATATGGAAGTCTTTTTGGAAATGGGTTTGGTGATAAAATTTTTGGTTATGGTAGTGTTCTTAGATGATATTTTTGGTTTTGGTAAGGTGTAATTTGATAAGTTGGATGTAGGAGGTTTCAAGGTAGGAAATTTGTGAATATGGGTGTGTCAGAAAGCAAGTGTGATGGTGTAACCAATAGTAGTGGTTGGATTTTGGTTGAGATAGTTAGCTTCCTAATAAAAGTGGAGGGATGATGACCCAAGATATAAGGCAAGGTTAAGGGAGGTATAATTTTGGCCATCTAGCCTTTTGGTGTCTTTACCTCCTTGGCTAATTTGTTTTGGTGCTTAGTTGGTTGGTCTGGTGAAGTGAGCTCTAGTTTTAAGGGTGGGTGACTAAAGATAAATGTAGGGAGATGCCAAGGCTTTTATTTTCTTAGGTTTTTTGGGTTGGATAAGATGACTTGGTTGTTTGGGGTTTGGTCACATTAGATGGTTTTAAAATGGTCAAGTTGTTAGAGGTTTTTATTGGTTTGGTTGATAAGATAGAGGGTTGGATAATAGAAATGATGGGTTGGTCTATCAACAAGGTGGTTAAATGTTCCTATTTGGTGATATAAGGGAGACTCAATTATTTATAAAAGGTGGTTCGGTCCATGTTTGTTTTGGAGACAAACTCTAATCTCTGAACTAGTCTAGAGAATAGTTTGTTGACCGGTCTTGTTCCCTAGATAGTAGAGTCGAAAGATAAATCCATAGGTTAATAAAGGGGAATGGTAACCTCATCCTTTTTCTCAATCAAAAGATGTAATATTTGGATGGGTGAATTCTCTATAAGAGGTGCAAGAATGGTAGTTTATTCATTATGAATGATCTCCAAAGGGGAAGTAAATTGCTTGGTAGTTGAGGGAGAAGGTAGAGTGGTGAAGGTTGCTTGCTCAAGTATGTCAATTGAAGGAGGGGTTAATGACTCCATTACTTCAATATGTGAAGGAGAGGAAAATTTTACTTCCTTGACTTGGGTCTCCAAAAGAGGTGAAGGTAATTCCACTACCTCAATAAGTGGAGGAAAATAACAAGTAGATTGGGTGGTAGGTTCTTCATTAATGAGCATGTCAAGAACCATATTGATGGTATGGGCATCATGAGAACACTTATATTTGTTGCTCTCATTTTTGGTAGGTGCATGATTGGAAAAATTTTGCCTAAAAATATTGAGGCCTTGGTTTAGACTTATATTTGGGTTATCCAATAAAATTTCCCCTTATCAATGAGGGTTTGGACAACACTTTTGAAGGTATAACACTTGCCAACATCATGCCCAATTAATCGATGGAAATTAAATAGGTCATTTTCATTATACCAGCTAGGTTCAAGATGAGAGGAATAAAATTATTGAGGGGGTTTTATAGGAGGAAGTTATATGATATTAGCTTTCAACAACTTCTCTAATACTAAAGCATAAGATTCCCCAAGTGGAGTAAATTACTTTTGACTATTTTGGTTTTGGTTCCTTGTGTTTTGATTTGAGGGGTTAGAAGAGTTTGATTATTTGACAGATGGTGGAAGAGTGGTCTTAAAGATAAACAAATTCACATCCCCCTTACTTTTGGCATTACTATTGGTTTGGTTTCTTGGTTTAGAGGAAGAGACCTAATTGACTTTGTAGGCATAGTTTTTTTTTCAACTTTAACTTTCCTTCATTGATGGCTCTATTTTCTAGCTTAAACACCATGGTAAAATCTTTGTCAAAGGTTTTGAAGATATGAACATGTAATCTAGAAGAGATGTACTTGGCACATGCCTGAGCAAAAATTTTTATCAGTTTAAGTTGGGGTAAAGAGAAATAAATTTGATTGATTAGGCTTCTCTAATGAGCTACAAAATAGGTAATAGATTCATCATCAAATTTCTAGATAGAGTAAAGGTCTGTGATGTAAACTTTCTTGGAGATGTTTATTAAAAATTGATCCAAGAAGGTTTGGGCCAACTAGGTAAAGGAGGAGAAAGAGTGTTTGGTTATGGCTATTAGTGTAGCTTTTTATTTTTCCCTATTTATTAATTAGGGAAATTGTATTTCTTGTGCATACATGGAGTTTTCCTACATTTGTGGGATAGGCTAGCTTATGTGGAGGTGTGTGTCATAGATGTGTCATAGGTGTCATAAGAATGTCATAAGTAACTCCCTTGATGGGAGTTACTTCTCTATTCTTAACACCTTGTCACCACCTTTCATGGAGGAGTTACAGTCTATTCTTGGGGTGCCTTGTCCACCTTTTTTGGAGGAGTTACATACTCTCCTATTTGTAGTCCTCACTTTGGCCATCTCATATTAATCAGATTTTGGTTTTCTCCATTTTATCTTGTGCACTTTATCTTCTTGTTATTTTCAAATTGCTTTAGCATCTATGTGGTGTGCACTTGCTTCATCTCGTGTGATCACATCTCCATTGCACTCGCATTATCTAGATTATGTCAATAACGCTGATATGGTATCAGAGCAAGAATAGTAATCGTGTGTCTGGTTATGCTTTTAGTTCATTTTGAAATCAAGAGGAGTGGAGTTTTCTTTTTTTTTTTCTAGATTTGATCTAATATATATATATATATATATATCATTTTTGGTATCATTTTCTTGGGAATCCTTGGCCTTTGGGTGTCTTGGTTGTCTTCACTTTAGGGGCTGGTTTAGCAATTAGCTTGGGTGCCATTATTGTGTGGAGTAGTAGAGGGAGGAGCAACATGCAGTCCACACTCTCCAATAGCTGACCACAGTCGTACGACATCCTAACTTCTACTGTTATTCTTCTGGCCTATAAACCCATGCACTTCTAGTTAGCAGTCTACTTTGCACCACCTTTCTCCAGTAAGGTACCTTCAATTTTGTTTGCCATGCCTTCAGTAACACCAAGATTCTACGCCTAGCTTCTGGCCTTCACTTTTGCCATGCCATCAGTTGTATGGCATCCAAAACAGGTCTATTTTTTTCTAAATATGGCACATTTTCCTTGTCTTACTCTACCTAGACCTATTGTGCATTGAAGTCAGTAGATTCTAGCTTATTTTCTCTATTTTCAAGGTGCCAAGTAGGCCATATAGTTTCCAACAGGTCTGCATTTATTTTGTCTTTTTTGCAAGATAAATTTTGCACTGTTTGTTTTTAGCGCCCCTTCCTTACTTGGCATCCCATGTGGCGCCCCTTGGACACGTGGCATCCATCAATTCTATCTTTGCTTCATTTTTTTAGTTTAAAATTGAATTGTAAAACAAAATCATTCAATTTGACTGAATATTTAGTTTTATAGACAGTTTTGTAATTTGGGGGTTTTCATTTAAAACTTGGATCTTCGCCTTTCGAAGACGAAGGGTGAGGCCCGAGTTGGTGGGAGGCCAATTCCCCGTCACACAAACCTCCTTTGGATTCCTCATTCTATGATGATCCAACTAGTGGTTGGAAGGCCACTTTCTCTCTCATAATAGGCATTTTTTATGTTTTGATGCTTTTTTTTGCAAAAACACTAGTTTACGGGAAAATTGAACCTTTCATATCTTGCAAATGGTAGATCAGATTTGGGTGCCATTTTTTGAAAAAATGTTTGTAATTCAATTCTCCATAGTGAAGGCTTGTTATTTGTCAAAAATTCATTAGTTTATAAAGTGCCTAAAATTTGGGTCTCTCGGGATGCATTTTTGGCTGAGTCCGACGTCCTGTTTGCTTTAGTCTTGCACTGATTGCTCTAAGATGCATTCTCGGATGAGTCTGATGTATTTTGATCATGCACTTGCATATTTTTGGGGGGATCAATATTTTTTGGGGGTGTGATTTCTTTTCACAACTTCCAAATCTTTGCTTTCATTCTCCTTTATGCATAAATTCACAACTTGCAATCAACACAACTTCACCTAAATTCAGCTAAAAATAGATTATTTTCAACTTAAACCCCTAACACCCTTCAACTATCATGAATGGAAGGTTAAAAATTTCAATCATTCTTAGAAGCAAAGGGTTGTATAGGATCAACATGGGTACTGAAGTAGAACCCAACACTGATGCTAAAAAGGTTAAGTGGTACAACCGTAGTGATGAAGCCTATGGATTACTGAGCTTGTCTATGTCTCCAGAACTTCTCTTCCATTTAAAATCTTCTCAGACTCCTAATGACATATGGGACACCTTAGAAAAGTTATTTGGGAAGCTTGATGAGATGAGAGGTCATGAGCTTGAAAATGAACTCATAAGTCTAAGTCCTAGAAACTTTGACACCCTACAGGACTTCTTCACTATGTTTAAGGCCCTTAGATTGAAATTGAAAGAATGTAGGATAGAGAAGAAAGATGATCAACTCATTCCTTCTATTCTCACAAAGTTAGGTCCAATCTATTCAGTCTTTGTCTCCACTTTCCATGCCACAAAAAGTGCCCTTGGCACTACATGGAAAATGCCTTCTTTGGATTCATTCATTGCCGACTTGACTAGGGAGCAAGATAAGCTAATTCAAATGGGCAAAATGAAGTCTACTCAACTCCAAGCTTTGATATTTGGAAATGGTAAGGATAAGACTTTAACAAAGGAGAAGAAGAAAAAGAACAAAGACCAAGAGAAGAAGAAAGAAAACACCAATCCTGCCAAAAACAACACTGAGTCTTCATCTTCCAATGCTAAACCTAAGAAGGAGAAGGTTAAGTGTGCCTATTTTAAAAAGATAGGGCATGATTAACACAAATGCATGAAGAAATAAATAGATCACCTAACTCATCTTCTAGAGAAGAACAACATAGGTGTTCCTGAGTCCATCAAGTAGAATTCATCTACCCAAGATTCTACCAAGGCAAAAGGCAAGGGTAAGGAGAAAGAAAAGGGAAAGGCCCTTGTAGCTACAATAGCTTCTACATCTTCATGGGTCATCAACTCTAGTGCTTCTCACCACATGGGCTCTTCACTAGTTGAGTTTTCATCTTTAGAGCCTTGTATCATGACTTCAATTAATTTGGGTGATGACAGATCAGTTTCCATTGTAGGGAGAGGGTCAATTGAATTGGAAGGAGGAACATTCAATAATGTTCTAAGTGTTCCTTATCTTTCAACCAATCTCCTATTAGTGTACCAAATCACTCACATTGGTCAGGGCATGAGAGTTGAGTTTTCACCAGATTCAATGGCTATCAGGGAGTTGCATAGTGATACTACAGTGGCAGTGGGTAGGGAAAATCACCAAGCCAGGTTACACACCTTCTCACATTTTGAATCAGATTCTTCTCCAATAGCATTGCTGACTCATTTAAATGGAGTTATCAAATTATGGCATGAGCAGTTTGGCCACCTTAACTACCACTACCTTGAGCAAATTTGCAAAAAAGACATGGTCATTGGCTTGCCTCTTGTCTAATTCTCAAAAGGACTTTGTGAGGGGTGCTCCCTTAGGAAGCATCTCAAAGCAAAATTTGACAAATTCAAAGCTTGGAGGGCATCACAACCTTTGAAGTTAGTCCACAGTGATGTATCGGGACCCTTTCCCAAACCATCTTTCACAAGGGCCAAGTACATCCTCACTTTCATTGATGATTTCTCTAGGTACACTTGGATATATTTTCTCAAACAAAAGTCTGAAGTGTTTGAAAATTTTCTAGACTTCAAGGCTCTTGTTGAGAAACAGAGTGAGAAATCCATCAAGGTTATTCAAACTAATAATGGAGGGGAGTATGTCAGCATCAGGTTTGAGCAATTTTGCACCACAGAGGGGATTGATTTGCAATACATAGTCACTTGCAGTCCTTTATAGAATGGGGTTGTAGAATGCAAGAATAGGTTCTTGAAAGAGATGGGTAGCTTTATGATTCACTCCAAATCCTTAGCACCATAGTACTGTGCCAAAGCCATGAATTGTGCTTGTTACATTCAAAACAGGGTTCCTCACAAAGCTTTGAAAGGGATAACACCCTTTAAAGCTTGGCATAAATGGAAACCTGATGTTGTGCACCTTAGATTTTTCATATCCCCAACCATGTCCTGTATTCTGAAGAGGAAATGCAAAGCTATGGAACATCAGTCCAAGCCTTACATCTTTGTAGGATATCTAGATGGTATTAAGGGATATTGCTTTCTAGATCCAGTCACTCATGAGTTGTTCATTGAGAGAAGTGTCCATTTTTAGGAGAGTCCTAGAGACTCAACACTTGACACTTCTTCTCCCTCATCAGATCTACTTTTTCATGATGATTCCTCATCAGATTTAGATCAGCCACAACAGGTTCTTAAGCTAGAGATATCTTCTTCTTCTTCGAGTTTAGATAGTGAGGATAGTGATGCAGAGTCATCCACCTCTAGTCAGTTAGAGTATGAGGAGTTAGTACCTGACTCACCCACTTTTGGGCCACTTTGGGCTAGATAGACACTTGAGAGTGCTGGCACTTGGGCAGGAGATCTCACAAATGATAGACATACTAGGGGGATTTTTAGAGAGATGCACATGCCTTCTTTGCTTTAGTTTCAGATCCACAAACTTTTTGAGAGGCATCTAGGGTACCTGAGTGGGATAATGCTATGGAGGAAGAATAATCTTCCTTAATCAAAAATCACACTTGGGATTTGACTTCACTTCCTAAAGGAAGAAATATGGTTTGATGTAGGTGGATATATCAGACCAAGTTTGTAGCAGATGGGTTGGTTGATAAGTATAAGGCATGATTGGTCACCAAGGGTTTCTCACAGGTGGCAGGCATTGACTACTCAGAGACATTTGCACCTGTTACAAAGATGACTTCTATCTGACTCACCTTGGCTATTGTTGCAGCACATGATTGGGATGTGCATCAGATGGATGTGAAGAGTGCCTTTCTTCATGGAGACCTAGAGGAGGATATCTACATGGAGCAACTACTAGGATTTGTTCAAGATTCTTCCTTAGTATGCAAAATTAGGAAATCTATCTATGGCCTCAAATAGACCCCTCAGGCTTGGTATGCCAAGATGGATTCCTTCCTTCTCACAGTGGGTTTTAATAGATGCCATTCTGATCCCAATGTCTACTTCTTATGGTAGAATGATTCGCTCTTGATTTTGGTTTTATATGTTGATGACCTTTTGATCACTAGGAGTTCTTCATCATTTATTGTAGCAATGAAGGCATCTCTCTAGGATAGATTTGATATGATAGACTTGGGTTTGTTGCACTACTTCCTTGGCATCAAGATCTCACAGTCAGATTCAAGGATTTCTCTTACACAACTTAAGTATGCTCTTGATTTATTGGCTTGGTTTCACATGGCTAATTGCAAGCCATCTCTGACTCCCTTTCTATCAGGAGTCAAGCTTGAGGCTGATTGTTCTTCACCATTGGTTGATGCCACTCGGTATCGACAACTTGTTGGTAGTCTCATCTACTTGACTCACACCAGACCTGACATATCATATACAGTGGGAATTGTCTCTAAATTCATGTAATAACCTCATGAGCTACATTAGAAATTAGTTAAGAGGATCTTGCATTACATACAAGGTTCACATAGATATGGTATTCATTACAGATTTGGCATAGAGGTTGAATTGGTTAGATATACAGATTCAGACTAGGCTGGTGATTCACAGACTCGTAAGTCCACTTTTGGTTACAGTTTCTCTCTAGGTTTTGGTCCTATCAATTGGTCTAACAAGACACAGAATGCTATTGCTATATCATCTACAGAGGTAGAGTACAGGGGAGCTGTTAATGCAGCTACTAAGGCTTTTTGGCTTCACGGGATACTTTTTGAGTTTGGCATTCCTATCAGGCAGCCCACCATCATTTATTGTGACAACTAGAGTACCATTCATATTTTTAGGAATCTAGTTTAGCACCAGTGGACCAAGCACATAGAGATTCACATGCATTTCATTTGGGAGCTTATTCATAGTCAGGTCATTTAATTGATATTTTTCTAGTCTTCAGAGTAGGTTACAGACATCTTCACCAAACCTTTCACTGAGAGCAAGTTCATTCATCTATGAGCTCTTCTTGGGGTTTGGTCCACATCTATAGTAGCATCCTCTTTAGGGGGGGCTTTTAGCCTCTTATTTTCTTTTGTCTCTCTTTTGGGGGGTAGTTTTTTCCTACGGGTTTTCTCTTTTTTTATATCTTATGAGAGATTGCATTTGTACATGGGTACCTCATCAGGTATAGTTGTCGAGATCCATTTTATATTTCCAGAATACCCACCTAAGCTATGCTTATGGGAGGGTATTAGTATAGTTTTTTATTTTTCCCTATTTATTAATTAGGGAAATTGTATTTCTTGTGCATACATGGAGTTTTCCTACATTTGTGGGATAGGCTAGATTATGTGGAGGTGTGTCTCATAGATGTGTCATAGGTGTCACAAGAATGTCATAAGTAACTCCCTTGATGGGAGTTAATTCTCTATTCTTATCACCTTGTCACCACCTTTCATGGAGGAGTTACAGTCTATTCTTGGGGTGCCTTGTCCACCTTTTGTGGAGGAGTTACTTACGTACTCTCCTATTTGTAGTCCTCACTTTAGCCATCTCATGTTAATCAAATTTTGGTTTTATCCATTTTTTTGTGTAATATATCTTCTTGTTATTTTCAAATTGCTTTAGCATCTATGTGGTGTTCACTTGCTTCATCTTATGTGATCACGTCTCCATTACACTCGCATTATCTGGATTCTAGCAACAACTATGATAATGGCACTATACCAATCTAATGATGGACCAAAAAGGGACATGGGGAAGGTAAAAAGAAGGAGGGCATCATCATAAGAAATCAAATAACATGTATTCCTAAATTCCCTAATGTGCTATTGGGGATCCTCCTTACTTTGAAATTTAGAAAAATTAGGAAGCTCCCACTAAGGATGATATGGTCTGATAGGGATAAGGGGTGAATGGGTTCATTACAGATTTGTACATATGATAAGATGTTATGAGCACCAAAGATGTGTTGGTTGAATATTTTGTTGATTACCGTACTGATAAACAAAATAGGTTTGATCAGCCAAAGTAGGAAGATTAGTCATCCAAATGTGTAGTTTTACCACATCAGAAGGGGATTGATCTCTCCTCTCATCAAGGGGAGGTTCCCTATAGATAAGTTATATATATATATATATATATATATATATATATATATATATATATATATATATATATATATATATATATATATATATAATAATACTCAGGGGTAGGATAAACCATCCATCTCTCTTTTTTTAGAGATGATGCATGTGAATCAAAGGAAAAACTCAAGGGAAATGACAGACAAGACTCCTCTTCTTTCAGAAGTACTATTTAGCAAACCAAAAGAATACTCCTGGTAGTAACAAAAAAATGTAACAAAGGATGTAATAACTAGCAAATTGAGATGCAGCACAAAGTCTCCACCTGAATTGCTCAAGAGTAAGATACGAAGGACAATGAGGGCACAAATTCATTCCAAATTCCTTTACACAGAAATGAAAAGAAAACACACTAAAGGAAATTATGGGGGCACAAAGTCTCTCCACACTTGACCCTTTAGGACACCTTCCTGATTGTTGTCACTAATTCTGCTTGTTGAATTAAAGGGACAAAAAATATATTGAAGAAAAAGACATAAGAACAATTTCCTCAATAATAAAGATATTACAGTACAAAGTCTGAAAAGTCACTTGCTTTCTTATTCCAATAACAAAATATGATCAGCAATCTGAGCTCAAAGTCTCAGTAATGCCTTACAATTTGGGTAGAGTTTTGTTCTAATTGTCGAAAAAAGAGATCCTTATTACAATAGAAGAGAGCCCCTTATATAGCCTCTTCAAGAAGGACTCGGGAACATTAATACATCATTTTGCATTGTAATCTATTAAGAAGACATGTTGGAACTTAGGGGCATTTTACCCATTTGATTTTATCAATGCAGGGAAACAAGTCATGCTTATTGAAAGTTTGAAACTTTTAATGTCCACCTGGCGATCTGATCTTATCTTCATCATTCCTCCTTTTCTAGTTAATTGAATCGGGTCCTAGATTCAGTTTGTTGTTATGTTCCTTCCCCACTTTTTTCTAGTCTTGGCCTTGAAATTTGTGAATGTATTCTGGTCTGTATGTTCAAAGGATCAATGGCTAGTTCACTATGTTGAATTTGATGTTTTCAGGCGTGTCATTCCTTTGTCCTCTTTCGGCTTTTCTATTTGGCACTTTTCTGGATTGAACTTGCCCTTTCAAGCCTTAAGAAATGACCCATTTTGAGTCAAGAAGAGCCTCCCACAAGGGTATCTACCATTCGGGTAGTCTTTAAATGGCCTTCAAGCTTCTTTGGGCATCCTTTCAACTTCAGGAAGTGTCTTGAAATTGGCAGCCGAGAGTCCCCCGCAAGGGCACCTACCCTTCGGGGTCCTTCAAAAAGCTCTTTGAACTTTGGCAATGAACCAATTGTTGAACCATGAATTTGAACCATTCTATTGAACCAAGGCTTTGAATCTCTTGTTGAACTTGCCTTTGAACCAAAGGATGAACCAAAACATTGAAACAAAGTGAAGGAACCAATTGAATCAAAAGCATTGAACCGATTGAACTGAAGTGGTTCAAGTCTCTTTTGCTTGAATGCTTGCTAATAGACATTTTTTATTGAACTAAGGCACTAAAGCAATCTTGAAAATTACCAAGTGATAGAAATTGATTCTTTCGGTTGAACCTACCTATAGAAACTGTGAAGCCTATTGAACTTAGCCTACAAAGTTCATAGATTTCTTATTCCTGTTGAGTCTATAGATTCAAGCCTGCAGAGTCTGTAGATTTTTGAGAAGCTTGAAAAATTTAAAATTTGAATGCCCAAGACAAATTTTGAAAAGGGAAGAGGCAAATTTGGTCTTGCAGGACCAAAATGGCTCATATGATGTCCAAAAAAAAGTGATATTTTTTTGGGGACAACAGCTAGCTCCTGTTGGGGAACTTATTTTAGATGAGAAATTGGAACAACTGAGGGGAGTAGAAACTAGAATCTCTAGTGCCTTGGAGTGTGCCATTGGGCTATAGAGTCATGCTACCCAGAAATGAAAGGCATCAAAAATAAAACAAAATAGAATTTAAAACTGTACAAATATACATATGCAATGATCTGATACTTCAAGAATTGAAGTATTTCAGATGCTGCTTCTTGAGAGATAGTGAAAATAGTGTGCCATCTTGGTAAACTAGTAAGAAGACATTTTGTCCCTAGAAACAGTAACGGGCGAATGGAGCTCTCCACCAGGAAACCAATTTTCTGCGTCTATCTCTTGGTCTTTCCTTCTTTTTTCTTTATGGCAGGATGTGGTCTTCAAACTAAAAACCATAACTCCTTGCTCTCCCTGTGAAGGGTTCCTTTGCTTGATTTTGATTTACAGCAGGATAGTCCACCATCATAACTTGTTTTGCTGGTCCAATCCAACACATGCTTTGATTGTCAGCATCAGACTCCTAATAAACCATCAGCTCAACATCTCCTTTATTGTGAAGGATTTTGACTTCTTCACCCTAAACAGTGTTTAATCTGAGCAACAGAGATCTGTATCCAGCTATGGAAGAAATGTTGACTTGTAAATTACATGAAGGAAGAATATCTCCTTAAGGAGATATCAACATAGTCCCAACTTCATCATTGGTGGAAGAATTGTTGTCATCATCGAAAGCTAATCTCCTATCAGATTTCTCTTCATTAGAGATGGAATATCCTTCCTTGTTTATACTACATCCCACCAATTCTCTTGAATTCTTATTTGGATCAATTCCTAAATTGTCATCTATAGGACTTTCATCAGAAACATGAACATCCTCTGTGGTAAAGAAATAATTACCCCTGCTTGAAGACTTAGATAGAATTTGTGTTATAGGGGTTGATGTTTGGGTGACCACATATTTTGTCTCAGACAAGTCTGCATCTAGTTCTCCATCAATGCCCAATTGCTCAGGATTGACTTGTAGGGATTCAAACTCAGTCATTTGAATTTTAGATTCCTTGACATGATCAATCATGTCAAATGACTGGAATGGATTTGGAAGAGAGGATGGGAGTTCATCCTTTTGATTTTCAGGAGGGGGAGGATTGGTTTATGAAGTTGAAGTAGAAGGTACAGAGATGTTTGATGTACTTACTTCTTTGGTAATCACCAGGTCCTTTGATTGAAAAGGAAGAGGGGTTCTTTACTCAGCAATTGAAATTGTTGGTTAGGGTCACTCCTCTATCTTCTCTTTGTCAACCTGCTAGGCTGACTAATTCTGGGATAGGGTGAATACTACGTATGATCCTTTGATTGCTTCACTTTCATCCTATTAATTTAGGAAACTAATGTGGGAGTCACCAGATGATTCTTCTAGATCCTCCCTAAAGAGATCAGTGTCATTTTCTTGCTCTAACTCAGGTTGGAAATAGGAAACATGCTCTATTTCCAGATATCTAACTACCGAGTTTGTTGGAGGTGCTTCAAGGGAAAGATTCTTCTATGGGGGAGGAAGACAATTTGGTTGCCCTTGACTTTTGGTAGCATTGTCTTGATATGGTTGATTAGGGAATGTCCTCCTTGGTGCATTTATATATAGAGGAGTAGAAGACATACCTTGTGCCATTTGCCTTTTCAAGGCTAGCAATTCATTTGCCAACTTTTGTACCATTGGGTCAATGGTGACTATGGGTGAGTATTCAAAAGATGAAGAGGGTTTAGCTCAATTAGGATCTCTCCATATCTTTCCTACCAAGATAAGGTCATCTTCTAGCTTAGTAGCCAAGTCTTGATCAGCCTCAAGGTTTATGTGTCTAGCCCATCTCAATAGAAAACTCACTTCAAGCAGTTGTGAGTTGATGAAGAAACACATGAGATTATGAGGTGTCGACCGGGCAATCATGGGAATCCTATTCCTTAGCTTGTTAAACCTAGAAATTAATTCCCTCATAGGTTCATGGGGCTCCTTCTTCATCTATTTGAGCTAGGATAGCAAGGCATGTGCATCTTCTATGGGCTTGAATATTGCTTCAAACTTGGCTTTAAGTGTATCCCAGTCAGTCACTGATTTAGCTTGCAAATGGTAGAACCAGTCTGTAGCAGCACCTTGTAGTGTCTCCACAAAAATCCTAACTACCACATCTTCAAATTCCACCCCTGTAACACCACAAGCTATGCTAAAGGCTACAATGTGTTCATCAGGGTGAACTATCCCATCACCAAAGAATTTGGGTAAATTCTTTCTTGAACTACGTGGGAGTTTATGTAGAGGTGGAGTCAAGTTGAGTGGGCCAAATGAGTTACCTTAGGGGCCTTGAACTACCATGATTGGATTATGAACAATAGGGATAACACATTTGAGTTGAGTTTCTAGATTATAGGACAAAAATGGAAAATAAATTGGCCCTGCTTCAGGTTAAATCTTGAGGCTTCAAACTGCACTTTCTTTCCCAGTAGCTCTGGTTTTATAGACCAGATAATATAATGGAGATGGATGAAAATGGTAAGGCTATAAATGGATAATGGGTAAGACCCAGACGGGAGTTGCTAGACTCTATAATGGATAAGGGAAGGAACTACTTCAATCTAAAACTTGAGGCTTCAGACTGCACGTTCATCCCCAGCAAAGTCACCAAAAACTGTTGGTTGAATATTTTGTCGATCAGCGTACTAATAAACAAAATAGGTCTGATTAGCCAAAGTAGGAAGATTAATCATCCAAATTTGTAGTTTTACCATATTAGAAGGGGACTGGTCTCTCCTCTCATCAAGGGGAGGTTCCCTATAGATAAGCTATATATATATATATATAGAAAATAATACTCAGGGGTAGGACAAACCATCCATCTCTCTTTTTTTAGAGATGATGCATGCGGATCAAAGGAAAAACTCAAGGGAAATGATAGACAGGACTCCTCTTCTTTGAAAATTACTATTTAGTAAACCACAAGAATACTCCTGGTAGTAACAAAAAAAATGTAGCAAAGGATGTAATAACCAGCAAATTGAGATGCAGCACAAAGTCTCCACCTGAATTACTTAAGAGTAAGATACGAAGGACAATGAGAGTAAAAATTCATCCCAAATTCCTTTACATAGAAATGAAAAGAAAACACACTAAAGGCAATTATGGGGGCACAAAGTCTCTCCACACTTGACTCTTCAAGACACCTTCCTGACTGTTGTCACTAATTCTGATTGTTGAATTAAAGGAACATAAAATATATTGAAGAAAAAGACATAAGAACAGTTTCCTCAATAACAAAGATATTATTGTACAAATTTTATAAAGTCACTTGATTTCTTATTCTAGTAATAAAATATGATCAGCGATCTGAGCTCAAAGTCTCAATAATGCCTTACAATTTGGGCAGAGTTTCATTTTGAATTGTCAAAAAAAGAGATCCTTATTACAATAGAAGAGAGTCCCTTATATAGCCTCTTCAAGAAGGACTCAGGAATAATAATACATCATTTTGCATTGGAATCTATTAAGAAGACACGTTGGAACTTAGGGAAATTTTACCCATTTGATTTTATCAATGCACGGAAACAAGTCACACTTATTGAAAGTTTGCAACTTTCAATATCCACCTAGCGATCTGATCTTATCTTCATCATTCCTCCTTTTCTAGTTAATTGAGTTGGGTCCTAGATTTAGTTTGTTGTTCATTTCCTTCCCCACTTTCTGTTGGCCTTGGCATTGAAATTTGTGAATGTATTCTATTTGTATGTTCAAAGGATCAATGGCTAGTTCACTATGTTGAATTTGACATTTTTGGGCACGTCATTCCTTTCTCCTCTTTCGACTTTTCTATTTGGCACTTTTTTGGATTGAACTTGCCCTTTTGGGCCTTAAGAAATGACACATTTTAAGTCGAGAAGAGCCTCCTGCAAGGGTATCTACCCTTCAAGTAGTCTTTGAATGGCCTTCAGGCTTCTTTAGGCATCCCTTCAGCTTTAGGAAGTGTCTTTGAATTGGCAGCTGAGAGTCCCCCACAAGGGCACCTGCCCTTTGGGGTCCTTCGAGAAGCTCTTTGAACTTTGGCGATGAACCAACTATTAAACCATGACTTTGAACCATTCCATAGAACCAAGGCTTTGAACCTCTTGTTGAACTTGCCTTTGAACCATGTGTTTGAACCAAAGGATGAACCAAAACATTGAAACAAAGTGAAGGAACTGATTGAACCAAAAGTGTTGAACTGATTGAACTGAAGTGGTTCAAGCCTCTTTTGCTTGAATGCTTGCCGATAGACACTTTTTATTGAACCAAGGCACTGAAGCAATCTTGAAAATGACCAAGTGATAAAAACTAATTCTTTTAGTTGAACCTGCCTATAGAAACTATGAATCCCATTGAACTTGGCCTACAAAGTTCATAGATTTCTTCTTCCTGTTGAGTCTATAGATTCAAGCCTGTAGAGTTCGTAGATTTATGAGAAGCTTGAAAAAATTTAAATTTGAATGCCCAGGACAAATTTTGAAAAGGGAAGAGGCAATTTGGTCTTGCGAGACCAAAATGGCTCATACATTGTCCCAAAAAGAGTGACATTTTTCGGGGGACAACAAGATGGATGACTGTAAAGTAGTCATTTTATCCATGATCATTTTCATTAGATCTATTTGGGGTTGGGAACCAGAAATTTTGTAAGGTGAATATTATTATTTTGGTTGGGTGATATATTGATAATTGGTAGGAGGTTGAGAAACTACCACATATTGGTATGTGGAAACTAGTGGTTAGGTGGAAGGTATGTAGGGTTAGGTGGTTGTAAGTGGTTGGGTAGTAGGTAGAGGTACATACCCTTGTGGGTTAGGGATGTAACACAAGTTTAGTGTAATGGAAACCTATTGGGTAGAAGCTATGGTTAGGTTAGTAATAATAAGAAGGGTAGTGACCTTTCTACTGATTAGAAATATGGTAGAAGGTATAGACACCACAAGATTTTGAAGTGGGGTAGTGGTTGGTAGATTGGGGGTAGTTAAAGGAAGGTTGGAAATGCTAGTGGTAGTTACTTCCATGGTGAGGGGAGTATAGGTGGCTAGTGCTTGGGTTATTCCTAAGGTAGAAGAGTTGTTGTTAGGGGTGAAAGGTATAAGAGTGTTTATAGGTTGGGCAGGTTGGTTTTCCATAGTAGTATCAAAATGATTATTGATAGATGAAGAATCTTGGGTAGTCAATGGTTGGGTGATGACTATTGTAATAAAAAAAATTCCCATAAGGTGGGAAGGCATGCCATAAGGTGGGTCCACAAGTGGATCCTAAGCATGGGTATGGTCAGGCATGGTGTTAATATAATGTTAAAGGGCCACAAGATTTTTATCTAATAAGGTGGAAAAGTTTATATCTCCTTATGGAACTTCATAAGGTAAGTAAAGACTTCTTGAAGTATGAGGAGAGTTATCTAGTTTAGAAATGTACTATATAGATGAGGAGGTAGAATAGGTTGATTAACTTGGTGATGGGTTTTGTTCTGCTAGGTTCCTTCACTACTGGTGAGTTAGGACCATACAAGATAAGGGAGAGAAAACACACAAATAATCTCACCACTCAAAAAAAGAGAAAACAAGAAATTATCAAGGAAAGCAATCACAATCTAAAAAATACTTCAAGTCCTAAAGCTCATTTTAGTCTTTCTTTTGGCTTATGCCTTAAGCTTTCAAGAAATTATGTGACTCTACTTGGGCTGATAGAATAGGTACTAGAAAATAAATATATGGATGGTTTCATATTGTTTAGGATCTCAAAAAAGATCTATTTTAGAAATCAATATGTGGCTTAGTATTTGGACCTACCCCCTCACTTCACACACTACAGAGATAAGGGTTTCATGTGCTTAGCCAATAAATGCCAATTTACAATTTTTATAGTCAACCAAAGAGCTAAGTTGGTTGTCCCTTTGGTAATGACCTCCAAGCAAGATCACTAGGAAAGGGTAAGGTAACTTCTAGGTGATGAAATGTTAGTCGAGTCTTATCTCAAGTTATTTGATGTTTGATTAATATAGGTGGTTTGGTTTAGTGTGTGCATCAAAATTAATGCTACGATCGAATTACTTTGCTTTAATTTAAACAATGTGTGTAAAACTTGAAAGCAATCAATTTATGAAGTTTATTTTAAGCCCAAAATAAATTTTTATTTTGTTTATGAGCATGGAATAGGGAGAAAATCATGTAGATGAAAACAAAATAAACCCAAGTAGAGACTCAAGGTCCCACCTGGTGTGCCAAAATGTTTCAGTGAATTTTAGCTTATATTTGAGAAAGGAAGAAGAAGAAACTAGATATAAGTATGGTTGAAGAACTAGTTGGGTTATGTGCACATTGAATTAGATGATTTTAAAGAGCTCCTCTTTGTCTTGGAAGGAATGACATACAAATAAGACATCACAAAAGCAAATGGTTGGTTACATAGATAGCTAGGTGGATTGTGTAGTGTTAGCTAGATCCTGGAAGTAAGAGCTTCTTTGAGGGATGTCAATCCACATGTTTCAAATAATTAAGTTTAGAAAATAGAAGATAAAATAATTGCATCAATAATCAAAAGGTACTAAAATTGAATACAAGATATGCTTGTTAAAGAAAATGATCTAAAATGACTAATATAGAAACAAGCAGGTCAATATTAATGCTAAATAGGTTAGGTGTGGTTTAAAAAATAGGTTGGGATTTTGTGAATAGGTAGATAGAAAAAAACTAGATTTTGTTGAGGATAGGTAGATGAAAATAGATTTATGTTATTTCTTACCATAGTGACTATCTATGGTTGATGTGATCATCACTGGTTAAGGTGACTGTTAGTGGTTGGATAGATCATCAATGATTAGGGTGACCATCGATGGTTACTTTGTGTTGGGTTTAGGTTAATAAAATTCATATTTATGAGATCATAGAAGGCAATTTTAGGAGATGGTTTGTATTGGGTTGGTTACAAAATGGAAACAAAGTAATTGATAGACTGGAAGCAAATACTTAGCTTGTCAGAGATTGATGGGATGAATGTTTGAATTAGTTGTCTAATTGGTGGAGTTTGGCATGATTCTAATAGAGTAATGATACTTAGTTATTGACCAAGGGGTGGCTATAAGTTGGCTCTTTGTCATGATGGTTGGATCACTGGATTTCTAGAAGAAATGACTTGCAAAGAAACATGGATGTAAAATCTCTTGAAGTCATGGATCCCTTTTCACCTCCTATTCATCTCTTCTTATAGGCAAGGAAAGAGAGGTGAAACTAGATGTTAACAAGGGGTCCAAATTATTATCTAAATATAATTTGTGCACTAATTAGATTGTACATGAATTATATGAGATAATTATAAAAAAACAAGTTAGGGTGAAGGGTTAATTAATTTGTTTCATACGATGGAACATGACTATCACTGGTTAAGGTGACCATTTATAGTTAGGATGACTATAAGTGGTTAGGGTGACCATTAATAGTTAGGATTAACATCGGTAGTTGATGTCTAAGGTAATGTTGGGTTAAAAGGATGGGTTCAGCTAGTAGATCAAGATGACTAGGGTTAAGCCTAGGTTTCAGTCAAAAGGCCAATGGATAGGCCCAAGGGGGTCCTAAGGTGGTATATGGGAATCATGAAATTCAAAACCATCATGTGAATATTTATAGTGTCTAAAATAAGAGAGCCCATGAATAGGCTAAGGTGGCATATGGTAGTTATAATAGTCATAATCATTCCTCTCATGATTTGATGTCTTCAATGGCTCCATTTTGGAATTGAGGTGAGGGTGGAGGTTGTAACTCTTTTGTTTAACTTCATGAAGGTCTTAAAAATTCTCAAAATATCTCATTATTCCTCCAATTATAGTTACTAGGAATATATGAGGTGTTATTAGGCTTCCAAAAGGCATTGAACAGTCTCTCCTTTAATGTTTGGGTTGACTTGTCTTTGAAACTACATCCACTCCTTCATAATGGTCTCTAATTTAGAAATATGATTTATTTAATGGACAATTACAAAGTGTAATGGTGGCTCATTAACCTCCTCATGTCATGATATGCCTACTAGACCCTTCTATTTGCAACTTAAGTGAGCCTAATCTACTAGTTCTTTACCTTTTTGCTCATTCATTATTCGAATGACTAAGGTAGCTAAACTAGAATCTCAAATCATTTAATAAGACTTGAAACCTTCTATAATTAACCCTTTGCATTGGAATTTAGGCCCTCCAAGCATCTTCTATCTATAAACTTATCTATTTTGAAATATTAGGCCTCTTACACCAATTTTATAGATTGGTTATTTAGAAGGATATAGCATAGATGCCTATAGGTAAATTAATGAACATTTTCATCCTTGGAGGAGTATAAAAAGTCTTAAAATTACATATCCCATAGTTTATAATTCTTGATTAGGTCCTTCAAACCATGTTCTACTCATAACCCTACAAATTTACACTTTTTAGAGGTGTTCATATAGCCTCCATACAATCAAGTACCATGGACATGAGATCCTCTAAGTTGGCAACATGGTATAGGTGTTGTTCAAGTAGTTCTTTCCTATTTAGATGTATATTTCAATAAAAAATTCTAGTCAAGTCCTTATTATGGTTTAAGAGGGGTTTAAGAGTGCTTGGGACTCTTAGTGATAGTTCATAGAGATTAGAGCTTTAATCTATGAACTAATTACACTAAGTGTAAGTGAATAGACCCCTATACCTCCCCTAAATTTATTATCTCTCCATGAAAAGCAAATATATAGTTGTGAGCATTTGAAAAATATCCTAGATAGCTTCTAAGTGTCTTTGGACCAAAATATCCAACTATGAGACTCTCCTTGGATTCAAATTAACCAAAAGGCTTCTAAACACCATGATGACCTTCCTTAATAAGGTTTGTGTCATATTTTCTTCCCAAATTACTCTCTTCTCCACCTTTTAATAACATAGTTCTAGCAGAGGTGATAGACTAGACTTCTTGCAAACCTAAATCTTGAATTTTGTCCTAAACCCTAGGGTTGTGAGGTACTTACACCTTTTTACCAAATTGAATATTACCTTAGAGTTCATATGAAGCATCAAAATTGGCTTGATCAAGCCTATTGACCCTTGTTGAGTGCATATAGCCATTAATATTAACCATATCTACTTGTAGAACCAAGCATGGAGGTCTTTACATATGACTATTAGAGGGCCATTTAGAATCATTAGGGCCCATTTTCCCTCCTTAATCTATTGGTGCACCTAAACACTTCCCATTTATCTATTATTAGGCTCAAACCAATCTTCCTAGGCCTATTTCATATAGTTTGACCCTTACATGTGTCAACCAATGAGTTTTTATGATTCTTAGAATAATCAACGAGACCTTAAAGGTCATTCTAGGGTCAAACAACCTCATTTGGGTGTGTTTTAGAGCAAGAATCCATCATTGAGTCATTTTTGGGGTTTTTGTAGGGTTTGAGATGTCCACCATATTAACAATGGTTAATAGTGTATGGATGTCCAAATTAGAACCAAATTCCATGAAACTATAGTGTATTGACATCTTCATCTTCCATGAATAGATATGGGTCCCATGCAAATATTTTTAGGAGAGAGGATCATTAGAAGGTGGCACTCAAGTTATCTGCTAACCAATTATGATAGGTTATTTTCTTAATGATCATTCATAAAGGTTATCCCCCCAATTCCAACCATTATTCCTTATATATTATTCCATATGGAGACTTAAACCCCATTAAATTCTTTGGACCTGAACATCTATGTGATAAGGTGTGTGAACACTTGAATTTGGGCTTCGAGCTAACTATATACAAGGTTACATGGATCGAGCAAGGTTATGAAGTTAATTTGGATTTTTTATTAATTATTTACACTTTAAACCTTATTATCAAGGTTTACCACATCTTTTTACACCTTTCATGGCCATCAAACTTGTTATAAGGATCTGTGGGGCTCTCCGAGATGGAAATCAATCTTTGAACAAGGTTGAGGTTTATCTACATTAGTCTATCCTCAAGGGTATCTAATGTAACTTGGTATGTTTTTTACCTTTGAGGATTAAAGTGACCTTAACCATAATTTCACAATTATTCATAACCATATGTGTACCCTAGCATGCCTACCATCCCTTCAAAGCATGAATTTACTCATCTAACCTCAGAACTAACTATCATAGATTGGGCTAGGTCTAAGACAAAACATTGGGTATACCCACTATTTTATATCCAAAATGGAGACATGTATGCCTTTAACTAGTCATTATTACCATTCATACTAAGTTTTAAGGCTTTTTCATACCTATAAAGGCTTCAAACAATCATTTTGTTAAAACTAGCAGTGGGTTACCTACTGACGGAGTGGTTAGGCATGAGAATTATGAGTATGGTCTTCCCATTTAATTTTTGATATTTTCATTATGTTATGATGTGTTTTATGTTTATAGACACCCTCATATATTAAATTCCAACATTTCTTCTCTTGCATAACATTCCCCTTCTCAAGCTTAGCGTTCATGCCAATGAAGGCATGTTTGTCCCCAAGTCTGAGTTGATTGTACTTTTCCTCTTTGGATGTGATGATCATCAAATTTTACCTCATTTTTAATTTAAACCATAAATTACATATTATTAATATTTCCTTACACCCTAGGTAATATGGAGGTCTTAAATATGTACAACCATGCTATATACCTTCATATGTATGCAAACTATCTACATGGGTTTGAGTATCAGGATTATATAAGAGAAAAGTGGTCTATAATTACTTGAAACTCTTATAAAACACTCACATCCTCATTCATCTATTTTTTATGCAAAATTATTATGAAAATACCACTCTTTATGCCTATGAGTTTTCGACATAGTGTTCTTGAAGACTCTTATACTGTAGCCTCAAAATGATTGGTTATAGGTGGTTATTTGCTTCCTCAATCAAATATATGACCCATATAGATTTATCTTCCATGAGATCATTATTATTGAGGGTTAAAATAGGTTATATATGTATTTTTACATGGTTAATACTTGGGATTAAGGGTTTATAATTGAATTAGGATGATAGTGGAGTGATCTAGGGTTAGAACACGAAGACATGGCTAAAACACAATGTAAAGGTAGTGAAAACAACATGAAATGGTATAATCATGAATATGACATGGAATGGAGTATGTAAACCTTTCCAAGACAAACCAAAATAAACTTGAAGACCCCAACACATATATATATGCAAACATACCACTTTGGAGGTAGGAAAATGGTACACACAATCGAAAATTGTAATCTAGGAATATCTAATAAACCTTAATCTTTATTAAAAATATGTGGTTTTAGAGGCAAGGAGGGTGGTTTTATGCCTATGAGGCTACCATGTAAGCTAATTAAAATTATCATAAGGTTTTTATGATTACCTACCATGACTTCAACAACTCATTTCATGTTATTTATATTTAAAGGCTTTCAAGGTGCCATTAGGAAACACATAGTGCTACTACACAATGAACCTTAGATTCACATGAACTCTTTTTTGAAGACACCTTGAGATAAAAAAGAGATTGATGGACCTTAAACTTGAGAAAATAGGTATGGAGAACTTTAAACACTCCATCAATCCTTCAACATAATCAACTCCTTTTATTGAGGTCACTCAACACTCTATTCATTACCCAGATCTGCCTGTAGATTACACACTATACTGGTTTTGAAGGTTTTTTGGTTCCATAAGCTCACACATGTGATCCAAACACTAAAACTTATATGAGATACCTAATTAAATAATATCATTAATTGGTTTGACCAAACAAGCTGAGAATCCATTAAAACTCTCCTATTCCATTTAGCTTGTGAAAACATGGGTGCCATACAAATCCCTTAAGCTATTAAGTAATGTTCATATATATTATGGGAACAATATAGAAAAAAATTACCATTTATGAAATATAACTAACTATACTTCCCTTGTCTAAGATCTTGGGCTTTCATTCTCTCTCTTTCATATGGTTTGAACACAAACCTGAAGTGCTCTCTAAGCCTACCAATAAGCTCTAGGATAAGGTAGGTTTTTTTTTAACTTAATTTGAATAAAAAACTCTATTTTCTCCCCAAATTTACATTTCTAACCTCCCTTTGTAAATACCTAACTCCAACTGAGTCAGTCTATACTTTACAGATCCATACCATTTGAGAAACTTTTGCAAATAAAATTTCTTTGCATTTTCTCTTACTTTAGACCAAATGATATCATTATAAGGTGTTATTAAGGGAAAATATGAGTCACATGATGTTTTTAAGTTGATGGTAAAATTTAAGGGAGTTGAAAATTCATAATTTAACACATGTGGTTCCCATTAGGGAGGATTTAATAATTAACCATGGTGATAATGGGCTTAATGGGGTAGGAAATGCTTTAGTAATGGTCTAATAAATCTCATGAGGTATATTGAATTTGTGTAAGATGGATTATTAAACCATCAAGATCAAATTAGGCCTCATTGTGATTAAAAAATATTGACTTTGGTATACACATTTGACCTTAAAGGGGCATATCAAATGAATATTATGATAGTATCTATGAAGAGACCCTTATGACCTAAAAAAGACCTTAATTTAACCCCAATAAACTTCATGATTTTATTTGAAGCTTTCAAGATAAAAATACCTTATGTGATTTAGTAAAACAGAGGTGATGATGAATCTTCATTATATTGCCTTCTCAATTCACCTTCACCATGGCATTTTTCACATGTTGGAGATCCATAAAACTAACCAAGGACCTTTACAAATGATTAAACATCATGAAAACACTTGATTCAATTTGAAAAAAAGTTATGTAAGGTCCCAAATCAATTTTATAGCATGACAAGATAGTAAACTATTTGAACCATGTAATCCTCTCAAGATGAATGGAAACCATGAGACTAAGGACTTTGGATCAGGACTTAGGGACTTGATGTTGACCCCTTTTATGTCTAATACTAGAAAGTGGTCAATGTAACTAACCTATAAATTTTACCAATTGAATTATATTTGATCTTATAAATCCACTTAAAACTGACAATATGTATTTTAAGTGGAGGGATACAAACCCAAGTCTAATTTTTAATTAAGTCATTATATTCATCTTGCATAACAACATTACATCTATCATATTTAGTGGCTTACTCAAATGATTAAGGTTTATATTCATACATAGTCATTAATGCATGATAATAATGTTAACATCTAATTAATTTATTAAGGTTATCAATATTAAAAGATTGGATTATACATTTTGCCCATTTAGGTATTTTAGATTAAACATAAAAATTAAGAGGTTCCTTAGAATATAAGTTATCCAAAGCTATATCAAATTCCTTAGGGCATCCATTTCATCACAAGGAGAAACATGAGAGTCAGGTTCATCAACAAAATAACACTAAGGAGGTTCCACAAAGGGATCACAAAAGGATTTTTAGAGAATAAGAAAATTCCTATTCTAAATTATTTTATATTTATAAGGATCATACACTCTTAAAAAATTTATCTTACATCCATAACCTACAAAAATTTTAAGAATAGGAAGTGGGATTGAGCTTCTTTATTTTAATTTTAGGAATAAAGATAGAAGTAGGACTGCCAAATATCTTGAGATGAGCCACACTAAGTTTATTTTTAGTACACATTTTTAAAGGGGTAAAAATATGCAAGGCTTTGGTATGTAATATATTTATAATATGCATAAAAGTATTAATGGCTTTGGACAATAAAAACTTAGGAATATTTGCAAATTGTAACATTGTTATAAGCATTTTTATGATGGTGTGGTTTTTTCTTCTAGAAATACCATTTTAATAAGGGGGATAGGGATTTTTTATTTCCATTTGTATAAAAAAATTAATAATAAAATAATAAAACTATTTACTAACATATTCACCAACATTATCAATTCTTAATCTCTTAATATAAAAATTAGATACATTTTCAAGACTAGCTTTAAATTCTTTTAATTTAGATAACACATCAGATTTATTTTTAATGAAAAAGACTAGATAATTATAGTGTAATAATTAATAAAAGTAATAAAATACAAATAAACATTAATAGATACAACTTCAATAGGTCCTAAAACATCACTATGAATCAATACTAAAGGATGTGAGGAATTTACATCATGATTCTTATGAAATAGGTTAGTTTATTGCTTACCACATAAGCAACCATCACAAGTTTCATGATGAGAGGGAATAAAAAGAAGTAAAACAAGAAGATTAATCATAGACATATCATGTAAACTTATAAAATTAACATGTCATAATCTTTCATTTCATAACTTATGTTTATTCTTATTATGCGATGAAAGTAAACATGCAGAAGGAGAAAAAATATATAAACCATTCTTTTGAACATCTTCAACAATAAAGGAACTAGATTGATTTATAATATATCATATATTTTTAAGTAATGTTAAAATTAAATTATGATTTATAAGAGAACAAGATAGAAAATTCTTTTTAAGCTTAGGTACATATAAAACATCATTTATAGTAAAATTTGAAAACATTATTTTTCCTTATTTAGTTACTTCTAAAAATGAATTATATTCTAAGTAAATTCTTTCAGAGATATATATAGAATCACATAGAATATTAGATAATAAATTCATATGGTATGATGCACCACTATCTAAAATTCACTCATTTTCATTTGAAGCAAATAAATCAGCATATAAAGCAATAACATTTGAATCTTGATTGTTATTTTGATTAGGGTTTTGATTCTTCTGCTTATTTTGATTATATTTCTTCCATTTATTATTTTTATAAGATTGATTTTTAATTCTATCCTTGTTTTTATAATATTTTAACCTCCTATGACCAAATTTACCACATAGATTTTAATTTTCTTAAAACTTAAGTGTATGATTCTTATTACTAGATTTCTTATTTCTGTATTTGCCTTTAGAAAAATTAGGGTTAAATTTCATGTTTTTAGTGTTATCAAAAACATTATTTAAGGTGACAAGTTCCTAAGTGGCTTTTTATTTAGACTTAAAATTACTCATAACTTTCTCTTCTTGAATTAAGAGAGCAAACAAAGTGGTAAGATCAAGGATAACTTAGTTTGATATTTAAAATTTAAAATTTAAAATTAAAATTAAATTTATAAATTTCCCATGAATATTTAATTAAATGATAAAATAAGTCAATTTATATTTTATAAAATTACAATTAAACCCATCTAAATAAGCTTTAATGTTTTTAATTTTAGCAATAAAATTCACAACTTTCTCATCACCTTTCATAGGTGTAGTTAGCAATTCAAGGATTAACTTAATAATCTTCGAGAGATGACTACCATCATACATGGATTCAAGGATTAACATAATAATATTTTAGATATGAGTGAAATAATTCATGGATTCAAAGAGTTTCCAAGCATCGCTAGGAGACTTCTGATTACCAATGTGGAGAATTAATTCATCCTTAACACTTTGTAAGATAATAAACATAGATTTTTGCAATTTTTGTTGAAATGCATTGATAAGGTCAAAGGATCACATGTCATCTAAAAGGGTGTTTTTTTAGTCCCAATGACTAAATTCCATAACTTTTAGGACATAAATTTATCTTTAACATGAATTTTCCATATATTATAGTTATTTTCATTAAGCATTTGGATATATCTAAGGAAAAAGGAGGCGAATCCATAGCTTCCCTTTAAACATGATAGTAAAAAAATTCTTAAAATGAAATATTTTTAATGTGAATTTAATTTTAGTTTGAAATTAAAACAAATTAAAGTGCAAACATATAATAATTGTTTAATTTAATGCTTAATAAATCAAAAAAATATGAAAGATTGTGACAAAATAGGATGTCACAAGTGTCGTAAAAATACACTAAAATAAGATTTTAAAAAATTAACCTTTTTAAAATAAATTTTTGAACTATTTTTTAAAATAAATTTAATTATACATATAACTATACTTAATTACACAATCTATATTCCAAACAATGAAAAAAAATGAATTAAAGTTGCATTAATCTAAGTGTCGAAAGAGTCGCACTCAAAACAAGCACTTACACACTATTATTAAAAAAGGTGTAATAAATATAATAATATTATTTAAAAAAAATTACCACTCCAATGTGTTTATAATGTGCCAAAACCTAGAGATCAACTAGTTATACGACTATATTTATCAAAATATTCATGAGGTTAAAAGCTGAAGAACTAGACAACAAGTTGGGATTTAGCATGTGAACCAAAAATAGATTTCAAATTAAAATAAATTTGAAAAAGTGTTTTTACTAAGTCAAAAAATATTTATTTATGGGGTTTTGAACTTGGGAGCTCCTTAGTTGTAAGTTCTATCAAAAAAATTAGACCACCAACTCTTCTAAGAAGCTTTTCAAAACATTATATGCACAAATCTATACTTAGACCTTGTTAAATCTGATTTTTATTCTATTTAAAAATATATATTTATTAATACATGAATTTAAAAAAATAGTAAATAAAAATTATTAATTTTAACTTTTGATAAAGGGGCAGGGGCCTAGCTTGGTTGGCTAAGTCTTCCCGGTTGTTTGGGGCTGGTCACAGCTTTTAGTCTCCCCCCATTCGCTATGGTACCAAAGGGTGTGTCGCGCCAGCACCATCAGTCATGGTAAAAAAAAATTGGCACACTATAATTTATAGGGGGGACATGAAATTTGTACCTAATTTCTGTAGCCAAAAAAAAAAAAACTTTTGATAAAAAAAATTGGTTTTAAAGAAAGGTGGGTCCGATTGCTTAGAAATTTGAGAATTAAAAAATAAAGTATTTTTTATATAAATCTCCAAATTATATCAATAAAAAAACATACCTATATCTGTAATGGGATAATGGCACTCATGGATAAGTTTGAATAACCACAACAATTTGTATAGGCCACAAATTTCATGAAACTTTCTAATTTTTCTTGAATCCATCTAAGAAAGGAGAATATAGCTTTAAATTTTGATTTTTGTTTCAAAATATAAAATTTTAGATTCCTCAAGGCTGCTATAGACATACAATGGATCTTATGGAGGATAAAAAAATCAAATAAGGCTAATAAATGTTGGAACACAACTAGATACTAAGAGGGGGTGAATCAGTATATCAATTAAAACTAGTCCTTTCAATACTTTTGAAATATATTAAAAGACATATGTAGATCAAATCAAATATGTAGAAATCACATAAGATAAAATACACATGAAACTAGATGTATATTTTTAAAACCCAATGGGAAAAACCACAGTGAGAATAGTTGTTAGAATATATCATTTTAATCTAACCTCACTATTACACATTAAAGGGAACCAACCCTAAGGAGACACCAATCCCCTTATTTAGGAGCACAACTCTAAGGAAGCATCCACTCACTAATCTAAGCACAAACTTAGTATATCTAATGGAGCCAACCTATTAGATTCTTCTATGTAGCTACAACTCTAATTTATAAAATAGATTCATACATGAATCCAAATCTTCTATTTTTTGTTATAGGTCTAGTTTGTAACTAATCATTCTATGCACATTATCTTTATGTCTTTATTATCTCTACCCCTCTATCTCTATGTCTAGATATGTCTCTATTTGAAACACTTCATCTCCCTCTCACTCTACTCCTTTATGTCTCTCTATTTTCTATTTGACATAATTCACCAATAACATCTCATCCTTTCTACACTTTTGCCTATGTCTAGATATTCTTTAATGTGACACTCTTTGAATGGCTTCATCAAATTTTGAATTTATCATAGATATCATATATATAATAAATTTATCTATGGTTCCATATCTTTTATGTGTTCACACTTGGACTGTAACACATTGTCAAGATTAGGAGCACAATTGATTACCTTTGTATAAGCAACTAAACATGGAATTTAACCAGAAGTAAAATGTAACTAGAATTCAGAAATAGCATAGAATATGAGAGGTAATACACAATTGTATTCAACTCATCCAAAAGGAAATACAATAAAGAGATTACACTCTTCCAACACCTCTTGGGCATACTATTAACTCTCTCTCAAGAGTTATTTTTCTCACAACCAATTACAATCACAACTCAAACACAGAGTTGTACCCTCCACCAGTCAGTAACAATACTGCCAGTCAAACAAGTACTCAAATTACTCCAAGTAGATCTCCCTTGATCTTGAAACAACCTGAAAATCAAATGATCTTACTTACCATGTAGATCTCCCCTGATCTTGCTATATCGCAGATCAACCTAGTTTTGCACACCTGCAAACCTAGATCTTACAATCGCAAGGATCTCTTCCTTGTCCTTGATTACAATATAGCCCCATGGGTCTATTATATACATCCCATGCAAACAATAATTAGAAATGCAGACTCAAGACTAAAATTAGTCTTTTACATGCAAACAAACTATTCGTCTAAAATAAGACCAGTTCTGGAAGCGCATGCAAATGCATGCACACATAGGCTACCGACGTCGGTGCCTATCTGACCGATGTCAACCAACCCATAACTGATGTCAGTTACTACAAACACTAAAGATGATTGACATCAGTTACACTATCGACGTTGGTTTCTATGTAACTCAGTAACCTCCTCCATGTTTGTATCAGTGAAGCTTTTAGCTCCACAACCTAATAATCTCCCACTTGGAGATAAATAGCTACATCTGTAACTATACCTGTACATCATCTAATTTGTTTCCTAACTTGTATCCCTCTTCAATTTCAATCTTGAATACCAAACATTACACATCCTATGGTGCTACACCTATCATCTAAGTCCCCTACCACATCTGAATCTACATACCCATGTAGAGAAGTCCCTGACCCTGCATCACATGTATACCTGCTACTGGTCCCTCTTAGATACCTAAGAATCCATTAAATTTCTTTTCAGTGCTTCTTTCCTAGATTGGCCACAAACTTACTGATAGCTCCCACTACTTGGGAAACATCAGGTCTAGTACACATGTACTTAACCTCATCATGTGAATTGGGACACTGTTCTATGAACTGTCCATCCATAGGTGTGCTAAGCGGTTCTGCATCCTGCATAACGAACCTCACCACTACCTTATTCACACAATCATATTGAGACAACATCAACCTATGATCTTCCCTGTCTCTAGGAATACTCATGTCAAAGAATTTTGCTGCTCCTAAATTCTTCATGACATACCTCTGAACTAACTTTACCTTTAGCTCAACAACTCCCTACATGTGTGACCCTAAAACAAGCATACACACAACATACAATAATAGGATAATGTAGCTAATATTATCTAACCTGGTAAAGGAAACACAATGGTTACATTGACATTGACTAAAACCATGCTTTGTCATACACCTATCAAACCTCCATTGTCCTACAGCCTGCTCAAGACCATATACCCTGGCCTTTCGTCTCACATGTCCATTCTCTTTCTTCTTTAACCTGGGAATCCATTCATATTTTAGTGCTTTCTTTCTAGCTGACAACTCTACCAATCTCCCATTTGGTTCTCATCCAAGGAATCAACTCCTCATTCATGCCATGCTCGCACTATTTCTTGGATTCTATGTGCTCTGCTTCTTCAAAACTTCCTAGTTCTTGACCATTAGTGAGCAACAAGTAGTCTAAAGAAGGGGAATAATGAATTTAGGGCTTACTTACCCTTTCAATCCTCCTCATGGGCATTTGAGACTCCTTGATAGCTTGCTATTCACCCAAAATCCATTCTCTGGTCGACCCTGTTCTGCACCCAATCAATGTCAAATCCTCCTGATCACCGATGCTAGTTCTGTAACTAACGTCAGTGTCCACCTACTCACTGACATTGGTTCTCTAAACAACGTCAGTCACCACCTACCCAACACCATTGATTCTAGTCTACACATGACCAACATTGGTACCTGCCTGTTCGACGTCAGTTCCACCTGATTGATGTCAGTAACTATGTTTTCCTATGAGTGATGACTTTTTACTCATGAGCTTACCTTGGATCATAACCTTGTCCAAACTACCTTGCTCAAAATTTTCAACCCCTTGAGCTGATCTTTATCCGTCATCTTCTCCTTGAAAACCAAGGCTTTCTTGTTCTTATCAAAAACATCAGATTTCCTCTTTGTGTAATAGACCTGATCCTTTCTTGTAGCATGAGTTTCAAGAAACCTCACTTTCTTCTATTGCTTACAGAAATCTTGATCTATGCTTCCTAAATTTGAACTCTTACCTTTTGACTCAAGAACATGCATCCCCTTCTTATTCATGTGACCAAGCCTACGGAGCCACATCTAAAGTAGATAAACCAGAAGGAGAATTAGTAATACAAGTAGATAGATAAAGAGTACTTACTTTCTTACCTCTTGATAAAACAAGTGCACCCCTAGAAACCTTCCAAGAATCCACTATGAGAGTTACTGTGCATCCCTCATCACCCAACTTTTTAATAGAAATCAAGTTCTGCTTCAGAACTGGGACATGCATGACCTCCTTCAACACCCATGTGTTGCCTATCTACAATTTCAGCTGCACTTTCCCTTTTCCAACAATTTGACAAGGCTTACCATCCCCTAAATAAATCTCTCCAAAGTCTCCTTGGACATATTCATGAAAAAATTCTCTATTTGGGGTTGCATGGAAAGAGGCACCAAAATCTAAAACCCAAGATTCCACTTTATCCAAGGAACATACAAGAGCATCCTGTGCAACAATACTTGCAACATTTACTTCTTCATTTCCTTCATGATGTTCTTCTACCAACCAACAATTTTTCTTTACATGCCCTTTCTTTCCACAATTCTAGTAGATTATTCTGTCATACCTGGATTTGGATCTCCTACCTATCTTTGACCTTGATTTCCCTTGCTCGATCTTCTCTCTTTACCTTCCTCTGATTTCAACACTTAAAGTATTACCTGATGATTCACCTATGCTTTTCCTACAAATTTCTTCATTCAAGATTACACTAACAACATCATCAACTTTCAAGATATTTGAAGCAGACGCAGTATTGCTAACTGCCATTACCAAACTATCCTAACTTTTAGGTAATGAGCATAAGATTAAGAGAGCCTTAATTTCATCATCAAAAGCAATATTGACTAAAATTAACTGATTTACTAATCCATGGAAATCACTAAGATGACTGTGTACCGATCCAACATTTACAAATTAAATAATTACTTCATAAGAAATACCTTATTCAAAGCTGAGGGTTTTTCATATAAATTTGCCAAAGATTCCATTAACTCTACCATTGTCTTAGCCTATGATAAGTTAGAAATCATAGACAATGCTAGGCTTAACCTTATAGATCCTAGAGCCTTCTAATCAAGAACCTTCCATTCTTCATCTTTCATATCCGTGGGCTTGCTTGCAACCCCACCCAATGGTAAGTACAGATCTTTCTGATACAGATAATCTTCTATCTGCATCCTCCATAATTGATAATTCTTTCCATTGAATTTCTCCATTTTTAGCTTATTTTCTTCTGCCATTGCTTTACTCCCACTCAATCAGAAACCCTTGAAAGTGACCTGTAATCAAACACAAACCTGGTCCAAACCAGGCTCTGATGAACCTACAACCTTGCTTTGATACCACTTTGTCAGTGGTATCACTTGGTGATCCTAGATATGATACCACTTTGTCAAGATTAGGAGCATAATTGATTACCTTTGTATAAGCAACTAAACATGGAATTCAACCAGAAGTAAAATATAACTAGAAATCAAAAATAACACATAATATGAGAGGCAATACACAATTATATTCAACTCATCCAGAAGGAAATATAATAAAGAGATTACACTCTTCTAACACCTCTTGGGTGTACCAATAACTCTCCCTCAAGATTTATTTCTCTCACAACCAATTATAACCACAACTCAAACATAGAGTTGTACCCTCCACCAGTCAATAACAATACTGCCAGTCAAACAAGTACTCAAAGTACTCCAAGTAGATCTCCCTTGATCTTGCAACAACCTGTAAATCAAATGATCTTACTTACCATGTATATCTCCCCTGATCTTGCTATACCATAGATCAACCTAGTTTTGCACACTTGTAAACCTATATCTTACAATCAGAAGGATCTCTTCCTTGTTCTTGATTACAATACAGCCCCATGGGTCTATTATATACATCCCATGCAAACAATAATTAGACTTCTAATTATAATAATTAGAAATGTAGACTCAAGACTAAAATTAGTCTTTTACATGCAAACAAACTATGCATCTAAAATAAGACCAGTTTTGGAAGTGCATTCAAACGCATGCACACACAAGCTACCGACGTCGGTGCCTGTCTGACCAATGTCAGCCAACCCATAACCAACGTCAGTTACTGCAAACACTGAAGATGACTGATGTCGATTGTGCTACCGATGTTAGTTTCTCTGTAACTCAGCAACCTCCTCCATGTTTTCATTAGTGAAGCTTTTGGCTCCACAACCTAACACACATCATGTTGATTCTAGACTTCAGTTGATTATGACTTGAGCTATAAGTCTCCCGCATCTGGATTACATGCATCACCACCATAATTTTTTGTCTCATTACTATCTATAGAATTTTTTGGACTCAATTTTTGATGCACATGCTCATTAATATATATTTTATTAGTTATATGAATCAATATCATTTTTTGTATCAATATATAGAACTTACATACAAGTTCTTGCATGTTCTTGTAGCTAACCGTTTATCTAAACATAACTTTAAATATCAATCATAGATCTTATGTTTTCCACCATTATCTAATGGTCCATATTCAAATAGATAAATTTAAAATTCATCTATTTATCTTCTTGATCCTAGCTTCTACATGCCATTCTATCTTTAAAGATACACAATCTTTATCTCTGTCTATAAATTAAGCGTCAACCTCTTTATCTCATCTTGTTTCTTCCTATATATTTGGATCACCTTTGATCCATAGATTTTCTTAGACTTGTTCATTATTTAACTTACCACTATGTTGATAAACATTGATGACTTTAATCCATATCAATCAACTTTCTCCATTAGATCTCCTTTATCTGATCATTCACTCATCGTCAGATCTTTTGACAAGATCGATCATTAACTCTGGCAAGCTTCATGAATGTGACACTTATCACTTACATGTTTACTCAGAGCTCCTTTTGAAAATTTGACTTCACTACACTTCATTGGATCATCTATGTATGATGAAGTAATATCCACTAATCAAGCTTGGACATAATATAAAGTTTAAGACTTAGGAAATATTAAGTCCTTTAAGTGGATAATTGTTAGGTCGAGGGGTTGGTTTTACAATGATGACATAGGCTTAAGTTATAACTTAAACTAATGGGTCTCGACTATATCTAGTCAACTTTAAAATAAAAAATTCCTATTAATCTCATGACATAAGCCCATAGGGTTTTACTTAGAAACCCTATTCAGTCTAAGATTAAAGATAATTCATTTTTGAGCTTATTTCTTCTCATTTTAACTAGTAGGCCATATGTCTAGAATGATCATGAAAAACCCATAACATATCTTCTATATGTTTCTTTTGAAAATGTCCATAAGTGATCTTTTTAAAAGCATGATAACTTTGCCAAACCTTGTGCAGATTTTTTCCAAGTATGGAGACCATTTCGACATGCTTATAAGGCTAAATTTGCACTTGTATAACTCTTGTTGTGATTAGTTTCATGACCTAAAAATTAGTTTATATGATCCTCTTACATAGGGGATTCCATCCATATAACCACTTTCTCCTAAATTATTCATATTTGAAAGATATGACATCAGGAAAATGCTTGTTCATTTATTTCTTACAATCTAAAAATTGACTAAGTATTGGAAAAAACTATCAAAATGGCTTGGAGCCCAACTTTGATCAAGCATATATTTTGTAGCGCTATATCACATGACCTGGGATTTAACACATATAAACTAGGCATAAAAATGAATAGATCCATATGATCATTTTGTCCTCAAATTTCCATATGTATAAATCCTCACCTCATCAATATTCTTACTTGGATCTACTAAACCTTTTTGCAAATTTGGCTAAGTGTTGGAATTAAGTGATTTTTGTTTGAATTTCCAACTTTGAATGCCCATATCTTCAACTACACTTTCTCTCATGATTTCAAATTTGGCACATAACTACTAAAGACTAGTGTGATCATAACCATGTGACCATCTCCCCCATACTCATTCACATGTGGTAATGGTGATATCAGCTAAATGCCTTCTCATATTTTCTTGGCATAGACCCAAAATGTCTAAACCTTTTTGCAAATTTGGCTAAGTGTTGGAATTAAGTGATTTTTGTTTTAATTTCCAACTTTGAATGCCAATATTTTCTTACTTGGATCTACTAAACCTTTTTGCAAATTTGGCTAAGTGTTGGAATTAAGTGATTTTTGTTTAAATTTCCAACTTTGAATGCCCATATCTTCAACTACACTTTCTCTCATGATTTCAAATTTGGCACATAACTACTAAAGACTAGTGTGATCACAACCATGTGACCATCTCCCCCATACTCATTCACATGTGGTAATGGTGATATCAGCTAAATGCCTTCTCATATTTTCTTGGCATAGACCCAAAATGTCTAGATGATCAATATTAAGAACTAGATGAATTCCATCCATGCACACAAGTATTCCAATATTCTTTAACCTATGATAAGATCCTCTAATCACCATATTCAATCTTGAACATTAATGACATGCTCATAAAGTCCCTTTTGACATCAATGATAATTATATATCCAATAATCTTCCCCTTTGTCATTGATGGAAAACTAAATTCTCTAATCTTCTTATATTTAGCTCCTCTTACATTAATTTCATTAGCTTCTGATGAGTATGGACTAAAGCTATTCATACCAAACTTGATCCCCCTTAGGCAATAGCACATTTGCTTAATTCTTAACTTGGACATTTGATCTGCTTCTTTGAAATTTTCACTTTTGCTCCAAACTATTACAAAAAGCATTTTTCTCTTCTTTTCCCATAGAGAGCATTTGCACCTTTTCTCCCTCTTTGACATCAATTGGAAAGGGGATCTTTCTAGCTATTTATCTAAATGTTTCTCTCCATTTATTATATAAAGGAATTTGTCCAAGAATATGTAGCCATCAACTCATTAGAAATTTGTAAAAATATGCATACCTTAGTTGCCTTTTATTTTTAATTCCAGGCCTTAATAAAAATTCTATGAGACTCCCCCTAGACTCATTCCCTATCACTATGATTTATTGATGTGGTGTAGGAGACACCACTCCCAACTTATATCTTAGATATATAAATTATTATTTGGGAGGAGGTTTTGTAAATATTCTATAATTTGATCCTTAGTTGGTATATATTCCATTATTACCTCTTGATCTGCAACCCTTTCTCTTAAGAAGTGATACTTGATTGATATGTGCTTGGTTCTAAAATACATCACTATATTCTTTGATATATTTATAACACTTGAATTATCACAAATAACAGAGATAGGTGCCTTCTATTCTACCTTGATGTCCTTGAGTTTTTTCTTCATCCACAAGACTTGAGTGCAACATGCCACTACTACTACATACTCTACTTCTACTGTAGAAAGTGTAAATGACTCTTGATTTTTGCTTAGCCATGAAACAAGTCTATTTCTAAGGAAAAATACACTACCACTAGTGTTTCTTATATCATCCACACTTTCTACCCAATCAACATTTGTATATGTTGTCAAAGTGAAATCTTAACTTGTAGGGTACCATATGTAATAATCAATTGTGCTTTTGATGAATCTAAAGATCCTTTTCACTACATTGACATGTGATTCTTTAATAGTATCCTAAAATCTTTCAACCATGCACATTGCTTACATGGATATCTAGTCTTGATGTAGTTTGGTATAACAATCTACCTATCATTGATCTGTACATAGTCTAATTTGAATCAAGGGACTTGTCTTGTTTACTTAACTTGCATCCAATTATCATAGGAGTGCTAACTAGTTTGCTATCTTCCATTCTAAATTTATTTAGCATTTAATTTTCATACTTGGTTTGGGATATGAATATCCCTTCATTATATTGTGTTATTTGTAGACTAAGAAAGAAAGAAAGTTCTCCTAGCATTGACATCTCAAATTCAATTTGTATTTGTGTAGAAAATTATTTTCATATTTTATTATTGTTACCACAAAAGATGATGTCATCTACATAAAAAACAAAAATAAACATATTCTCGCCTTCTTCTTTGAAATACAAATTATTATCTAAACATCTTTTGTTGAAACCTTATTGTTGTAGGTACTTGTCTAATCTTGAATACCATGCTCTAGGTGTTTGTTTTAGTCTATACAATGCTTTCTTTAGTCTACGTACACAATCTTCTTGTTCTGAAAATTGAAAACCTTTAGGTTATTCTATGTATACTTCTTATTCTAGGTTCCCATTCAATAAAGTTGACTTAACATCCATTTGATAGACTTTGAATTTATTGTAAACTAAGAATGTTAGAAACATTCTTATAGTTTCCAATCTAGCAACTGGAGAAAATGTTTCCTCAAAATTTATGCCTTTAACTTGTGCATATACTTTGCACACGAATCTTGCTTTATTCCTTATAACATCTCCATCCTCATTGAGCTTGTTTCTATAGACCTATTTTGTTCTTATCACACTCTTGTTTGAGGGTATTGGAACTAATTTCCAAGTTTTGTTATTTTCAATTTGGCTTAGTTCTTCTTCCATGGCCTTTAGCCAATTATCATCCTTGTTGGCTTCAACATAGTTCTTAGGTTTAATTTTATACATTAGAACAAAATTTACTTCCTCTTTGTTCTTTGCAAATCTTCTCTTAGTCAATACTCCTTAATTCTTGTTGCCAATTATCTACTCTTTAGGATGATCCTTTTGAATAAATATTGGAGGTTCCCTTTCATTCAATTCCTCATCCTCTTCATTATCTACTTCTTCTTCAAGATCTTATTCTTCAATACTAATTTCTTTATCAAGTTCAACATGTTTTAATCCTTCTTCAACCTAGACATTTATGCTCTCAACAATTTTGTGTAGCCTTTTATTATAATATACATAGGCTTTGCTTTCAGTGGAATAACCAAGAAATATTCCTTCATCACATATTAATTCAAAGCTTCTCTATTTATCCTCTTTTATTATGATATAGAATTTACTTCCAAACACTCTAAAGTACTTAATAGAGGCTAGATTTCCATACCATATCTCATAGGGAGTTTAGTCATTATTTACCCTTAGCTAAATTCTATCCAAGATGTATACTATTATTTATACTACTCTCCAATATCCATCAAGTAACTTGGCCTCTTTTGGCATTGTTTTATCCATCTCCTTGATTGTCCTATTCTTTCTCTTAATAAATCTATTCTATTATGTAGTCCTTGCTACAGAGTAATGCCTTTTAATCCCATGCTTCTCACAATACTTTATAAACTCATATCAATTTCTACCATAGATGTAAAGATCTTGAATCTCTCAAAGGCTTGTGATTTCTCCTTCAAAAAGTTTACCCATGTCATTCTTGAGTAACCATCTAAAAATAACATGAAGTATCTCTCTCCTTTAGATCCTTTTATCTTAGTATGACCACAAAGAATAATATGAACTAATTATAGAGGATTTTTAGTTGTATACTCCTTTGTTTTAAATCTAACCCTTGTTTGCTTGCCTAGTTGACATTCCTTGAAAGTAGTATCTGCAGGTTTGGTTATCTTGGGTATGTGTTTGAACACTTATTTGAGATTACTTTAAATAAGTTATAAAAATTAACATGACCCATTCTTCTATGCCATAGCCAACTCTCATCAATATTTCCCATCAAGCAGCTACTACCATTTACTTCAACAATATTATAGATATTACTTTCAATCCTTTTTCATTTTATAACTATCCTTCCAAATCTCTTTAACTTGTAGTCTTCTACATCAAGTGTGACCTTATATCCATTGTCATACATTTGGCTGACATTCAGTAGATTATGCTTCAATCCTTCAACATAAAAGACATCATGTGTAGGTAGCTTTCCATCTATGTTCAAAGTTCCTTTACCTTTGATATTTACTATTGTGTTATCTCCCAAGCTGACAAATCCTTCATTATATTTACTCAATTTGGTGAACTTTCTCTTGTCACTAATCATAAGATTTGAGAAACCAATATATATCACCCATAAATTCTACTCCTTGGCATGGAGTGGAGTTTGAGCAATCATATATTGATTTTTCACTTTCTATAATTCATTGGGTTTCTTATATGGATTATTGTTCTCTTTATCAAAGACTTGTGAACTCTTGTTCACATTGAGAGGCATGTCTTTCTTTGCATTGTGCACTTTTGATTTTACAAAGCTAGTTCTAAAATGTTTATCTGTGTGACCAAAGTTATTACAATTATATCACATTACATTTGTATCTAACAATGGAGCAAATGAGTTTTTACTTATAAAAAAAATTCTCCTTGTAGGTACAACTCTATAATTACTATCCTTATGACCAAACTAATTATAGCTACAATAATAACCATAAGAATATGATGAATACCTAGTCATAGCATTTCTTGGTGTAGCATGAGGAGCTCTTCTAAACTTTGGCTTCTTCAAGTCTCTCACTTTGGTGTATCTATCTGCATTAGCTACCTTTATCTTCTTCTTCACTTCAAACTTCTTTTTAGGTTCATATTTATTCACATTAGCTATGTTTGAGTCTTTCTTTGTGTCCTTTCTAGCTTTCTCTTTCATTTCTCTAGATTCTCCTTCTGCTTTGAATTTTTCATACAGGTTATCAGATGTACTAGTTGAGGAACTTTTTCCTTTTTCATAACCAAGACCTAGTCTCTCTTTTGAGGGCTTTTGAGATTTGATCAATTCATCAATAATGTATGATCTTCCTGTCAACTTTAGACTTTTGTCTAATTAACCTTTGGATTTTTCAATTTATTTTCTCAAATCCACTATCTTTGCTTATAGCTTCATACATTCATTAGATTTATATTTTATTTCAAGTTTGACTACATCTTCTATTCTCTTAGCATCTTAAACTTGTGTCTTTAGGTTGTCTACCATTTGATCATATTTCTCAAGATTTTTGGACATTTTCTCTATTTCTTTGTATCCATGCTTCTTCAATTTTGAGCTCTCTTTTTTCAACTTTTCAATTTCCTCTAAAGCATAAATGAGCTCGCATTCAAGGTTCACTTCTCCTTCCTCTTCTTCATCAGAGTCTTCAACTTTTTCTTGATCTATATCTACAGAATTTGGTCCTAATGCCATGAACAAGGATTCATTTCCATTAGCCATAAAGGCATAGTCCTGATCATTATTAGAACTATCATTATCATCCATTGAATCATTGTCTTATTTTATCTATAGAACTCTTTTGTTATTGAAGAAGTTATTCTTCATAGGATAGTAGGGTTTCACCTTTTTTCTACTCTTTGTTTACTTAGACTTATCCTTTCTATTGTGAGAGAATTTAATAGAAAAATGTATAACTTTACGATAATTAAAGTATTTGAAGCGTAACTTATGTCTATTCTTTCCAAATCCTCTCTTCATTCTCCTAAAAAATTTGGCTTCTTCTTCATTAGTCTCCTCAGGTCTAGATGAGGATTCTTATGCCTTTACTTTCTTGGAAACTTTGAATGTAGTTTCTCTCTTGAAGGTGTCTACCTCTCTCATTATCATCTCATAGGCAGTGAAGGTTCCATGTAACTCATCAACAATGAGTTTATCCAAATTTCCTGATTCCTCTATAGTAGAGATTTTAGAATCATATCTTGATGGTAAATATTTGAAGACCTTTTTGACAATGATTATTCTTTCATTTCTTCTCCAAGACCTCTGATTTCATTAACTATTTCATCTACCTTACAGAGGTATTCTGTAATCTTCTCTGCTTCATTCATTTTAAGGATTTCAAAATTTCCTTTTTAAGTTTATATCTTAGCCTATCTTACCTTGTCATCACCTTCATATATTCTCTTCAATTTGTTTAAGATGTCTTGTGTATTCTAACAATCCATAGCTTTAACAAACTCTAAGTTTGATAATCCATAAAGAATAGCATTATTTGCCTTGGCATTGCTCTCATATGCCTTCTTGGTATCCTATTCAATATAAGTTGTATCAGGGGATATATATCCATTTACGATAAACATCCATACATCAACCCCTAATGAAGATAGATAATCTTTCATTTTTATGATCTAAAATGAATAATTTTATCCATCAAAGAGAGTTTGATGAAGATCATTTTTGACTAGACATTATGTTCATTATTCCAAGATATACCTAAACTAATTAAGTTTCTTTCAAGGAACCTAACTTTGATACCAATTTTTGGAACACAACTAGATACTGAGAGGGGAGGTGAATTAGTATATCAATTAAAACTAGTCATTTAAATACTTTTGAAATAGATTAAAATATATATGAAAATCAAATCAAATATGTAAATATCACACAAGATAAAATGCACATGACACTAGATGTATATGTGGAAAACCCAATGGTAAAAACCATAGTGAGAATAGTTTCTATAATCTACCATTCTAATCCAACCTCACAGTCAAAACCTCACTGGTTACACATTGAAGGGCACCAACCTATCAAATTATTATATAGATATATAACTCCAATTTATAAAACAAATTCATACATGAATCCAAATCTTATGTTCTTTATTACAGGTCTAGTTTGTAATTGATCATTATCTACACATTCTCCTTGTGCCTTTATTCTCTCTACTCATCTTTCTCTATTTCTAGATATATCTCTATTTGACACACTTCATCTCCCTCTCACTCTACTCCTTTGTGTCTCTATATTTTTTGTTTAACACAATTCACCAATAGTAGCTCATCCTTTCTACACTTCTGCTTTTTTCTAGATATTCTTCTATGTGACACTCTTAAAAAGACTTCACCAAAATTTTCCTATGATATATAATCAATTTATCTAGGGTTTCATATATTTTATGTGTTCACACTTGGACTATAACACATGATACCAATTCTATACTTTAGTTTATAATGGCTTGAACTTTAAGTTTCCCACATCTTGATTCCATGCATCACTACCATAATTTCATGTATATTTACTATCTATATCATTTTTTGGACTCAATTTTTGATTAATATGCCCATTAATATATATTTTATTCACTAGATCAATCAATCTCATTTTCTATATCAAGATATAGATCTTACATTCAAGTTCTTGCATGTTCCTATAATTAATCATTTGTCTGAACATAACTTTAAATATCAATCATTGATCTTGTGTTTTCCACCATGATATAATGGTCCATATTCAAATATCTCAATTTTAAAATGCATCCATTGATCTTCTTGATCCTATATTATACATACCATTATATCTCCAAAGATGCATGTTCTTTATCTCTATCTAGATGTTAAATGGCAAGCTCTTTATCCCATGTTGTTGCTTCATATATGTTTGGATCATTTTTTCTCCATTGATCTTCTTAGACTTTCTCAATATTTAACTTACCACTGTGTTGATAAACATTAATCACTTTGTTCCATCTAAATCCACTCATTCTATTGGATCTCCTTTATCTGATCATTCACTTACTATCAGATCTTTTGACAAACTTGATCATTAACTCTAACAAGCTTACACTCATTGGGTCTATATCTGACAAGATTCATGAATGTGACACTTATCACTTATGTGTTTACTCAAATATCCTTTTGAGAATTTGACTTCACTACACTTCATTGGATCATTTGTGTATGATGAAGCAATAGCTTTTGATTGAGCTCAGACATAATATAAAGTTTAAGACTTACAAAATATTAAGTCCTTTGAGATGGTAATTTCTAGTTTGAGGGGTCAATTTTACAATGATGACAAAGGCTTAAGATATAACTTAAGCTACTAGGTCTCATATATATCCAATCAACTTTAAAATATAAAAGTCCTATTAATGTCATGATATGAACCCCTAGGGTTTTACTGAGAAACCTTATTCAATTTGAGAGTAAAGATAATTCATTTTTGAGCTCATTCCTTCTAATTTGAACCAATAGGCCATATATCTAGAATGTTCATGAAAAACCCATAACATATCTTCTATCTATTTATTTTGCAAATGTCCATAACTGATATTTGTAAAACCATGATAAATTTACAAGAACTTGAGTAGATTTCATCTAAGGACAGAGACCATTTCAGCATGCTTGGAAGGCTAACTTTTTACCCACATAACTCAAGTTATCATTAGTCACATGACATGAAAATGAGTGCATATGATCCTCTTACATAGGGTATTCCATCCCTATAACCATTTAGTCCTAAAGTCTTCATATGTGCAAGATATGGCATCATGAAAATACATGTTCATCTATTTCTTGCAATCTTAAAATTGACTAAATATTGGAAAACACTGTCAAAATGGTTTGGATCCCAACTTTAATCAAGCATATCTTTTGTATCACTACATCATATGACCTTGGATTCAACACATATAAACTAGGCACAAAAATGAATAGACCCATATGATCATTTTATCCTCAAACCTCCATATGTACAAATCCTAACCTCATTAATATGCTTACTTGGCTCTGTTGAACCCTTTTGAAAATTTGTATAAGTGTTGGAACTTAGAAATTTTTGTTTGAGTTTCCAACTTTGCAAGCTCATATCTTTAACTATGCTTTCTTGCATGATTTCAAATCTATTACATAACTATTACAAACTAGTGTGATCACAACCATGTGACCATCTCCCCTATACTCTTTCATACATGGAAATGGTGACATCAGCAAAATACCTTCTCATATTTTCTTGTCATGGACCCAAAATGTCTAGATGATCAATATGAAGAACTGAATGAATTCCAATCATGCACACAAGTATTCCAATCTTCTTTGACCTATGATAGGATCCTCTAATCACCATATTCAGTCCTGAACATTAATGACATGTTCATAAAGTCCCTTTTGACATCAATGACAATTATATTTCCAAAAATCTCCCCCTTTATCATTGATGGCAAACTAAATGCTCTGATCTTCTTATATTCATCTCCTTCTCTTGCATTACTTGCATTGGCTTCTAATGAGTATGAATTATTCATACCAAACTTGATCCCCCTTAGGCAAAGGCATATTTGCCTAATTCTTGACTTGGACACTTGCTCTGCTTCTTCTTTGACATTTTCACTTTTACTCCAAACTTTTACAAAGATCATTTTGCTCTTCTTTTCCCACATAGAGCATTTGCACCTTTTCTCCCCCTTTGACATCAATGGAAAAGGGACTCTTTCTAACTATTTATCCAAATGTTTCTCCCTATTTACTAGATAAAGGAGTTTTTCTAGGAATATGTAACCATAAAATCATTATAAATTTGTAAAAATATGCATACCTGAGTTGCCTTTTATTTCTACTTTTAGGGCTTAATAAAAAATTTATGAGACTCCCCCTAGACTCATGCCCTATCACTAGGAATTAGTGATGTGGTGTAGGATCCACCACTCCCAACTTCTATCTCAAATATTCAAATTGTTCCTTGGAAAGAGGTTTTGTAAATATGTCTAAAATTTGACCTTTAGTTGGTACATATTCCTTGTGACCTCTTGATCTGCAACCCTCTCTCTTAAGAAGTGATACTTTATTTATATGTGTTTGGTTCTAGAATGCATCACTAGATTATTTGATATATTTATATAACTTAAATTATCAAAAATAATAGAGATAGGTGTATTATATTAAACATTGATGTCCTTGAGTGTTTACTTCATCTAGAAGACTTGAGTGGAACATGCCATTACTGTTACATTATCTACTTCTATTATAGAAAGAGGAACTAAATATTGATTTTTGTTTAACCATGAAACAAATCTATTTCCAAGGAAAAATGCACCACCACTAGTGCTTCTTTTATCATTCACACTTCCTACCTAATAAACATCTTTATATGTTTTCAAAGTGAAATCTTCACTTGTAGGGTACCATTGGCCATAGTCAATTGTGCTCTTGATGTATGTAAAGATCCTTTTCACTATATTGACATATGATTCTTTGGGAACAGCTTGAAATTTTTCAACCATACACACTGCTTACATGGATATCTAGTCTTGATGTAGTTTGGTATAACAAGCTACATATCATTGATCTATGCATATTCTGATTTGCATCAAGGGACTCATCTTCTTTACTTAACTTGCATCCAGTTATCATAAGAGTACTAACTAGTTTACTATCTTCCATTTTAAATTTCTTGAGCATTTCATTTTCATACTTAGTTTGGGATATGAATATCTTTGTATCAAATTATTCTATTTGTAGACCAAGAAAGAAATAAAGTTCTCCTAGCACTGACATCTCAAACTCACTTTGTATTTATGTTGAAATTCTTTACACATTTTGTTATTGTTACCACCAAAGATGATGTCATCTACATAAACAATAATAATAAACATATGCTCACATTCTTATTTGAAATGCAGATTATTGTTTGCCAATATTTTGTTGGAACCTTATTATTGTAGGTACTAGTCCAATCTTGAATACCATGCTCTAAGTGGTTGTTTTAGTCCATATAGTGATTTCTTTAGTCTACATACATAATCTTCTTGTTTGACAACTAAAAACCTTCAGGTTGTTTTATGTAGACTTCTTATTCTAGGTTCCCATTCAATAAAGTTGACTTAACATCCATTTGATAGACTTTGAATTTCTTGTAAACTGAGAATGCTAGAAATGTTATTATAGATTCCAATCTAGCAACTAGAGCAAATGTTTCCTCAAAATTTATGCCATCAACTTGTACATATCCTTTGCACACCAATATTGATTTATTCCTTGTAACAGCTCCATCCTCATTGAGCTTGTTTATATAGACCTATTTTGTTCCTATCACTCTTGTTTGATGGTCTTAGAACTAACTTCCATGTTTTTTTCTTTTCAATTTTGTTCAATTCTTCTTCCATGGATTTTAGCCAATTCTAATCCTTACTAGCTTCAACATAGTTATTAGGTTTAATTTCAGACATTATAGCAAAACTTACTTGATCCTTGTTTATTTAATCTCTTCTCCTAGTCACAAATCCTTCATTCTTATTAAAAATTATCTTCTCTTTAGGATGATCCTTCTGAACAAATCTTGGAGGTGCCTTTTCATTCAATTCTTTAGCCTCTTCATTTTATACTTCTTCAAGGTTTGATTCTTCAATATTGATTTCCCTGTCAAGTTCAACATGTTTCAATCCTTCTTTAACCTTGACATTTATGCTCTCAATAATTTTGTGTATCCTTTTATTTTAACTTACATAGGCCTTGCTTTAAGTAGAATAACCAATAAATATTCCTTCATCACATATTGATTCAAAGCTTTTCAATTTGTTTTCTTTTCTTCTGATATAGCATTTACTTCCAAACACTCTAAAGTACTTAACAGAGGATGGATTTCCATACCATAACTCATAGGGAGTTTAGTCACTATTTACCCTTAGCTAAACTCTTTCCAAGATGTATACTATTATTTTGACTACTTCTCTCCAATATCTATAAGGTAACTTGGCCTCTTTTATCATTGTTCTAGCCATTTTCTTGACTGTCTTATTCTTTCTTTAAACAACTCTATTCTATTATGGATTCCTTATTGTAAATTAATGTTTTTTAATCCCATGCTTCTCACAATACTCTATGAACTCATTTGAGGTGAATTCTCCACCTTTATCAGATCTTAAGCATTTGATTTTTCTTCTAATATCATTCTCTACCATAGCTCTAAAGATCTTAAATCTCTCAAAGGTTTTTGACTTGTGCTTAAAAAAGGTTACTCATGTCATTCTTAAGAAATAATCTACAAATAAAATGAAGTACCTCTCTCCTTTATATAGTCTTGTATTAGTAGGACTGGAAAAAATAGTATGAACTAATTTTAGAGGCTTTGTAGTTACATACTCCTTTGTTTGAAATCTGAACCTTGTCTGCTTACCTAGTTGAATTCCTTGCAAGTAGTATATATTGGTTTGGTTATCTTGGGCATGTGTGTGACACACTTATTTGATATTACTTTTAATAAGCTATCAAATTTAACATGACCCATTCTTCTATGTCATAACTAACTCTCATCAATATTTCCTATCAAGCAGTTATTACCATTTAGTTCAATAAGATTATAAATATTGCTTTCAATCCTTTTCCCTTCTACAACTATTCTTTAAAATATCTTTAAATTTTAGTCTTCTATATCAATTGTGACCTTATATCCATTTTCACACATTTGACTAATACTTATTAGATTATGCTTCAATCCTTCAACATAAAAGACATCATGTGTAGGTAGTTTTCCATCTATGTTCAAAGTTCCTTTACCTTTGATCTTTACTATTGTGTTATCTCCTAAGCTAATAGATCCTTCCTTAAATTTTCCCAATTTAGCAAACTTGCTCTTGTCACTATTCATATGCTTTGAGCTATCATTGTCTATCACCCATAAATTCTACTTCTTGGCATGGAGTGTAGTTTGAGCAATAATAAATTGATTTTTCACTCTCCACACTTCATTGGGTTTCTTATATGGCTTATTTTTCTCTTTATCAGATACTTTTGAACTCTTTTTCACATTGGGAGGTATGCCTTTCTTTACATTGTGCGCTTTTGATTTTATAAATCTAGTTATACAATGTTTAACTATGTGACCAAAGTTATTACAACTATAACACATTACATTTGTATCTTCTTTGTTGGTTTTGTTCCTGTTCAAGTCCTTATTACTGGTTGTTGTAATTGGTTCTTATTTTTGGTCCTATTTCTTGGCTCTTGGTATAAAACTTTATTTGAGGTTTCAAGTCCTTGTAAAACCTAGGTACTTGTATTGGACTATGTTTGTGGTTTCAAGTCCCTGTAAAACTTGGTTTTGATGTTGCTCTTCAGTAGGTTTCAGGACTGCTTTTCCTGGTGGTTGTTAATGCTTTATCTTTTTTGATTCTATTTAAGGGTTTTGGGGTCCCTTCAAAACTTGATTTTATCATAATCTAAAACAATGGAGCAAATGAGTTTTTACTTACAAAATTTCTTCTCCATGTAGATACAATTATATAATTACTACTTTATGACCAAACTGATTATAAATATAACAATCACCATTGAAAGATGAGGAATACCTAGTCATAGCATTTTTTGGTGCAACATAAGGATCTCTTCTAAACTTTGGCTTCTTCAAGTCTCTCACTTTGGTGTATTTTTTTGCATCAACTACCTTTATCTTCTTCTTCTCTTCAAGCTTATATTCAAGTTTATCTTTCTTTACATTCATTCTATTTGAGTCTTTATTTATGTCATTTCTATCTTTCTCTTTCATTGCTCTAGATTATCCTTTTGCTTTAAAGTTTTCATATAGGTTATCCTATGTACTAGTTGAGGAACCTTTTCCCCTTTTCATAACCAAGACCCAGTCTCTCTTTTGATTGATTTTGAGAGTTGATCAATTCATCAAGAATGTCTGATCTTCCTGTCAACTTTATACTTTTGTCTATTTGACCTTTGGCTTTTTAAAGTTCTTTTCTCAAAGCCACTATCTCTACTTTTAGCTTCATACATTCATCAGATTTAGATTGTAGTTCAAGTTTGACCCCATCTTCTATTCTCTTAGCCTCTTCGACTTGTGTCTTTAGGCTCACTACCCTATGATCATATTTCTCAATATTTTTGGACATTTTCTCAATTTCTTTTTGTCTATGGTTCTTTTATTTTGATCTCTCTTTTCTTAACTTTTCAATTTACTCTAAAGCACATATGAGCTCACATTCAAGTTCCACTTATCCTTCATCTTCTTCATCAAATTCAACTTCTTCTTGATTTATATCTACATAAGTTGATCTTAATGCCATGAATAAGGATTCATTTCCCTCAACCATAAAGGCATAGTCATGATCATTATTAGAACTATCACTATCATCCATTGAATCATTGTCTTCTTTTATGTATAGACCTTTCTTGTTCTTGAAGAAGTTCTTATTATTATGATAGTAGGGTTTTACCTTTTTTCTACTCTCTACTTGATTAGAGTTATCCTTTTTATTATGAGGGTATTTAGTATAAAAATGTCCTACTTTACCATAAATAAATTATTTGAAAGGTAGCTTACCTCTTTACTTTCTAGATCCTCTCCTCAATCTCCTAACAAATTTGGCTTGCTATTCATCAGTCTCCTCAAATCTAGATGAGGATGATTATGATTTTACTTGCTTGGAAACTTTGAATGCAACTTCTCTCTTGAAGGTGATTGCCTTTCCCATTCTCATCTCATAGATAGTGAAGGTTCTATGCAACTCATCAACAATGAGTTTATCTAGATCTCTTGCTTCCTCTATTACAAATATTTTAGAATCATATCTTGATGTAAAATATCTTAAGACATTTTTGACAATGATTATTTCTTTCATTTCTTCTCCAAGACCTCTAATTGCATTCACTATTTTATCTACCCTAAGGAGGTAGTCTGCAATATTCTCTTCCTCATTCATTTTAAGGCTTTCAAACTTGCATTTGTAATTTTATATCTTGGCTTGATCTACCTTGTCCTCAGCTTCATATATTCTCTTCAACTTGTTTAATATGTCTTGTGCATTCTGATAATATAGAACTTTGACAAACTCTAAGTTTGAAAATCCATAAATAATAGCATTCTTTGCCTTGGCATTGCTCTCATATGCCTTCTTGGTAGCCTGATCAGTAGGATTTATATCAAGGGATGTATATCCATTTACCACATACATCCAAACATAAAACTCTAATGAGGATAGATAAGCTTCCATTTTTATGATCCAAAATGCATAATTTGATCCATCAAAGTGAGGTGCTTTATTTTATGAAGATCCTTATTGACTAGCCATTATTTTCACTATTCCAAGATCTACCTAAGTTGATTAAGCTTCTTTTAAGGAACCTGACTTTGATACCAATTTTTGGGACACAAATAGATAATAAGAGCTAAGGTGAATTAGTATATCAATTAAAATTAGTCCTTTCAGTACTTTTGAAATAGATTAAAAGATATATGTAAATCAAATAAAATATATAGAGATAATACAAGCACAAATACACATGACACCAAATATATACATGGAAAACCCAATGGGAAAAACCATGGTGAGAATAGCTACTAGAATATACCATTCTAATATAGCCTCATAGTCAAAATATCATTGGTTACACATTGAAGGGTACCCACCCTAAGGAGACACCAATCCCCTAATTTAAGAGCACCAACTCTAAAGAAGTAACCAATCCCTAATCTGAGCACCAACTCAATCTATCTGATGAAACCAACCTATTAAATTCTTCTATGGAGATAAAACTCTAATTTACAAAATAGATTCATACATGAATCCAAATCTTCTATTCTTTATTATAGGTCTAGTCTATAACTATTCATTCTCTACACATTCTCTTTATGCCTTTCTTCTCTCTACCCCTTTGTCTCTATGTTTGTATATTTCTCTATTTTACACACTTAATCTCCCTCTCACTCTACTACTTTATGTCTCTATCTTTTCTATTTGACATAATTCACCAATAGTAGCTCATCCATTATACACTTTTGCCTATGTCTAGATATTCTTCTATGTGACACTCTCTGAATGGATTCACCAACATTTGCCTTTATCCTATATATAATATATATATAATCAATTTAACTAAGGTTCCATATATTTTATGTGTTCACACTTAGACTATAACACATCATGCCAATTCTAGACTTTAGTTCATTATGACTTAAATTGTAAGTTTCCTGCATCTTGATTCCATGCATCACCACCATAATTTCCTATCTCATTACTATATATAGCATTTAATGGACTTAAGGTTTGATGAAAATTCTCATTAATATAGATTTAATCAGTTAGATCAATCAATCTTGTTATCTATGTTGAGATATAGAACTTACATGTAAGTTATTGCATATTCCTATAACTAACCATTTATCTAGACATAAGTTTAAATATCGATCATTGATCTTGTGTTTGCCACCATGATTCAATGGTACATATTCAAATAGATCAACTTTAAAATGAATCCATTGATCTTCCTGATCATAGCTTCCATGTGTCATTTGGTTTATAAAGATGCACATTCTTTATTTCTTTCTAGACATTAAACACTGAGCTCTTTATCCCATCTTGTTGCTTCCTATATCTTTGGATCATTTTTGTTTCATCAATCTTCTTAAACTTGATCAATATTTAAATTGCCACTATGTTGATAAACATTTATCACTCGATTCCATCTAAGTACACTCACTCCATTGGATCTCTTTATATGATCTTCCACTCACTATCAGATCTTCTAGCAAGCTCAATAATTATCTCTAACAAGATTATGCTTATTGGATCATTGTCTGACAAGATCCAGGAATGTGACACTTGTCATTTACATGTTTACTCAGAGCTCCTTTTGATAATTTGAATTCATTTCACTTTATTGGATCATATTTTTATGATAAACTTATATCTGTTCATCAAGTTCAAACATAATATAAAGTTTAAGACTTAGGAAATATTAAGTCCTTTGAGCTAGTAGTTACTAGGTTGAGGGGTCAATTTTACAATGATCACAAAGGCTTAAGTTATAACTTAAGCTACTAGGTCCTATCTATATCTAGTCAATTTTAGAATAGAAAAAACATGTTAACACCATGACAAAAACCCTTAGGGTTTTATTGAGAAACCCTATTCAATTTGAGAGTAAAGATAATTCATTTTTGATCTCATTCCTTCTCATTTGAACCTATGAACCATATTTCTAGAATGCCCATGAAAAACCCATAATATATCTTCTATCTATTTCCTTTTAAAATGTCTATAAGTGATCTTTATAAAATAATAACAACTTTTTAAGACCTTTTGCATATTTTATCTAAGTATGGAGAGCATTTCAACATTCTTGGTGTAGACACCTAAAAACTAAACATGACAATTTTCGATGTTGCATTACCTTTAGACCTTCAACTAGACCCATTTGCAACTTGACCTTATCACACACCCCTCAAACACATCATTCACCCTTTTTTCACCAATTCTCTTCTATCCCCATGATCTTTGATGATTAGCATAACCATTGATGGTTGGCCTAACAATCAACAGTTGGGTCCCCAATCTTGCTTTAAAAACTTTAAAGCATTGCTAGTTCTTTGTGAAAGATTAACAACTCCTAGAATGGCAACTTACCTTTAAAATAAATATTTTAAATATATAAAAATAGGTAGATTTATCCTCCATAAAATTATTAACTTCTCTCATTCTCATTTAGAAACTTATTATTATAAAAGAGAGGAGAAGGAAGAGAAAATGTATCGATAATCAAGTACTTTACATTCAAGTTCTCTTGCAAGTATCTAGCATCCTCTTAGGTATCCAATAGTATCATTAGTGACATTAAGCTCTATCAAAAATCACATTTGAAGGCCTAAATCAATATCAATCTAGCCAAATTACTCTAGGATATATTCACCAAGATTCAGATATCTCACACTTATTTTCTTTAATCTATCCTATTTCTAATCTCTCTATCTTATCAAAGTTACCAGTACCATATTCCTACCTTCTATCCTTATAACCACATCACTAGTTGACCAAATTTCCAATATGTACTTTTTTTTATCATCCCCTAGATTGATAAAAGTAACCACCAATGGTCACCAAACTATCAATGGCTAGACCCAACCGTCGATGGTCACCCAACTACCAACGATCAACCCCAACCACTGATGGTTCCCATAACTACCAATGTTTCACTATAATATACTTTTCCATAAGACCATTTTCACCTATTTAACCTTAATCAAACCCCATTTTCTATGTTTCCCTCTAATCATAGAATCTTTTCTAATTTTTTGAACCAAACCCCGACCACCCTAACATAAAAATGTAATCATTTTCTTTAACAAACAACTTATCATTTTCTATCTTGAATATATTTATTTTCTTATCATTAAATGCAAGTACCTTCTCTTATCATTTCAAACTTGATTTTCATAAAAATTGGATTGATAGCCTCCTAGAAAGTATTATGCTTCTTAAATCTAGCTCACACTAGGAAATCTAATCAACCAACTATCTAAGAACCTCCTTTCAAGTGTCTTTTGTAATTTGTAGGTAATTCCTTCCTCTCCAAAGAGGAGTTCCCACATTCATTTGGATTCATGCATGCATTCTACCAGTTATTATTCTACACACCCTATTACTAGTTTTCTTTTATTTACTTTCAAAATTAAGAAATGAGAAAAATAAACTGAAACATTTTGGAACTCCCGATGGGGCCCTGTTCCCTTTCCTTTATTATTATCTCATCGAATGAAATATAAAAAATTTATTTTGGGCATAACATAAACCTTTTGCAACCATTGATTTCTTGTTGATCTTAGTTCATCTAGTAACTTGGTAGGCAAACTAATTTATCATGGATTTCACATTTATTATCACACACTAAACTAAACCACAAAATAATTAACACATCAAAACATACCTGAGACAAGGCCTAACTAGGATTTCATCACCTAGTGGTAACCTTACCCCCTCTCAGCTATCCTACTTGGATTTCATCACCTAGAGGAGAACCAACTCAGCTCTCTAGTTGAGTATAAACTCTAAACTCGATATATTTTGGCTAAGTACCTGACACTCTTATCACTATAGGACCATGAAGTGAGGGGGTAGGCCCCAATATCAAGCCATGTACCAAATTTCAATATAGATTTTATCTCTTGAGTGCCAAAACAACCTAAAACTAGCCATAAATTACCTCTTTAGTATTTGATTTATATGCCAAATTCCTCTTCACACTCTTTAAGGCATAAGCCAAAAGTGAACTAAAAGGAATCCTAGGATAAATGCACTTTTAGTGTATGCATTGATTGCTTTGTATTATTTTTGGTTTCTCTTTTTTTGAGGTGTGAGTTTCATCATAATATTTATCATATGGTCTTTACTAGACAAAAACTGAGAAATCAAACCAACTAACCACCACCATCCTCTTCTTCCTCTATGGAGTACACTTTTGATGTTGAGGGTTACCCTCATTCTTCTCCCACTCCTACCTAGATTCTAGTTATTTTTTAGTGTCATATAGACTTCACTACCTTCCTTGATAACAATCTAATTTCCCTTCAACATTATATTAACATCTTACCCAGCCATACCTCTATTACTTTAGTCCCTCCAATGGATCCTCTTTATGGTATGCCTCCCCATATTATGGTGGGTGTTACCTCAACCCAACCCTCACTAATCCAAGCCTCTTCTTCTTCCAACATCTTATCTACTACCATTACCCAAACCCAATCCAATATTCCAACCTCTAACCAAACTCCTCCTACCATACCCCACACTTCACATATAGGTTCAACTCTACCTTTAGTTACCTATACTTCCCCTACCATAGGGTCATCTTATACCCTTGCTTCTTCCCTTCCCTTTATCTGGACCAATCCACCAACTTCTACCCCATTTCAAAATCTAGTGATTTCTATACAACAAACACTTTCACCTATCAGTACTAGAATTACCATCCAACCTTAACCTACCCAACCTCCACCTTCCACCTCAACCATACCTTTGATTAAATCCACATCCATCCCCCAAAAACTACCTATTAAAACCTATCAATATGGGTACATACCACCTTCCACTCAACCATTTATGCCAATCAGCTCTTATGTGGCACCATCTCAACCTCTCTTCATGATGTACTAAATATGTGGCCTTTTTAGTGCCTTTTACCACATATCCTTATATAGCTACCATTCAACCCCAACAAAATGCACCCCTCAATTATACATCTTCCCAACCTCAACTAGATTTGATTAAGATGCTAATGGAAAAAATGACTAACTTAGAATCATCTATGTTTAGATCTCATAAACTTTTATCCTATTACCAAATTTAAAATGAACCTATCCATCCATTTGTTCCTATCCACTCTTATCCTCCTCAATGGGAATTTCCTAAATTTTCCAAATTTTAAGGCAATGAGGATCCCCAACAACATTTGAGAGCATTCTATCATTCTTGTTACTTGATCACATATGATGATGCTCTCCTCTTTTGAACCTTCCCAATGTCCTTATCAGGAACTAATCTTGATTGGTATAGCACTCTCCCTAAACATTCCATCTTCTCCTTCTCCCAACTAGCCTAAATCTTTTTATAACATTTTTAGGTAAACATAACTAAAAAGGTTCCCATAACTAACCTCTATTATACCAAAAAACTTGATGATGAGTCAATTGTTGATTTTGTGACTAGATGGAGAGGCCTCATCATCAAATTTTATTTAACTTACCCTAACCTATATTAATTAAACTTTTCTCTAAGGGTTATGCCAAGCATATTTCACCCACTCTTCAAGTTTAAACTTTCCAAACATTTGATGAGGCATTCATCATGGCATGAAAACTTGAAAACTGTGTCATTGATGAAGGGAAACTAAAATTGTAGAATAATAATTCTAATTTTAAACCCAATGACCCTCCCTCTACTAAAACCACCAACCAATATAATGCCAAGGAGAAAACATCCACAAATTTTATGCTTCTAAGAACTACCCCACCTCTAACTATTAATCAATCACATCAAAACAATTCTTCCATATATTATTATCAACAAAATTGAACTCAAAACCAAGCCCCTCCATGATAATATACTCCCATTATAGATTAATATTCATCTATTTTGGATAATATACTCAAAACTAACCTTAACTAACTTCCACCAATTAAACCACCCCAATAATTTGATTCTTCGTGCCCCAAACCTGGGTGGTATAACGAAAATGACCATTGTGCATTTCACTAAATCATTAGAAATGAAATTAATAGATGTAATAACTTTTAAATTCTTATCCAAAGCCTAATTTATAGTGGGTAACTCATGTTTGATAACCCTAATTCACCTCCTAATAAATCTCTTGACATTTTTTGTAAGCCTTTCCCAAATCATACTCCTTCCACCCAACATCATGATAGTAAACCTGAATCATCTAACTCACATGAGGTACATACAATAAATGTAATCAGTAATGTGCCCTTTTTTTAACATATCACTACCTATACCACCTAAATAGAGGAAATCAACCCACTATCTATTCCTCTAGAGATCCAAATGGAGGAATCAACTTCCTCTCTCTATGTACTTGATGCGGCTATAGATTTATCTACCCCTCCTTTGGTGGAAACAACCAAAGAGATAATTATTGCTTCAACCACTACCTCCACCCCTATAATCCAAGTGGTATAATTAACTACTTATTTTTATGACCAATCTAAAGAAGCAACCATACCTACCTCTCCCATTGTGGAACCATTGATGCCCTTTTTAGAAGCCATTCCCCAAGAGACTGTTACCTCATCTTCCCAATCATCACCTTTGGAGCCTCCCAAAAATACCAAAACCATAACTTCCACCATAGATACCAATATTTAAACCATTAATTATTCTCCACCCAAGGGCTTAAGCTTTGAGACCAAATATCAAGGAATTATACCCATTTATAATCCCTTATCTAGGTTAGTCCAAATTTTAGAGTTCACATCCTAGCCTAACTTTGATAGAGCCACCTTTTGGCATAGACTTGGCCTTCCTTATCAAAGTAAATCTGACTCCTCAACTTCATTGGAACCCACACTTAAACCTATTATTACCACCCCACTAAATACCTCCTATAGTAAACCATCTCAAACATCTCCACCTAAAATTTCCAAGTGACCCTATGCTTCTTTCACCAAGCCAATCAAAAACGTAAGGATTCTTCCCACACCTAGTCAAAATCACCATCCTCTGATATTAGACTTAAATCCATCAAACCCACAAAAACCAAATCCAATTAAGTCCCTTAATAAGGAAGGACTACCCAAACCTCTACCACAAAGTAGGCCCATACCACCTCCTTCCAACCTACCTTCCATTTTAGGACCCCATCCTTTTACCATTCTTATTACCTATTCTTCTTCTAAGAAACCATCTCCTTTTTTTTACCTATAACCACCAAACCTTATAGTTATTCATAATTCCTAACCAAAATATACCCATCTACCTTCCCACCTATAACCCAACCTTCATCATCAAAAACTTTTGCATCTAAGTCACCAACCCCCAAGCTAATCATATCCAAGAAAACCCAACCAAAATCATTCCTCCAACCACTACTTCTATGAATAATCTTGTGCCCAATAAATTTCTTACCCCTCAAATTCAAAACCCCTTACCTATGACACCTTTTCTATAATCCTACACAGCTATTTTTCAAAGGTTGTTGTAAACTTCTTCCATTAGCTTGCCTCCCATTAAACCTTTTGATCCTACCCATCCTAAACCAACTTGATTCAATGATGATTTGATTTTTATTTACCATAGGATTCTTAGACATGATACAAAGAACTACAAATCTCTCTAAACACTTATTCATAGCCTTTTAGATGAAGATGATTGATTGGAAGAATCACCATTGAGCCCATCATCTACTTCATTACTTAACCAACCCATCCAACAAGCACCTACTCCCTCACCATCACCTAATAGAAGAGATGAGGAACCAAATCAAATATCAATTCAACTTATCCACACCATTCATATGGTTACCTATTCTTGGGCCCATAAAAAGAAAAGGATAAAACTAATGTAACCATCCCTTAGACTTAACCTTCAACCTTTAAACCTACCAACCAAACCCAAGCATTTTCATCTCCATCTCCACCCTTACAACCCTCAAAACCTAAAGTCTCCATTTTGGGATCTCTACCTCCCAACCCTACTCCATTTATCCAATGACTCATGCTAAACAACTTCATCAAAAATTGAGGAAAATGAGTCTTTATGATCTAATAAACACTTCACCTCAACATCATCAATAATTAATGGAGGCTCTACATTCCATAGAGGTTCAACCTGATGATCCACAACCTTTTACACGTTTTAGGATTTTGAAATCTTTCCTTTTCTTACTGAAGATCCTGATCCCCCACTATTTGTCATGACATACATAAATCAAACCTATGTCAAAAAAGTAATGATTAATGGAAGAGATAGCATTAATATCATCTCCTCTTATTATTATGATCAATTTTAACTCCCCACAAATATCATGTCTAATATTACAATGGTCCTTCACTCTTTTAATGATACCTTGGTAAAAATCTTAGGGACCGTGGTATTCCACATTTATTTGGGACCCCAAACCATTCCCAAATTATTTTATGTTGTCAAGGGTGAGTTCTAATATAATGTTCTACTCATATGCCCTTAGATCCATGAAATTAGTTTCATCCCTTCCACCTTACACTGATGTGTCAAATTTGAGCATGAAGGACAAGTCATGACAATCAAAGTTGATCTTAGTCTCTTTGCCTCCAACAAGATGACATATTGGCCTAATGACATTCTTATTCCTCTACCATCCATCTCACAACTAGATTATAATCAAACCACCTCATCTCCCCCATTGATAACATTTCCCCCTACCATAATGATGAATAATCTACTAGCTCATCTATTCTTTCATCATAAATTCTAGTGGAAGACCCACTGAAATCAACATTTCAATGATTCTCATTAGGGGAATATCACCTTCTATCTTTAGACACCTTCCTTACTCTACATGAATATAGGAATCTTCAAAATTACCCTTCCTATGACCCCAACATCATCACTATTATCCCCTTTGGGTTTCCTAACAATTGAATGAATTTCATCTATGGGGTACTTGATCAATCACTTCTAGCTTTCAACACCACTCCATGTGTCCACCCCTTTACCTCCAACTTCTCTTACCTAAGCAACCTAGCCTTTGCCAAAAATTACCTTTATTGGTGAACTTGGAATGCATTTCACCTTGGCCTCTATAGTCAAGGACCTCATGAGTTTCCCATTATTAAAACCTAAAAACTTCATGAGTTCTTTGGTCTCAGGTTTGAACCACCAAAAGACCCCACATCACCAAAACCCATTTCTACCACCACTGAATAAATTCCACCTTCACCAACCCCATCTTCCCAATTTGAGGACTCTGACATCATCCCAACTAACTCTTTTTTTATCAATACTATTAGTTTAGGCCCCCTAACCTATTACAAATATGGCCAAACTAAAACCATTCCTCTCATTCACCTAGAAATGATCAAATGTGATTATCCCACCATCAACACCATACAATATCAAGATGAAAATTTTATTCTCACCTACCTTAGTGTGGGGATTCCTCTATCCATAAATCTCTCCCTCCTAAGAACCAATAAATGATAAATGAATCAACCATTGATATAAATTTAGGAACTCAAGAGAACCCTCACATCGTCAAAATTGACCAATCTTTAAATTTTATAAAGCAAAAAGATTACCCTTCTTTCCTTTGTGACCATAACATATTATTTGATTTTTCTTATCAAGATATGTATATAATTTATCCTTCTAGCATCATTACTCATGTAGGGGTTAAGCTAGTTCAACAAAAACTTCACCATATGCATCCCCATATAGCTCTTCCCATCAAAGAAGAACTTAAATGCCTTCTATCTGTTAACTTAATCCAACCCATTGACTATCCACAATGGGTTTCTAATATTTGATCCATCACCAAGCCTAGAGGGGGGCTTCACCTCTACATTGACTTTCATGAACTCAATCTCACCTACCCTAAAGATGACTTTCCTCTACCTAATATCGACCAACTTGTTTATCTCACGACTAGCCATGAAATGTTATCTCTCATGGATTGTTTCTTAGGATATAATTAGATCTTGATTGCCCCTAAAGATTAGCATAACACTTATTTTATCACCCCATGGAGAACCTTTTGTTATAGGTTCATGCACTTTGTACTATATAACATAGGGGTAACCTATCAGTGGGCCATGACTTATATATTTCAAAACCTCATCCATAAGATTATAGAAGATTATGTGGATGATATCCTAAGAATATCCAAACATCACTAGGACCACCTAGCTATTTTATCCATCATATTCAAATTATTAATCCATTAAAATGTCTGGCTCAATCCCAAAAAGTGTATCTTTTTATTATTATCAAGAAAAATCATTGGCTTCATTGTCTCTCTTCATGGAATTGAAATAGACTCCACCAAGGTCAAATCCATTTTGGAGATGCTACCTCTTACCAACCTTACCCAACTCTATATCTTATAAGGAAAATTTCAATCCATTTGATGTTTCATCTCTCAACTATTAGATCAATGCCAACACTTCTACCACCTTCTCAAGAAGGATGTTTCTTGTAAGTGGAATAAATAATTTCAACAAGCCTTTGACTCGATCAAGGAGTACCTTCTATTTCCACCTATCTTGTCCCCCCTTAAAAAGAGAATCAACCCTTTTACCTATATATCTCTACCACAAACCATTAGCTCAGTGCAATGCTCACACATCATGATGAACAAAATAAAGAATAGGTTGTCTATTAAATCAACTATTTACTAATCAAATATAAAACCTAGTATACCCATCCTAAAAAACTTTGCCTTGCCTTAGTCTTCGTAGCCTCCAAACTCTATCATTATCTTTTCAATCACAAAAACTATGTCATCACTAACACTGACCCCCTCAAGTATATGTACTCTAAGCCATATCAAAACCAATGTATGGATAAGTAGATCATGCTTTTAGCTGAGTTTAATCTTGAGTTATTATAAAAAAAATCTATTAAAGGATAGGTCATTGCTAACTAGTTAGCTAAAGCTCTTCTACCCAATAATCAACCAATACCTCTTACCTTTCCCAATGAGTCTATTGTAACTCTTTCCCAAAAGGAATCCCCCCATCAAATGACCATGTGTTTTTATGGATCAAAGTACTAAAATGATGGGGGTGATGGAGTAATCCTCATTTAATTTAGTGGAGAACCACTTCCTCTTTCCTTTAAACTTCACTTTGAGTGTACCAATAGTGTAGTTGAATATGAAGCCTTATTCATAGGTCTTCAAACCACCCTAGCTTTGGGAGTCATGATAATCAGTGTCTTTAGCAATTCCAAACTAGTCATTAACTAGGTTAATAGATCTTATTAGTGTAAAATTGATGTCTTCTTAAAGTAAAAATAATTTTTATATGTACTCTTGGAATCATTTGATCATTATACCATCTGATAGGTTCCTCGATCCACCAACAAATTTTCAAACACCATGACATCTCTTGCTTTCCAAATTCCATCCCAATTGATTAAATCTAAACTATTTATCACAATTCATCATTTTATCACACCTTCATATATCAATTTTGATCTTCCTACCATTTTTATATTGGAAACATCATCTTCTGACATTTGGTATAACTAAATTTTTTATTACCTTAACTTTGACATTCTCCCTTTAGATATTTCAAAGAATGCCCATAGAGCTTTTACTTAGGGTACCTCTCATTACACCATTTTAGGAGGAATACTTTATAAATGAGGTTTTGATGGCATCCTTCTCTATTGTCTCTATAGCCATGAGGCTTCTCATACTGTAAAGGAAGTCCATGATGGTGTCTGTGGGGGATACTTTAGTGGTCTAGCTATCACCAAGCGTATTCTTCACCTAGGCTACTATTGGCCCACACTTAATCAAGACTATTGTGATTATGTCAAGAAATGTGTCAAGTGTCAACAACATGTTAACCTTCATCATGCACCTCCCCATGGTCTTCAAGTATCTCAAGATTATTGTCCCTTCTCATAATGGGGCCTTAACCTTATTAGGGAAATCAACCCTCATTCTTCATGACCACATCAATATATCATCACTACTATGAAATATTTCACCAAATGGGTGGAATCCATCCCACTTTATCAACCAAAAATGAAAATATCATTAAATTCATCAACTACCACATCATTTGCACCCATAAAATCATCACTGATAACAACAAGTCCTTTAAAAATAAGAAAGTCCAAGAGCTTTATGATGATTTTGGCATGAATTTAAGCTTCTCTTCACCTTATCATCTGTAATCCAATGGATAAGTAAAAGCTTTGAATAAAACCCTCATCAAAATGTTCACAAAATTGGTTAGTACTTCTAGTCAGGATTGGCTCCTCCATATCCCATTCACTTTATGGGCCTATCGTACTAATATATGAACTTCTATGTGTACTACACCTTTCTCCCTCATCTTTAGAGTCAAGGTAGTCTTGACTCTTGAAGCCCACATTCCATCACTTTGCATATCCTTATATGAAATCCTCTTTAAAAGTGACTATCATCAAGAACACCTCATAGGCCTAGAGTTTCTTGATGAGAATCACCTTATCATGCTCAATCATCTTCATGTATATCAAGAGAAAATCAAGCATGCATATAACAAACATTTTAAAAAGTGAGAATTCAACATCAGAGACCTCATCCTTAAATAAAATCAACATGTAACTAACATGGAGAATAATAAGAAAGGTAACTTCAATTTTAATTGGGTTAGACCCTACATTATAACCCATACGTATATATATAGTGCTTATTATTTGTCCTCTCTCAAAGGTAAACTAGAACCTGAGCTTATCAATCCTTTGCATCTACATCCTTTATATTGTTAAAATAGGATATAACTCACCTCTATGTATAACCTAAGCTCATCCCTTGGTTTATGAGACCTTTTACCCCCTCTCACCTACATTTGTCTTTTCTTATCAGGAACAATTGATTACAACTTAGAACAATTTTATTCATTTATCACAAATAAAACTTAATCCTAATTATGGGTACCCTAGCTCTACCCATATCATGGTTCTCATGGATACTTTTCATCTCTTAAATAGATGGAATCCCATGATTACTTATTTCTTAACCCATCCCTTTCATTTAACAATAACCTCTTTTGTTAAAGTCTTATCTCCATATGGGTAGACCTTTAAGCCTAAGTAGACTATTCCATGTTTAAATTCACATTTAAAGTCAAAGCATTACAGACTACTCCCTTAAAGGATAGTTGCCTAATAATTCTAAGTTAATTAAAAATAGACTACTCCCTTGAAGGATAGCTATAAATATCAAAAATTTAGACCACTCCCTTAAATAATGGCTAAACACTAATCATTTGAAGCTTTCTGCATTGATCAGCTTTAACTACTTACCAAAATGGCAAAAGCAATAAACAAAACTCTATCAAAATCCAAATAAGTAAGCCACAATTAGCTCTTAGACATACCATTGGTAGACTTCCTACATTGATCAGTCTGCGTAGTGTCCCATCAAGCCACAATCAGCTCTTATACATGGCATTAGTAGACTTCCCACATTGATTAATCTGGAGCTCATACTAAGGTATGGACTCATCTACTGTGGCTTTATGGTCACCAATAGAAGGGGCAAGCTAACCCACATTAGGTTACCCTTCATCCACTTAAAATTCAACCTCCTACTTATCACCCATATCTCTTCCACTCCTCACCAAACTCAAGGTACTATGAACTTACTTGACACGAAGTGATAAAGACACCCTTCTTCTCAATCAAAGTATGCTCTTACAAAGCACTTGATTAGCTTGTGTTTACCTAGTTGACCCAACTATGGTTTTTTATTGATGGGTTATTACTAATCAAAGTAACATGCCTCTTCCTTATTCATTTCTTGGGATATGTGAACAAGTGTTTTTTTCTTTGTTTCCTTTCAAAATGACCAAACATTCTCAAGACCATAACAATCTTACACCCTCTCCTACCATAAAATCAAAACAATCACATCATACCAATACCAATCCTAACATATTATCATTTCAAGTCAAAACTATCTACTACACTATCACATCATGCCAATAAAATATTTTTATATGTCTCAATGCATTAATAAAATCTCATCATATCCATTATTTAAACTAACTTAACTTAATAGTCTAGTCACTACATTATCAACATCATACCTCAACTAGCCAATCAACATAAACATAATCATACCCAACAGCATCACATCATAAACATGATCATCAAAGACATTATGACCATTATACACACATATCCTCATAGTCATAAACATCATAATCAACATAATTATAATAATAATAATCACATCATCATCATCATACCTAAACTAATAGATCATAAACAACATAGGCATAAACCATAATCATGATTCTAATCATCAACATCACATCATAAACCTCATAAACATAATCATACAAATAATCATCAACATCATCATAATCATAATATGAATACTCATAAACCACATAAGTATCCATAATCTACATGATTAACATGAGCATGAACATCATCATAAACATTATCATCATACAAAATGATACATATCATAATATATACCTCTCTCATAAACACATCTCACCTTATCAACATGTAGGCCAATATCAAAATGAATACAAAAAAATATGCATCATACAAATATCATATCTCAAATCCCTAGGGTACCAAAACTAGAACTAGTTATGCCTATACTACCATCTAGTGGTGGACCCCTAATGTACCTACTTACATCATAGTCGATGCCCACTAGCTTGGTGTAGCTACTATTGGCCCCCTACTAGGTTAGCCCTATAATCCCCATATCTCATCACATTTGGTAGTTGGGATAGCACCATAGCCTCATAGTTTCTAATATCCTACATGGTGGCTAGATACTATGCCCTCATAATTGAGTCAATTGGTCCTCCTCTTATTTTGGTCACCCCACCTCTCTATCTTAAAAATTACCTCCTACATGACCACCCCAAGAGTGGCTCTCACCTAATCATGCTCACCTATCAGATTGATAACCTACCCCTATAAAGTGAATATCTTTGCCTATAATGTAGCCACCTATCCCTATAAACCTATCACCTAGGTCTATGCCACTAAAATGGTTGCCTCTATCTAGTCATTTTATCCTCCACCCTATACCTATAGTGGATCAACATCTATAGGTTGTTGGCCCCCATCTACCCATCCAAAATTTACAATGACATACCTAGCCTAATATCATCTTATGTATCCATTAATAACTCTTGCATCATATATGGGAGCTCTCACTAGAAGCTCTTAATAATCTAACACAACAACATCTAGCTATGACTCTAGAAATAGGTACTCTACATCCTCCCTCCTATAATAAGGAACATCTAGTGGAACATTCTATACCAGCCTAAACTTCCTTTGGACTCAGTCTACTAGGATGCACTTACTCTCTCCATCCCATTTGTCATATAGCCACCACCAACTCTATAATGATAGTGTGTGGTACCTATAACCTGTCTATAGGGGCCAAAGAACATATGAGCTCCATGTAATATCTACTGCCACCAAGCCCTCTAAGGATTCTCAAAACTAGTCTATATCTCTGACTCCATGACCAGCCCCTAAAATTGCATAATCACCTCACCACCTCATGAAACTAAGTCTATAATCCATCAGTGCATAGCCATCATAGGGTATCCCAAATGGTCTCAACACCTATACATGCTTGTATGCCCAAAATGGAGCACAAAACTAATGTTGATCCCATATTGTCTCCATGCTCTGAAGGCCCAGATCTTTCTATATATCTACACAATCAATAATAGGGCCCATTCAAAAATTATACCCCTTAGAATCATCTCAGTCAACACTCCTAATAGAAAAAAAATAAACTAGCCACTACTTGAATCTGACACTATAAAATAAGATATGCCCATCATCATCATGGTCAGTAGACGTATATACTCTGAAGTCCTCTAATATAATGGTCCATAACAAACTCCACTAATATGGTATCTAGCCTCAACCCAATTTTCACCATATATCCAATCCATGAAATATTTCTACTCATCACTCTCAATGTGGTATATTATCTCCCCTCAAATTGGAAGTTGAGTGATCCTATGGATATCCTCTAGTAGAATGGACATCTCCCTGGTAGGTAATAGGAATGTGTTTATGGCAAGATCCCATCTCTCAATGAGTGCCACAATCATCATCACAGCTCATGGTAGATGTTGGTAATGCCTCATGGCCCTTAGGCCAACATCCTCCATTTTCCTCTACTCATCATCTATCATCCCATCCCAAGCCTCAATAAATATATTTGAGACACAGTCCCTTATCTGAATCCACTCTTGGGCTTGGAAAAAAATCACATTAGCGTTAACCCTTCTTCTCTAACCTCTACTATCCAATAAGCACCTTTCACCTTTATTTTCACATATTTTTCACATCTCAATAACTTTTTCCCATTTTAACCTACAACCTCTTCCTATACTACACTCTTTTGTATTTCTACCTAATTTACATGTTCTACCATTTACAATCTCCTTTTTACATTATACATTTCCCACCTATGAAACTTTTACCTACAATTGGTCACTTACCCATTAAACATTTTTTCCAACTACCAATGGTTCATAGAACCATAAATGGTCCTTATAACCCTTTTTAATCTTGGGGTTGATCATTGATAGTTGGGTCAAACCATCAACAGTCACTATGTGTGACTGTTAGTGGTAAAACCCTATCACCTAGTTTTCCTACACCAGCCATCTAACACTCTAAAAATAAAAAGACAACATATTACTCTTATCTTAATCATTATTTCACCCTACTTACCCCTCCCATTTCACTCTTTACCCACACATTCTACAAATATTTACCCAGACCTAACTTTAGGGTATCCTAGCCTAACCCTCTATTTCTAAAATACTATTTCTACCTTTCCCTACTTCTTATATTAATTTTATATCCCTCAATTCCCCCATTTTATCAAATTTAAAATGGACCCTACCTCATTCTATGATCAATGGCATGGTTAGATCCCTTGCACTACTTCTTGACCACGACCTCATCCTCCATCTATCTATTAAACACTCAAACCCAAAAACTAACCCAATCACCACTCTCCACCTCAAAAAGTTTCATGGTCCACACAACAGTCCAAATTTCTCAATCACTAGACACCATTCACCATGGTCAATAATGAGTAAAAAGATTTATTTTTTTTACTTTTTACTACATGACTTTTTAGGGTTTTACCCTAACTATCAATGGTCAAGATGACCATCAATGGTTGAACCTTAGGAAACCATAACCATCAATGGTTAGTTAACCATCAATGGTTGATGCTCGAGGCACCTTAACTATCGATGTTTAGGGTCCCTCACCTTTTTCTAAACTTTTTCAAAAATAACAGTTCCTCCTCAACTAACTCTTGGGTAGAACTACATTTGGCCTAAAGTTCTTCTTGGATGATCATGTCCATGGAACTATGTAGGTAGTGTCTAAGTGCCTTATGTAATAAGAGTCAGCTCAGTCACCTCTCTTTCCAACCACCCAATCCCCACCCACCATCTATCACACCACATCTACCTCACTATTGGTTGTTTTTGACCTACTCTCTTCACATATTTTTCATTGACTTTATGTGATCCTTTGACTGTACCAACTAAATTTTCCAAGTTACCCATTTGAACTTTACACCACCTTACCACTTGTGTTATTTTAAAAGAGCATTTCCTAACCTAGATATCTACAACCAACATCAACCTTGTCTAGATGGCTTGAGAAGCATGACCCAATCAAGTATGACCAATGCTATCAACTAATTAACCTATCTTATCTATTTATAACCTAACCTTATTTTACAACATTGGTAATTTTAGTCATTGTGTAATCTTGATATCTCTCTTCATCATTTTTTATGTGTGGGTTCATATCTCACCTACCCTACCCCTTTAGTACACCCACCTTTTGACTACCCATATATCATCTATCAACCCCTAACCCAATTTTCTCTGCACCTCAATCATTTATTATTTTGAGGGGTAATACCTCCTCTCATACTCAATGAAACCATACTTGGACCTTGGATAAGTCTCCTATTTTTGTTATATATCTTGCCTAAAGCTCTACAACAAAAAGGGGGAAAATGTAGACACCTAAAAACTACACATAATAGTTTTTGATGTCACATTATGTTTAGACCTTTAACTAGACCCATTTACAACTTGACCTTATCACACCACACTTAAATGCATTATTCACCCTTTATTCACTAATTCTCTTATAACCCCATGGCCATCGATGATTATCATAACCATTAATAGTTGGCCTAGCCATCAATGGTTAGGTCCCCAATCTTGCTTTAAAAACTTTAAAGCATTACCAGCTTTTTGTGTGAGATTAAAAACTCTCATAATGATAACTTACCTTTAAAACAAATCTTTTAAAGATATGAAAATAGGTATTTATATCTTCCATCAAATTAGTAACTTCCCCCATTCTCATTTAGAAACTTCTTATTATAAAAGAGAGAAGATGAAGTGAAAATGGATAGACAATTAAGTACTTTACATTTAAGTTCTCTTACAGGTATCCAACATCCTTTTAGGTATCCAATAGTATCATTGGTGACCTAAAGTTCTATCAAAATCACATTCAAAGGCTTAAAGCACCATCACTCTAGCCAAATTACTCTAGGATCCATTCATAAAGCTTCAGGTATCTCATGCATATTTTCTTTAATCAATCATATTTTTGACCTCTCTATTTTATCAAAGTTATCAATTTCATATTCCTACCTTGTAACCAAATCACTACTTGACCTAATTTCTAATCTATACTTTCTATTTTGATCATCCCCTAGATTGATATAAGTAATCACCAATGGTCACCAAACCACTGATGGTTAGACCTAATTGTTGACAGTCACCCAACCACTGATGGTCAACCCCAACCATCAATGGTTCCCCTAACTACCGATGGTTCATTGTGGTATACTATTCTAGTAAACCATTTTCACCCATTTACCCCTAGTCAACCCCAATTTTTTGTGTTTCCCTCTAATCATAGGATATTTTCTAATTTTTTGAACCAGATCCTGACCACCCTAAAATCAAATTTTAATCATTTTCTTTAATAATAAATTTATCATTTCCTATCTTGAATATATTTATTTTCTTATCATTAAATGCAAGTACCTTATTTTATCATTTCAAACTTGATTTTCATAAAAAGTGGATTGGTAGCCTCCTAGAAAGCATTACACTTATTAGATCTAGCTCATGCTAGGCAATCCACTCAATCAACCATCTAATAAGCCCCTTTTAAGTGTCTCTTATGATTTACAGGTTATTCCTTCTTAGCCAAAGAGGAGTTCCCACATTCATCTGGATTCATGCACACATTCTACCAAGTATTCTTCTACACATATTATTACTAGTTTTCTTTTATTTACTTTCAAAATTAAGAAATGAGGAAAATAAACTAAAACACTTGTAAGGCTAACTTTTCACCTGCATAAATCTTGTTACACTTAGTTGCATGACCTAAAAATTAGTGCATATGATCCTCTTATATAGGGGATTCCATCCATATAACCATTTGATTTGAATTATTAATATCTGCAAGATATGGCATCATGAAAATGCTTGTTCATCTATTTCTTATAATCGAAAAATTCACTAAGTATTAGGAAACACTATTAAAATAGCTTAGAGCCCAACTTTGATCAATCATATCTTTTGTTCTGCTACATCACGTGACCTAGGATTTAACACATATAAACTAGGCATAAAAATTAAAATACCCACATGATCATTTTGTCCTTGAACCTCTATATGTGTAAACCCTAACCTCATAAATATGATTACTTGGTTCTACTAAACCCTTTTGAAAATTTGGCTGTGTGTTGGAACTTAGTTTTTTTTGTCTAAGTTGCCAACTTTGCATGCCCATATCTTCAACTATGGTTTCTCATATGATTTCAAATCTAGCACATAACTAATATGGACTAGTGTGATCATAGCCATGTGATTATCTCCCCCATACTCATTCACACATGGCAATGGTAATGTTATCAAAATGCCTTCTCATATTTTCTTATCATAGACCCAAAATGTCTAGATGATCAATATCAATAACTAGATGAATTACATTCATGCACACAAGTATTCTAATCTTCTTTGACTTATGATAGGCTCCTCTAATTACCATATTTAGTCCTAAACATTAATGAAATACTCATAAAGTCCCTTTTGACATCAATGACAATCATATTTCCAATAAGAAAGCCTTCATGGGCTTTGAAATTTGACAAACAGTCTTCAATTCTTAGAACTAAGCCTTAAGGATCCTATACATGATATTTTTAGCTTAAAAAATAATTTTCATAATTTTACTAGCTACTTCAGCCATAAAAGTGCCATAATACATCAAATAAGGGCATTTAAGATAATATCTAGGTTCAAGAAAATGATCTTTAGTTGCTTGAAAGATAGTTTATAATGTTTATTTGTTCAAATCTCTAATCACCAAGATCTATAGGGAATAAAGATGCCAAAAAGATTTTTAAATGAATTCATATGCCTCCCATGGCCATAAAACTCTTTTTATGGCTGAAAATAAAAGGATTTTATTTGAATTTGATCAAAACACTACTCTCTAGGGATCCAGGCCTCTATATGTACTCAAATAAAACTTTAAGCACACTTGCTAATACTCAACCCACCATAGGCTCTAATTCCATGAAAGAATGTATGAAATATATAAAATAATATTCAAGAACATAGATCTAGATGTGTGAATAGAATCAAATCACATGTGTAGCACATAGATCAATGTTTGACACAAAGTTACTGTGGGAAAACTTTAATGAGGTAAAAAATCCACAAAGTGATATCATATATTAAGAAAAAATATTACCCAAACATGTAAATTCTCTTCTCACTTCCTCTCTTCCTTATTTGATAAATTTGAATGAAAGTGACCATTGTAAATAATGGTTCCAACCATCCCAAAAAAGCATTTAATAAAACATTGGTAATTTATTAAATAAATATAATATTATTATTTATTTACATAAAGTTTCCACCTCATTTTAATAAATAGTTTATTATTATTATTTAATAAATTAATAATATAATCTAAGGGTTAAATAATCACCACTTAGACATTAATTTCTTTAATAATATTCAATTTAAAACTCACTCAATAACATGATCTATTTTTCCATGTGGCCTTGTATATCTATTTCAGAAATTAGATACTTGAGCAGATCTACTTTGGAAATAACAATGGTATTATTATTCACCATATAATGATGTAATTTTTGGGCTATGAACACCATTACTAAATAATATTTTTAATTAGTCTATATTTGTGTTCATGTGTGACCAATGTGTGGCTTAGATAATACACAACATACTCTTTACCTTGTTCATCATGTTATGCCAAAAGTGCCCCATGGTATTTTCAATCACTGATAAGTAAAGTAGTAATGGCTTGTTTAGTGTACATGGCAATAAAATAGGTGGGTTAGAAATATATTATTTAGAATGATCAAATGATTTTTATCACTCTTCATTCCAAGAGAACATAATGCCATTCTTTATAAAGTGCATAAATGGATGGCATTTGTCAGCCAATTATGAGATGAAGCATCATATGGACTGTATCTTACCCTATAAACTATATAACTACTTTAAATTAAATATCAATGGTATTTATATAATAACACAAACTTTTTTGGGTTAACTTCAATGCCCCTATGAGAGACAATGAAGCCTAATAATTTTCCAAAATTTATGCCAAATACACACTTCTTTAGATTAACCCTGACATTATACTCATGAAGTCTTTCAAAGATTCTTGGTATCATGGTTGGATGATTGGCATGGGTCTTTGATTTAAATAGGATGTCATCGAAATAATCCTTAATGGTTTCATGCAAAATATCATGAAAAATCACTATAATTTCCCTTTGGTTTGTGGCTCTAGCATTCTAAAGTCCAAATGACATCACTTGATAACAAAACATTCCCCATAAAGTGGTGAATGCTATCTTATGATGGTCTTCTGGTTTGTAATTTTGATCTGATTATACCCTAAAAATACATCCATAATATAAATCATTTCATACTCTGCCATCAAGTCAACTATCATTTCAATGCTAGGCAAAGGAAAATCATCTTTCAGGTAGGTTTTGTTGATATCCCTTAAATTAGTGTGATACTTATAGTTTCTCACTCATTAGCACAATGGTTAAAATCCACTGAAAACAGTCAATCAACTTAATAAATTTTTCATCTAAGAGTTTCTTCAACTCTTTCTTGACTAGCATAGTAATATGAGGAGGCATCTTATGCAAATTTTATTTAATAGGCTTAGCACGATGATATATAATGAGATTGTGTAAAATTAAGGTAGGGTCTAAACCTAGCATTCTCGAATAGGCACATGCAAATATGTCAATAAACTCCCTTAGAAGGGATGTAAAATATTTTGCATTCCTCCTTAGTGAAGGGTGTGCCTAATTTGATCCACTTTGGGTCCTTTGGAGTCCCAATGTTAACCTCTAAAGTGTCCTCCATGAGAATTTTATAACCATCATAAAAAATAGTTGGAAAGGAATTAAATTTATTGGCAATGGCAATGTCCTCTAGCTAGACTAGCATGTCACATTCTCCTAAGTAGGAGCAATCATAATCTCCTAATGATATCAAAGTACATTAAATAAATACCTCAAGGCACTCTTAAACAATATGTGTAAAATCTTGTGGTTCCTCATTACTCATCTCTGATCCATAAATAGGATTTGGACTATAGGTATCATATGCTTCATAAGAAGAGGGGTGAACATCCCCATCTAATGGCATCAAAAACTAGTTTTCACCAAGAAATTTTCCTTTCTCTTTACTTTTACCCCTATCAAAAAGTGTCTCAATGAGGTTTTCACTTTCAGACCTTAATGTTTGATTTTATTTTTTATTTTTGGCCAAGTAAGTTCTCCCACTCTTCAAAATAGGTAGCAATATCCAATCTAATATAAAAGCCTTTCTTTTAATATCCAAGAGGAATGTGAGTCCTCAATCCCATAAAGTTGCATATGGCCTCATCATTTTCAAACTCATCTAATGGCATTATTGACTCTTGTTGGTCCTAGTATATCAACTATGGATGGTAAAGGTTTAATGATTAAGGTTGATAAACATGGTTAATGGTGTAAATAACATGGGGTTAAATAAATTTTTAGTGAAAAGGTCATCATAAATGTTATAATCAGACCCTATATCACTATTGTCATCATCATTTCTAGTTGACTATTTTAAAACATGAATAAGGTATATGAGGTCACCCCTAAGTGGTTTAAATCCAATAATATGGGTTCCCTTATACTTGGTCATTGAGACTAGTTCAATTATGCCTTATTGATGTATCCCCAGGCCTCTACTTTCATAAACTAAGTGATCCATAATTTGGTTAGGGATATGATACTTTACACTTTGGTAATAATCAACTAACTCATCAGTGTAAATCCATGAATCATCTTTAGCTAAGGGGTCATGTTCTAGGATAGAGTCCAATTTGAAAATAATGGGCTTATTTAACTAAGATTTTCCCTTAGTTTTCCATTTCATGCAAGCATTTTTGTCCTTATGTCTCCCATAAGCTTTTGGATTTTGTGGTAATTTGGTAATATGGAAGGCATTATGGGTATTTTATTCTCTGAGACCTTTGTTAGTTATATAACATTGGTTGGAAATGTCTAGTAGAGGCATGGATGAGGTAAAATTAAGGTTATCTGGGTCAATATAGCTAAGTCTTGATTCAATGGATTTTCCTTTTTCATCTCTTTTTACATCAATTTTGGGCATAGGATTCATGCCAAATTGATATTTATAGATTTTATACTTGGCCTTAAGGCATTTATAATATTGATATGGCTGAAGATCAACTGGTATAGTCACTTTCATTCTTAAGTTTGGAAATTTTATACAATGATGCAACATAGAAGGTATGGCCCTAATTTCATGGATCTAGGGTTGATCCAATAATAGATTATAAGATAGTTCCAAGTCAAAAACATGGCATAAGGTTTCATTGGTTGAAGTACCAATGGCCATTGAAAATCTAATAGTACTTTTTGGCCAAATTTGGCCCACATAAGAAACTTTTAACTGGATGTGGTTTGAAGTTGAGTAGGGTCTTGGTTGAGAAACAATCCAAAAGGAGGAGGATTAAATAGCCTTAATGTAGATTAATGGTTGGTTTCAATATTTTGAAACACTTTATGCAAGCTTAAAGTGTGAACTTGGTGATTTTAAGGAGCCAAACCATCATGACATGTCATAGAAGAATTAACAAATTAGTCTAGTTACATATTTGATATATACACTTGAGAGGTTGACTAGAGCCAAATGAATGCATTGACATGATGATTTTTGTCCCATAAACATGATATACAAATTTGGTATCTTTATGAACTTACTATCTCAATATATAAGTTTTCAAAGTTGAACAAGCAGAATGAAACGTGTGTGTAGATGTCAAGTTTAATCCTCATAAACTAGCTATTTGAATTCAAATGTTCCAAAGATTAATGCATGGATAACAAGTGGAAATATCTTGGGTGTCCAAATTAAATCCAATGGTGAGTGAAAACTTGATGGCATTAGTGGGTTCTAAAGATCTAATAAAGTATATTCGACCATACATCAAAGATTAATAGTGAGCATCAAGTGAAAAAGTTAATGGATCCTAAGATGAATGCATGGCTAAAAAGTGTCAATATCTTAGGTACGTGAATAAATATATAATGTTTAATGATTACTAATACATCCAATGGGTCCAAGTATATCAATGGTGTGTAATCCATCATACCAAATTAGATGAACAATGAGTGAAAGGTTAACTAGTCAGTGGACCCCAAGAATGAATGAGAAGTTACCAAGTGTCACAACCATGGAAACTATTAAGTAAATCAATAATATTCATTCAAGATATAAAAAGTAAGATCTATGGTGTGTGTAATGTTAATAATTCAATAAGCTTAGGATTAATATGAGGTTGACAATTGGTGCAAATATGGAACCATATGGGGCTAACAGCAGGTTCCTAACAATAGATGAAGAGATAACATATGTCACAATCAAGGATCCCAAATTAAGATTAGTGACCAATATTAAATGTCAAAGCTAAGAAATTTTGAGTAGAGTTTGATTATGGTTTAGGTTAAACTAAGGTAAATATTTTAAAGGATGCCATTCAAGCTCAATTGAGACATTTGTTAGAGGATCCAAAGTATGTAGACTCAGTTTTCTTATGGTTTCAATGTTGTGATCCTGATGTGTAGTGGCTTCTCAGTTCCCACAAGGTTCAGAGATAGAATAGGTTTGTTTAGACCTAATATAGTTCAATAAAAATGTTATGCAGTATGTGGATCTTCATTGATATAATGACTATTTGAAAACCAATAAATTAGATTGTTTTTTAATCTATAGTAAGACCTATGATGAGATATTGAATTATGGGTAGATATGAATGGTTATGAACAAATTTATTATATTTTACATAGTCATATCCTCAACAATAAGGTGCCTACTATCATTAAAACTAGACATGGAACGGATCTATCTGAATTTAGGATAAAAGGACTTTATCATCATAAGCAAGTCAAGTGGAGGATGACATAAATTCCCAAGATGCAGATATGGTGGTTAAAGAAAGAAGTTGGAGTATTTAATATATTTTTAGGTTCTTTAAGTGATTTTTATTCATATAAGGATCATGATTCATCATCCTAAGACACTTCTTTGTCTTCTAGTGCAATTTTCTCAACTAATGAGAATATTTAAGGACTATTGGGACAAATTAAAGTTATCTTATCTGTGATGTATTAACCCTAATTTAATCAAAAGATGGTGGAGCACTCATTGAAATATGGTGGAATCTCATTTAATGATCTTAAATGGAATTCTCCTCCTCTCTCTCCCCTTTCTCTTATATTTATACTATTCTCACTCTCTCTAATTTTAGATTATCAAAATGACTCCTTGATCTTGAAGAGTAGGGGACTCTCTAAGATATTGAAAGATATTCTCCTCTTTATTAGGTTAAATCCTATCAAACATTTGTAATAACTACCTCTTGATGTAATAATAGACTTTCTTTACCTATCTCTTACCTTGGATCAATATTTAGTGAGTTGTGCATGATGTCATTGTGAAGGAGATTCTTCCATATCCATTATCTTCCTTCCTTGCCTTTTCTAAGGTGTTTTTAATTTGTTTTTAGGCTTGGATTAGTGTTCTACCTAAACCTAGTCCATGAAACACTTATGCACAAATATATTTTGAGGTTTTGTGAGCTATCATTGTCTTGTGTTGATCTAATGTGGTTTCAATCATATGTGAGTTTCCAATTTTTATTTGGTGCATCACTTGGTTAACTTTCTTAAGATCCCTTTCCCATTTTTAACCCTTTTACCTATTACAACATTAGTTTAGGTGATTCATCATAAGGAATCCAACCTTATTCAGAGTTTCAACCCTATTATAGGATATCCTCATCTTGGGTTTGTTCCCATATTATGGATTAATTAGAGGGAGCTTGAATAACTCTCTCCAAGGGTGAAATTCCACACCATAACAATTTCTATCACACTTAGTGGGACACATTCTCTTTGGCATAGTTGAATTCTAGAGTTGAGAAGAAGTATTTTTAGTAGAGGGAGACATCCACCATCATCAAAAGATAAATATTATCCAAGTTACAAAGTTCATAGCATCATCCATACATCACCTCTCATGCCAAAGGTTACTAGAAGGTCATCTAGTAAAGGTATTCCCATTGAATTCATTGAACTACCTTTTATTTAATATAAAAAATCAAGATTAAATAGGATAGGTCCTTATCCCCAAAATAAATATTCATCTCATGGTCATCCTATTGTTTTAATCAGTGCAAACCCCACTATGTAAATGGCAAGGTCCAAAAGGTAAGATTTCATACCCTTCAATGGTGACATCCCTCTTAACCTTTAGCAACATGATGATATCTCTACTACCTCTTTCAATATTATACCATACTTTATAAGAGAAAAATCCACCACCCCTATATATCACATAGCTGACATTACAAACCTTTGTTGAGTACATAACCTTATGAAAGAGAATATAGCCATGAGACGACTAGCCACATCCTTAAAAGGTAAAGCCCTATAATGATACAAGGGTCTAGCCCCTACCTTAATCAATACTTGGGATGAGTTTGGTGAGTGCCTATGTAAACGTTTTGAGGATATAAGTGACCATGTGTCACTTACTGACTAACTCACCTCACTCAAGAAGTCATCCGAAGAATCTATGGTTGATTTCAACTATAGATTCCAAAAGACTTGGGATAGGATCCCTACCATAATTAAACCCACACCTAATTATGTTTTTCTTTACTATTTAAGAGTATTGAATTTAGACATTACAATCATGATCCAATCTATGGGTGGGACAAATCTTCTTGGGGCTTATGAGATATCTATAAGGGTATAAAATTGTTTTATACAAGTAGGGAAATTCATGCCAAGACATTTCATACCACTTTTTCTTGAACTTTATCCAACCCCACCTACCATTACTCCATTTCCAACTCCAAAAAATAAATCCCAACCTAATGATATTTAAGTGGAGAAATTTTCAAGGATTGATATCTTGTTGAAGGCACAAAACAACAAGCTAGTGACTATAGAGAGACAATAACAAACTTCATATAGGCCATACCAAGGTCCATTCTAAGCCTAATACCCTAATAAATCCTAAAATATGCCCCTTTATCCATCAAATCAATAATCCCAAGGCCAAATTACTCAAAGTAGATCTTATAATAGTTATAACCCCACAGCTAAAAGTAGCTCAAGAGCCTTGGTCCCCACATAAAACAACCTTACACAAGATGTTCAATGGAAATCAAGAGGGCATTCCAATAAGATGGTAATAGTTACAAGTGGATAATTATATTAGGATCCTAGTTGGCATCATAATCCTTCATTTTAAGACCATTCTACAATGCCTCCTCCACCACAAGGGCCTCCTCCACCACAAGGGCCTCCAATGAATCAAGGTAATATGTCTACCTTAATACTATTGGAATCTCAAATTCAATATCAAAAGAACATGGGTAAGGCACTAGCTAACACCATGTGCATGGAATTTGAAGAAGGGTAACATATGTTTGAGCATGTAGCAACAAACATGGGGTAGATTACACAAAGGGAAGATGAACCAATTGTAACCCATAAAAGGTTTAAGAGGAGAATGATGGATAATAATTTGGGGTAGCCTGAGGCTTCTTCAACATCTCCATAATCTAGTCAGTATCCTACCCCTTCAAATGTAACTATTAAATCTCATAAAACTCAACAAATACCTCAATGTCATGGGTAGTAGAAAAATTATCCTTTTGTTCCTCATGTCACTCAAGTGTTAGGTGATACTTATGCTTCCAAGGTGTAATTCAAAGGCACTAGTCTTCCTTTAAATATTATATATTATATGAAAATGGATAACATCATTATGTCTATGTATGATGCTATGTCTATTATAGGACAAAAATACATTTTTTAGTAATATCTCTCTAAGCCTTCTCATGTGATTAAGACAGTTGATAAGGTGAACATTATCTTTACCAATAGTATTCAACCTAGTCAAATTCAAGTGCCTAGTCAAGCTCCTAGTAAATATCAAGTTCATAATGTTGTTCATCCCCATAAGGTTTTCAAACCCCCTCTATTATATTTGTTAATAATTATAGGGGACTGCATAATGAATAATTGTATGATAGATTCAGGAGCTTCAAGCTCAGTTATGCCTAAAGCCACAACAGATAAGCTTGAGCTTAAGTATGTGCCTAATGAAAAAGGTGTTCTCCAATTGGATGGTTCCCCCATTAAAATAGTATGTATATAGAAAGATCTTAAGATCACATTGGAAGCTTCTCCAAAATTTATCATCACTCAGGATGTAATCCTTGTAAACCTAACCCTATATTTTTTATTATGCTTATCTAGGGATTTTATTGCAAAAATTAGGGTTTATTTTCCCTCTTGTTGGTTATACATGATTATTAGGACCATATATGGGACTAGGGTCATTATTAGGTCATTACCTATCTCTTGGTTCCACTAGACCCCTATATGCCTAAACTTGTAAATGTCAAATTTACCATATTAGATGAGGATGAAAATTCTAGTGAGCAAGAGCCTCATGACCATCTTGAAGGCATTTCAGAATTGTACTTGGATGAATGGGTATATAATAATAATATATTTGATCCCTACACCAATATTGAAGAAGTAGGCTTAGGGGTGTATTATATGCATGAGGAGGATGCCGTTATACCTTTCCTAACTAATACCACTCAATAGGAAGACTGTCTATGTAATTTATTCTTTGAAGGCTCAAGGTTAAAGAATGGTAGTGAAGCTAAAGCCATGTTGGTTTTACCCTCAAATTAGAAGTACTATTTAGTTGTAATATTTCAATTCAGTTGTACTTCAAACACAATTGAATATGAGGATATTTTACATGGTTTACAAGAGGCAAGAAGAAGAGGTGTCAAACTTCTTCAAGTCAAGGGTGATAGTGAACTTGTGAAATAAATGAGAGGCATAAGTGTATTCAAGAACCATAATTTTAAATCTTACAAACATCCTGTATGGGATCTCATAGAAGACTTCTTGGCATTAAATATATAATCCATACCAAGAGAGGCAAATAAACATGCATATAGGCTTACAGTCATTGAATCGTAGTATGAGGTTGTAAAAGGAGTCAAAGGCAACCAAAGTCAAGACAAGATCAAGGTCATATGTAAGATATCTATACTTGATAATGAGGTGATTTGGTAGGTGTTTGATAATGATGTCCAAATTATATGTTTTTTGATGTAGGAGGTAGAATTCTACCATAAGAATCAAAACAAATTATAACATCAGTATGATGATCAGATAGTATAGCTAAGATCTATCAAAATTCCAAATGATATTATGACATTATAAGCATCATTAATTAATATTGCCAAGTGAGAAGAGGCAAGGCATGTATTTTAGCCAAGGAGGAACATTATGAAAGGATAGAGATATTCAAACATAAATTGTTGAAGTTAGGAAAGATTAACATAGCAAAAGAGAGAGCTACATTTTTTATTTATGTCAAGAGTTATCTAATTTATTTTCATGGGAATACAAGGATTTTAAGGGTTTTGATCCAAAATTTTCACAACATACCATTGAATTAGAGACTAATGCAAAACCAGTCAGGTAAAAATAAAGGCTTGTCAACCCAAATGTGGAGGAGTTGATGATAAGGGAGTTGTTTAAGTTGATTGAATCAAAGATAATATTCCCCATTAAACATTCCTCATGGGTGAAAAACCTTGTGCTAGTGAGGAATAATAATGGTTAAATATGTTTATGTGTTAACTTTAGGGACCTCAATAAAGTGTCCCTAAAAGACCATTACCCAATGCCCTCAATGGATCAAATTATTTAAAAGGTGGTAGGTTTTCAAAGATTCTCATTTCTTAATGGATACTATGGTTATAATCATATTATGGTTAAGGAAGAAGATAGGCATAAGACTACCTTCACCATAAAGTGGGGCACTTATGCATATATGAAAATGCCCTTTAGACTATCCAATATTGGAGAAACTTTCCAGAGGGAAATAAATGTTTCTTTTTAAGGTTTGATCAATGACATGGTGCTCATCTACCTAGATGACATCACTATTTTCTCAAAGGACCTAGTTTATCACATTGCTCACTTGAGGTTAGTATTTTTAAGATGCAAAGAATTTGGTGTGTCATTGAATCCTAAAAAATGTATATTTGGTGTTAATGAGGGTAGGTTATCAGTCCATGTAGTGTCTAAGGATGGTCTTTCCATAGATCTTGAAAGAGTTGAGTCCATATTATCCTTACCCTTTCCCAAGCATAATAAGGTTCTATATATTTTCTTAGCAAAGATTAATTTTATAAGAAGGTTTATCATAGGCTTTGTAGAGCTAGTCAAGCCTATCGCTCATATTTGAAGAAAATTCAAGGATTTTACATGGACCAAATAAGGTAAGAGGATTTTTGGGGCCATAAAGAAGGCCATCTGTCATGCCCCTACACTTTTTAATCCTAATTTTAAAAAATAATTCTACTTGTATGCCTTCTCTACATTGGATGCAATCTCTACCATGTTGATGCAGTAGAATGAACAAAGTTTGAAATAGCCTATTTATTTATTTAGTCATACCTTAGATGGGTATGAGGAGAAGTATATATTTGTATAGAAGCATGTGCTTATATTATTGTTAGGTTTGAATAAATTTAGGCACATGGTCTCTAATAGTAAGATCATACTTATGGTGGTACACCCAAGTATTAAAGATTTTATACTCAATAAAGACCTCGATGAGAAAAGAGTTGGACGGGTGATAAAATGAATGAAGTATGACCTTGAAGTTAGAGCTAAAAAAATTGTAAGGGGTAGATGGTTATGTTAACACCTTGAAACAAAGGTAAAACAAGATAAATATCAAGTTTTGGTAGTCTATGATAGTCAACAAGCAACTACATACAACACACCTTTTAGCTAGACACATGATATACTCAAATTTATTGAGTCAGACCAACATATTATGGGATAAGATAGAGATAAGAGAATTCACTTCAAGTTTTAAATTATACTTTATGTCCTGATAGGTTGAGTACTTTTCAAGAGAGACATAAGAGGCATGCTTTTAAGGTATGTAGAATCATGTCAAATAGACAAGTTTCTTGAACAATTCCATGATGGTCCAACTGGTGGGCACATTGATACCAAGATAACATCCTCTAAGATCATTAGAGATGGGTAATTTTAGCCCAAAATGTTTAGAGATGCACACTCTTGGGTAAGGAAATGCCCAAAATGTGCAATGTTTATTAGCAAGCAGAAATTGGTTGCCCTTCCCTTGCAACCCATATAAGTAGAATAGCCTTTCATGTAATAGAGATTATATTTCATAGGTATGATACACCCCCATTCAATTAAAGGACATAAATGTATAATTACATATATATACTACTTTACAAGGTGGTTTGAAGTAACTGCCCTCAAGGAAGATAATGAAGATTCTATTTTGGACTTTTATGATAGCCTTATGACTAGATTTGGTGTGCCTTCTACAATAATTTTTTAAAATGTATTGGCCTTCAGTATCAAAAAGGTATGTGAGTGGGATATTTAACATGTAATTTATCTCAAGCTATTCTATAACTATTACCCATAGTGCAATAGACTAGCAGAGTCCACAAATAAAAACTTATTGAGGATTATCAAGAGAACTATGGAAGATGGTCAAAGGGAGTGGCATACTAGATTATGGACTACCCTATGGGTAGATAGAGTGACACCTAATAAATATACTAGACACTCTCCATACCTTTTTTTCTATGGGAAAGAAGACAAACTTCCTATATCTCTTGAACTTCCTAAATTAAATATTGCACATCAACTTGAGGTCCTAGAGGATGATGTTATGCAGATAAGGTTAAATGAGCTAAGATAGTTGGAGGAGACAAGGGACACTACTATACACATTATGTGTTCCAATCAGCACCAATTGAATAGGTAATTTGATAAAATATCTTCCTCAAAGACATTCCAACAAGGTGATATAGTCCTCAAATGAGGTGAGGACCTTGTAAAACTAGTAAATCACTCCAAGTTTGATAGTCTTTGGAGTAGGCCTTATGTTATCATAGGTTTCAAATAGATCAATGGATTTTATATTTCTAGGTTGAATGGAGATATCCTTCCAATCCCTTTGAATGAGACGTATCTTAAATTCTACTACTAGTGTTATCTCATGATCTTTTTACATAGGTAGATATGTCTATCTTTACCTCCAAGTGCTATTATACATTGCTCTATTTTTTATTTTTCTATTATTTAGATAGTTTTTTGGTGTGTTTTGTTGATTTCTTATTATTTATGTGTGTCTATTTACTTCAAAGTATTTATAAAAGCCAGGCAGAATCCTTTTGTAAGTAATACTTCATTTTTATAGTCATCATGAGTAAGCTTGATCAGATTTTAGGTTCCATGACTAGTAGGTTAGTCAAGCCAGTTGATTTACCAAAAATGTTGGCCAATTTGACCCACATAACAAGATTTTTTTTGGATATTAAAGATCCAATAGGTTTCCATGGTGTTTATGTCGTATAAGGAGTATGAAAAAGGTTTTCTCAAAGCCTTAGAGACTTGAAGGGAGAAAAAAATGACTTGCATAAGCCTAGAGAAGCTAGACTATCATGGATCATCATATAAACATGAACAAGACAATTCACTTGTGTATTTTATAAGTATGTTCAAGAAACCTCTCAAATACAAAGGATTACATAGACATAAGGTTTTTAATGCCAATATTATCCCCTATAAATTTCATATCTTGATGAGTTTTATGTCTCAAGATATAAGGCTTCAAAAGTGATCTAGCAATTTATGACATGCATATAGACATAAAATTTAGGCCTCATGAAATATCCATTTAAATTCAAATGTTCTTGAAGATAAATGCATAGCTAACAACTCTAAAAATCATAGAATCTCAAGTCAAGATCTAATGTTGAGTGGGAAGTCAATGATTTTAATGAGTCTAAAAGATCCAATAGATCACGTTAAATCATGCATCAAAGATCAACAACAAGCTCACAATCAAAAGGTTAGTGTATCCTAATATTAAATGTGTGGATGATAAGTGGAAAGATATTAGGTGACCAAATGTAGATCAATGGTGAGTGGGAGGTCAACTAGTCAGTGGATCTTATGAATGAATGAGGGGTTGATAGGTTTCAAGATTGTGGGAGCTCGATCAAATATCTAATGGTGTGTGGTGACTGACAAAGCCAGTGGGTCCATGTAAATCAATGGTGTGTGATCTAGCATACACAAGTATATTGATGACAAGTGATAGGTCAAAGAGTCAGCATATACTAGGGATGAATATGAGAATGTCATGTGGCAAAAATGTAGGAAAAAATGGAACTGACTAAAAGACCCAAGAAACAACTGAGGAGCTGAAAAATGTCATGATCAAGGAGCCAAAATTAATATCAATGGCTAAAATTAAAATTTAAAATCTAAGGGACTTCAATAGAGAGAAAATATGACCTAAGGTCAAATTGGAGCAAATTTTTTAAAGGGATGCCACAAACGCATACATGTTGGACAAAGGATTTCACCACCCCAAGCAGGTAGAATACATAAATGTAAGATCAAACATGATCTAAGTTACCAGGAGTAGACCTTGTAAATCCACCTAACACTATTAAATCCCTATAAAACTTTTCAATAAATTATAGGCATAGGTTTTATGTCTCCTTCAAATTCAAGAAAGCCTAGCCTATGGATCTTCATTTGCAATCATTACTATATGAAAACCAATAGGGTGATTGATTTTCATCCATAATAGACATATATTTAGGATTTAAAAGCAATGGTAGAATGGTGACTGTGTAAGGAATGTCAAAAAGAACATCAATGAGAAATCTCAAGTAACTACCTAATAACATGAACATAAAACATTATTGAGGAAGATAGTGAAGGATATTAATGTAGAGGAGCTTAAGAAGGATTCATGTAGTGATGGGGATTGATTCCTAAAAATTGGTCTTTCTCTTCACATTATCCATCATGCCAGAGAAATATATAGTGATAGTAATGCATGGGAAAGCTTGAGAAGGATTGTAGTGGTGGTTGTTCTGAGTGGAATTGGGCTCATTAATGACCCCTTTAGCACCAATTTATCTCTTTATTACCTTCTTTATTCCAATAAATACTAGCCTTGAACTCTTTATTTATATCCCCTAGCTTGATATAACAAATCTCTACCAAAATCACTTTGTAAAACTCTTTTGAAATAATATAAGACATCTTAAATTCTATTTGAATGCTAAGTGTTCTTTATTGAAGTTTTATTTATACAGTGTATGTTTCCTATTCATCATCTGTATGTCCTTCATGTACCTTTCTTTAATTCTATTGATTTATTTTAGGTTGTGTGAAGTGTTGGTTAGTGAGGTTTCCCTTGCAGTTTCATTCAAGTTACAAGTCTTTTTTATCCTTCATACAAAATACTCATGTTTACAACCTTGTCATATAATTTGATCAGTTCTTATCTTAATTGGATTCATTTTTAGTCATAAAAATGTCAATCTGAGAGTGGATCATTAAATATTTATTTCATCACCATTTAGACTAGGTTTTGTTCCTTTTTCCTTTCTTCCCTTTCCCTTTTCCTTGGTATAAGTATAGGTTTAGGAGAACTATATTTCCATATCAGAGGATCTAGCCTAGTTAAAAACCTTAGAGGTCTAACCCAACATTAGGTAACCTAAAGCCTAGGGTAATTCCCATGTTGGACTAGGTTTGGGTAAAGGACATGAACAATCCTTTTCTCAACTAGGGTGCGACCTAAGCCTCCAACATGACCATTGAAGAAGTGTTACCACCATGGAGAAGCATTGATAGAAGACCCTAATTTTTATAGTCTGAGCATAAACATATTTATGGCAACAAGTAGACATCAAATTTGATAAAGGAGTTAAATTACTTGTGTTATTTTCTCTCTATTTTATGATTATTTTAACTATGCTATGTTCCCTTAGTTTTTAGGCAAGGGTTTTTAGTTCTAGTGTATTGTTATGCTTGATTTTTATCATTTGGAATAATAAGTAACTAATCATCATTTGTGTGTTTTTTGAACTCCTAATATAAATAATGGTACACTCAGTGGGACCACACATCCCATATGGCCAAGGAGAAAGATATGATATATTTATTTTTTCTAAAAAATGCATTTAATTCTTCAAGTTTAGAGTATTATCCTTGAAACTAATGTCATTCTAATTTTTGTGTAAATGGTAGCTTCACCTTGTATCATGAAAGCTTTGCCATTATATGGATATATTTGTGATATTTATTTAGGTAGAAATAAGTGCTTCAAAATGGAAACTTTGACCTTTTAAATGATATCTTTTCTACCTAGAATCAGTGGCTTCGACCCTGTTAAAGAGTGGCTTCACAAGGTACAATTGCATGTCATTTTGGCAATTTCACCCATTTCTTAGATATAATTGGTGGCTTCACCCTATTTAATAGTGACTTTACCAAAATTTATATTTTTTTATCTTTTTTAATAATAAATTAATAGCTTCATGAAAATGGTGTCTTTGCCCTACTAAACTACAACTTCACTTTGTGTTTTCAAAAAACTTGAGAGCTCAAAATGAAATGTTGTTTATTCATTTGCTTTTTGAAACCCCCTAAAAAAATTTTAAGAACTAAGGTGGAGATAGAGAGAGGCTTACACAATTAAAAATCTCACATACATTTTTATTTTGATAAATCAACTTAATCACACTTGTCTTTTAGTATTTTCAAATTAATTTTACAAGTGCAAACAAAGCCAAGGGGTCAAAATTTCAATCATATTTGAGTTGATGATATTAAAAGGAACATACATTTTAGTTAGATCTCTTAAGAGTTTTTTCACTTTATGTTTATTCTTTTTATTAGATAATTTTAAAGTTTATTAGTTTAGATTCTTTGTTTTTGAAAAATTAGAAACTATTGCATGTATGATGTCCCCCCATCCCCTATAAGGAACTCGGGTGACCAAAATCACTTAGATTATTACCTTGTTTATTTGGTATTAGCATAAATAATGTTGTGTATGTTCTCTGTAAGCTTCAAGTGACTTGGGTAACCTAGAAATGACCTCTAAAGTCTTTCCTCTTTTCTTTTTGCATTTGGCTTGTGGGCGAGAGAACTTTTCTCCCTCACAAGTTCTCTAGGGGTGTATGGACCTAGGGATTCATCTCCCAACATCATACCAAACCCAATACATGGTTTGGTATATAAATTATGCATGTGATACTAGGATTACCATAGGGTTGAGTGGTTAGCCTCTTTAATCCTAATGAAAATCTAGGTAAGGTCTTGTCAAACATCAGACTCTACTAAGTAGTACATGGTTAGAGTCACTATGCAAAGGAATAGACCTTTGCATAGTAAGTTAGCATGTATGAACCCAATTGATGTGATTTCACCCTTGTGTTACCCATACTTGGGACTATTTAGTGCATTCAAAACTTATAGATTTTAGTCAACCCCACTTTTCATGAAATTTATTGCCAAATGATGAGTGTTCCTCACTCTATGTTTATGCCATGTACCAATGATTTAGAGATAGAGGCATGTGGAAAAACCCTACCTACACTTTTTCTTTAATTTTTGGATTAACACTTAGCTCATCATAATAATTGGTATATTAGTGGAAGTTTTGGAAAAATCTACACACAACCAGCTAGTTTTAGGGATATGATGAGCCATTAGTGTTATTTATATTTTCTTTGATTTACATGTGTGTTTTTAGACTAAAATTATTTGTTTATATTTTAAAGTGGAAACAAGTCTAAAACCATCATATTTTTTTCACACCCATTTAGCCTAAGAGGTGTTACTCTACCTATTTTGTGTCACATATTTTGCCTTAAAGTTGTATTTCAAAACCATTTGTGTTTCATTTGTTTAAATTAGGCGTCATTACACTACTTAATTTGTCTCAAACATTTACCTTGTTTTTTTAGTTAGAACCATTGTAATTCCATTTATTTTAAGGAGCATTGTTATTCCACCTAAATCATTTCAAAACACTTGTATTTGAAATTGTTTTGCTAAAAATTGTGTATATGTCAAGTCTAAAGAAAAATAGAGAAGAAGGATAGGGATAAGTGATTAGAATGAACCCAGATTGGTTTACACACCATATCTAGACATTGTGAGCACTCCTCTTTAACTGGGGAGGACTACCTACAAGTAAGAAAGCACTACCAAAAAAATATCTATTAGTAGGTATATGAGTGTGCTATCAAGCTATGTGCTTGTTCTAAGAAGTGTCAAACTTCTTTAGAGATGAAAGTCCACTTTTGAGAGACAAAAAAGTAATAAATAACAAAGAGAGTGAAAAAGAAAGAGTAAAAGAGATATTATGTTACTATTATTCACAACTTGAGTGCAGCAGAGAGTAACAAAGTGCAGATGATATATTTAGTTTGTATTTAAGAAGTTGCTTGGATAGGTTTTAGAAGGGTTACTAGAAATCCAAAAGTATCAACATCATTTAGTCTACCAAGGTTGGGGAGAAAGTGTGACTGATATCGATTAGGCTACTGATGTTCGTAGGGGTAGTAATTGCCTAAGGGCTTATAAAAGGCTTTTCTAGGTCTAGGAAATGCTTTTTGTTAGGTCAAGAAGGTTGGGGATAGTTGTGTGAGAGAGAGTATCATTTCGATAGATCTGGTTATAGGTTTGGTGTGTTGGAACAAGGGGAAACAAGTGAGGAAGTTTTATAACTCCCTCACAGTGTTTTGGTCAGGGATGTGTAAAAAAAATAATAGATATAAAGTGTTTATAAAGTAACTACATAAAGACTTACAGAATAAGTGATGTAGTTAGCTATGAAGGTGATTCAAAAATAAGTGCTAGATGGATGGCTCTTCTAAGGCTTATTGAATTTATGCCTTGAATGGAGAAAACAAGCATGTGTTATTGGTTCTCAAGAGCTTGGTTCTTGATATGGATTGACTTGTGTAAGGTAACAGTGAGCCAAGATGTAAAAAAAATTGTGCTAAAAGCCTATATGTGAATAGAAATGAAAATTCTTTATTTTTACTTACCTAAACATTAGTTTGGAATTTGGCCTAAATAACTAATGTCAATGATCCCATTTATTTTAATCCATGGGTTGACCAATGTCAGTAGTATGAGAATATGTAAAAGTACTATTTTTAGACTATTTTTTATTATTTCTTGTGCCAAGTGTGGTATCCATTAGGAAATAGTATAAATGGGAGGTTAAGAAGGATGTAATTAGTTAAGAATTTATTTTTTGAGGTGAGAACAAGTCATGGGTAGTTATGATAAGGGGACTAAGTCTTGATGTGACTCAGAGGGTGAGAATTAGTCTTAGGATGAAGTGGCCAAGTAAGGTGGCATAAGTGGTTTTTAATTAACTTAATTAAATATTTTAAATTAATTAAATGTATGAGGGGTAAAAGTATGGGTTAGGGAGGCTAATTATTATTATTGAAAAGGGGCTCAAGGGGGGTTTTGACATAGGGATTTATGTACATGTGTGACATAATTTTGGTGTCTACATTTTGCCATTTTGTCTTGTAATTTGTACTAACAAGTTACAAGACAAAAATAGGAGTTAGATGCTCCAGGTATTGGATGAGGTATCCCCCCTCAAAGTGGGAATTGATGGAGGAGAAACTATAATTAGGTATCAGTTTGATAAGAAGTGAATTGGGTGAGTGGAGGAGATTGTGGTATCATGGCTTACACATATACTACTACAATCTATAGTCAAAAAAATCAAGAACAGGTAAGGTTAAGGAGGACTCAGATAGAAATAACCAAAGCACAACTTGTAAGTGATAGTTGATAAGGTCAAAATAGTCAAAGTTGTAGCTCTAATGGTCTATGTATGCTAGGTATCCAAGGTAAGAAGTGCCCCTAGGAAACACAAGAGGTTGTAAGTGATAGGACTAGCTTGGTCACCAGTTAAAACACCTAATATACATGTATGTGTATAATAGCTAACTATAGTGAAATAGCATAAGAAATTAAGACAAGAAATGTAAGGTTGGTGTAAAAGGGTCAATGATCAAGGAGATAGTCATGATCTCTAGTCAAAGTCATCATCGATGGAGATTTAAGTGATCTCTAAGGGTGGGTGTCATGGTTGGGGAGATATACATGATATCTAAGTTGGTTTTCATGGTCAAGGAGATATGCATGATCTCCAAGTTACCCCAAATTAGGGGTAGAGTCTAAAGGATTATGGTTATCAGTGGAAACTCTAATGCAATGGTGTCAACATTGGTTAATTTACCAATGTCAGTAGTAAATAGTGCTAACATCAGTGGCTTAAGTCAAGGTTGTTAATATCAATTGGAAATAGTACCAATGTTAGTGGATTAGGTCAAGGATGTCGATGTTGATGGGTGACCAAACTTGATAAAAAGGGCTTTAGTAGCCCACCAGAACTCATTAACAACATTTGATTGGAGAGAAAAAGAGATCTAAGTGCAAGTGAGATGGTAGAGCTAGGAGGGGACCCAACAGGAGGCATGCCACCACAAGAGCTAGCTATTCTATCTTAAAGGAGATGGAGAGATTAGGTAAGATCCCCTTTGAGTTAATCTTGAAGTGAAGTTTATTATTTTGCATTTTATTAGGCTAAGTTTAAATTTGGGTGGGGGGGAATTCTAGTAGAGGGGTAGGAAATGAGGGGAGGGTAGGTTTAGATGAGTTTATGGGTAGGTTTTAGGTTAAAATTTAATGTTGGGAGAAGGGCCATTTGGCCTTAGGGCTGAACCAGTCATCGACATTAATGGGATCCATCAATATCAGTTGACATGGTGTCAATGTTAGTATCATGTTATCGACATCAGTTGATACCAAGCACTGATGTTAGCATATAAAACTAACATTGGCAACTGTGATGAACCTAAAATAGGAGAAAAGGATAATTTATATCCCTAATTGAAGTAGTTATTTATCCTAATGGTCAAGCTAGCCTTAGAAGACCCTGTGTCAACTGAGTGATATCTACATAGCCCAATTGAGGGCCTTAAGCCAATGTAGTTCTCCCAGAGCCTAAGGAAAAAAATCTAAGGTATGGTTAAAAGTGTGTTAGGGGAAATGGTTTTAAAAAGGTAGGTTGAAATAGGTCAAGAGACCTAGGGCTTAAAATATAGGTCATAAGGTCAAGGGTTATGGATATAAGCCATGAGGCCTAAATTTGTGATAAGTAGTTGGGTCTAGGGTGGAGAGAGAGGTAGTGAGGCCTAGGGTAGAGAGGAGGAGAGTAAGTTAGAGATTTAGGTGGGTATATGGCTAAGCTAACCCTAGAAGACCCCATGTTGATTAAGTGCTACCTACATAGCCCAATTGAGGGCCTCAGACCAATGTAGTTATCCCAAAGAGAAGGGAAAAAGGTGATGGTAGGTTATATGAGAAAGTATGTGACTTAAGGTGTATGTGTATAGATCTAAGCTAGGTAGGAATTAAAGCTATAGGATCACCTACTTATGTTACTAACATGGATGAGGAGGGATATCACTCAAAATGAGTAGGAGCACATGGTATTTTTAGGGTTAGGGGGAGTGCAATGATATTATAGAGTTGTAGGAGATGTGAGTTTGATGATAGAATTGATCGAGATGTGGGATCACACCACCAACACCTTCTATTTACCAATTGGAGAGTTGACAGTGACCTAGGAGGATATTTATAGGATTTTGTGGTTGTCACTCTAGGGGTAAGAATATCTTCTCATGTTCAAGAGAAGATCATGATATTCACATGGTGGCATTATTTGGAGAGAATGTTAGTGAGGTGACCTATCACTCAGTGAGTTTTTCCTATGAGCCACTGTATATTGTTGATGAGGAGTAGCATTAGATAAGCATCTTGATGATGATAGGGATTATAGTGTATACATTACTAGATTTGGATGGTGGGAGATTTCATGTTACATTGATAGGTGTTATGGAATAGATGGTCGAGCAGTGGACTATATTTAAATGGGGACTAGATTTTCTAGCATAGTTATACAAATATCTATGGGGGTTGAGACAGTGATGGTGATACAATTTGTGTGTTAGGAATTTACTCTATTGTTAGGCATATGAGCATATCATGGTGATGTGACCATTGGGGTTACCTATCATGATTATAGCCAGTTTCAAGGTTGGTTTTAGATGATGGAGATATGGGATGGCCCAAACCTAAATAGATGGCATATTACAAGATATTGATTACTATAGGCACACGATAAAGGGATTGATACCTAAAAATATTATGTGGATACCTTACTTGACATACCCTACAGTCAAAGGATAGGTAGAGCAGCTTGTTGGCTTACAAAACACATTATTGGTTAGAGGGAGATCAGCCAGTGAGCTAGAGATGGTACCTATGGCACAGATCAGGAGATAGTTGAGCTTACTACAAAATGTACCTCCTACCTTCCCTTGATATAAGATGGATGGTATATAGGTACCCCTACCTTTTCCCTAAGAGATTGTTGGGTCATAATTTGAGGAGCTACTAGTAGGGTCGAGTGTAGTAGATCCTAGATGCACAAGAGCATATCTTGCTTGGTGAATAGGTTTGCATCCTATAGTTCAAATCAAGGGGCCACCACTAGATCTATAGGGGTTGATGAGAGATATATGTAGCCATACAGGCTTGAGATGTAGTGATACATGCATAAGATGTAGTAGTATAGGCTTGAGATATGATAGTACAAGCTTGAGATGTAACTCAGACATAGGTATTGGGTTTATAGGGATAGGTGGTGACATTACAGGGCCAAGTTAGGGCATTATAAGGCAAGGTCAGGATATTACAGATTTAGGTTACTATATTGATAGTAAAGAGGGATAGTTTGAGAGTAGTAGATCATGCTACTCCTCCTCCTTCACCATAGGGACCAATACATGTTGGGCCTTTAATAGGTGTGATGAGACCACCATAGACTATATATCTAATGAGGTAAAATACTACCCTTGATGAGATTGATTATTATGAGAGGGCCATCAGGGAGTTCCCATAGATTTAGAGTTATTTTAGTTTAGAGAGTAGGAGAGATTAGTGACATGTGCCATGGATTCTATCTCACATAGATGTAGATAGGTAGAGAGTGGTGATGACACTACTTATTCACAACCATGCAAAGAGCCTCGAAGACTCTGAGTGTCAGAGTTGGTTATTGGTATATATGTTGTATGTACACTAACCTATGAGCCAAATATGAGAGATGTCTATTTTGAGGGAGAGATGATATTGTGATTGATGTATTGATGTACATTTATGTGAGCGCACACACACACACACACACACACATATGAGATGTGTTATTTATGATTTTGAGATGCATATATTGTGATAGTGATGATGATGTTGAAGTAGATGGTTATTTTAATATTATGTTAATTTTTTGTTGATGTTGATTATGTTAGTTGAGTTAGACTAGCATTTCCACATGTGTGATGGTATATGCATATTTGAATTGTTAGTTTCATCTTAGCATTTTTCCATATTTGTGATAGTGTATGCTTAAAATGGATAAGTTGTTTATGTTATTATTTGTATGAACTTATAATCTTAGAAAAGAGATCAACATGTGATTTGGATGGGAAATAAAGAGGCATCATGCTCATGTACTGGCAAAGACCATAATCATAACATAAATAGACTCAAAAATATGAGCTTCTTTCATGTTGTGCATCATTGGACCATTTTTTTTGTTAGAGAAGTGTTGTGTTCACCTTGTGTTAAGTGAGTTCAAATTCCCTTGAAAGAGTATGAGGGGAAAAGGATAAAATGACTGAAAGTGTTTGGGTAGCGTAACCCTTGAATTGGGGATAATATACCCCTATTTTGGGTGACTCATGAGATATTATAGGAGAGTCCATGACTTAAAGCTTTTTTTTTGTGTGTAAGATAATCAATGCGAGAATCCTACAATGGGATGTTGTTTATGTTGAGGTCATATGTAGCTAATCAATATGAGAATATTTTTATCTATATTTCCCTTAGAGAACAAATCTTATCCTAGCCATCCTTCAAGGGAGTGGTCTAAGCATTTTTTTTGAGTTTAAATAGTTGTACTTCAAGGGAGTTGTCTATTGATAGTAACAAAGAGAATATATGTAGATGTCCTTTAAGGGAGCAATCTACATTGGGAATCATGACCTGAGATATTTATAACTTATCTACATATCCCATTTTGTTTTTTTGTTTTTTTTTTCTTTTATTCATAGACAAGACTATAGAAGCTTAGGAGTTTTCCGCTTTGAGTTAAAAACCATAGAACTTCATAAGTTAAATAAGTGTGTAGGAGTATAGGTTAAGAGGAAGGGAGATGAATGTGATAGGGTTTCTCAAGGGATGAGCTCAAGTTAAACACAAGAGAATGGTCATAGGTATAAGGCATTTAAAGGCTCGAGTTCTGGCTTTCTTTTGAGAGAAGACAAGAGATAAGTTCTTGAGCCATACTTATGAGTTATGATGTAGGGTCCAAGCCATTTAGGAGAAAACTTGCCTCATTTACTTTTATCCATGTTCATCATATGTTGATTTTCTTTTAAAATGAGATCTCCAATATTAAAATCTCACTCTTTAAGGTTTTTGTTATAAGCACGTTTGATACACTTTTGATAGATTTGGAAGTGGTTGAGGGCTATGAGATGGTACTCATCTAGAAACTTAAGTTGAGCCAAACATTCTTATCAAAATTCATCATTAGTAAGTATGTCTTTTAGAGAAATGAAAATATAAGGAATTTGAACCTCAAGAGGCAAAATAGCTTTTATCACATACACCAAGGAAAAAGGTGTAGCACCTGTAGGGGTTTGAATTCTAGTGAGGTAATCCCATAAATCAAAGGGAATGTGTGTGTGCCAATCCTTGCCTGTATCGTTGACTAACTTCATGAGAATTTTGGTCAATGTTTTGTTAGAAGCTTCTTCCTATCTATTTGCTTGTGGGTAGTATGGGGATGAGAAGCTTAATTTGATTCCAAATGTATCATAAATACTTTAGACAATTTTATTTTTGAAATATTTGCCATTATCTATTATAATTTTATGTGAAACACCAAAATGAAAAATGATGTGGTGGTTGATAAATTCAAGAATTTTTTCATCCTTAGTGGAGATGAGAGGAATGACCTCGACCCACTTGGTGAAGTATTCAGTGGGAGTAATGATAGAATAGTGATGGAGGGATGAATGAGGGTTAATCTCACTAATTATATCTAAGCCCCATTGGGAGAAGGGCTAAAATTTTTTAGTGACTTGTAATGCATGACTTGGAACATGATGGAGGTTAGTATGTTAACATTTGACGTAATGCCAAATGTAATCAGCATAGTCTTGATGGATGTTGGCCAATAATAACCAAGTTGGAGGATACACTTGGAAATTACATGACCATTGAAATTTCCACCACAAATCCCATCATGTAATTATTTAAAAGTGAAGGGAGTCTCAGTACTAGTGAGGCATCTAAGGAAGAGACCATCAAAACCTCGCTTATAGAGAAATCCCCCTAGCATAGTGTAATGAGTGGCACATTTTATGAAGGCACATCTCCCATTATTAGAGATATTAGAAGGGGTAATAGCAAAGGAAAAATAATCTATGATTTTCTTGTACCATAAGTCATGTGGGTTAGATGTTACATTTCTAATAAAAAGGATGTTAGTTGATATATAGGAGGAAAATGTTAAGTGATGCACGGTGACATAGATTTTTGAGGAAAAGGGTGAAGAGGGTATGTGTGAAGCAAGTGAATCCATTGTTTCAAAAACATATTTTTAGATTTGATCCAAAACATGAAAGCTTTGGTTGAAAGATAATTTAAGAAACAATAAAAAAATAATTCAAATAATGCTATCTCTAAGAAGAGATGTTTTATTAATCAAATTTGCAAATCCAAACATATGCTTATCTCTAAAAAGAGATGTCTGATTTCCTTTTCAGGTTACATCTTCATTTATACATGTTTTGAAGGTTTGGGGAGGATGTGTAAGGTCACCAATCTTAAGGGAGATGAATTGGTTCGACTTCCATGATTTACAACAATACAGAATTCAAGGAGTTACTATTTTTAGACTACACTACTAAAACTAAAATTTGGGACACTTCCATTGGGTTTTAAGGGGTCAAATTTCATTGAGAAAATATCAATGCCATCTCACAACATTCCCCTCATTATTAGCTTTCCAACGGTTAAAATGGTGAGTTAATTAGAGCTATGGTGCAAAAGTTATGGCTCCCAGAAGTTTTGCCATCAATTGAGGTGGACCCATCACCTAAATTATCATCTAAATTGTTGCCCAGATCATTTCTCCCTCTTTGAGAAGCAATGGTCCCCATTGCATCAATATTTGTCATCAATTGTGGTAGTTTTACTTCGATTTGATTCCTGATGCATACTTGAAAGGGATTGTGATTTATGGAACTGTGCAGGGCCTGATTGTTCATCATTTCTATCTGACCATCAGTCTGTGGATGGAAGGCCATGAACTTCTTCAGCTTGGTATCTACTTTCTTCTATTGTTGTTTTGTTTGTGTAGTTAGGGCTATAACATCAACCCTTTTGGATTCTTATGGCTTGACCACCATAAGAACAAATTTCTTGGCACTAATCAAAGAGACAGATGTAGAAGGTGGTATCTCTGGTACCCTATAGCACTACATTCCAAGAGTGAGAGTAATCCTTCAAGTTCTTGATTCATATATTCCATGTCGATCATACATGAATGGATGACCAAAGAGTACATCACAAACATCTAGATTGACCACATCACATAATACCTCATCTTGGAAGGGTTTTATTGCATATGAGAGAAGACATTAGTGGGTGACACAGAGGTTTCTACCTGGACTCAACCATCCAATACTGTATGGCTTTGGGTGAGGCTTCATGGATAGATTTAGGCTTTTCAAAACATTAGCAGAGATTAAATTCTTTTGACTTCCACTATCAAGAATGAAATGTAAAGGCTTGCCTTTCACCCATAACTTAGAGTGAAACAACCTTTCCTTGTCATCTAGCCTCTCCTCATGGGTCTATGATGAAGAAACAATGGATTTAGGCTTAGTATCTATAATCTCCTCTTCAACCTCTTCAACCAGGGTCTGTATGAGGTAGAGTAGTAGATGTTGAGGATTGTGACTCAAAAAGTAGGGACTTGATGGCTCAACATTATTCTTTAGAGTGAGTTCCATATTTGTGATAATCACACCATTTCCCAGCCTTTCCTTCCTTTTTCTTCCAATTTTGGCCTCGTTTTTGACCTTCTTTGTCACTTCTCCATTTTGAAGGCTAATTCTTCATATTCATTCTTCCATGCTTCTACTCAATCTTCACTACAAACTTGTACACCTCACCAAGGGTTTCCAAATTAAAGAGTTCTATTTCTCCCCTTATGTACCATTGTAGTCCACCACGATATTTGAGAACCTTATGTTTCTCACTTTCTTGGATGCCCAATCTTGTAGATAGAGAATGAAAAATATAAGTGTAATCTTGAACAAATCATTCCTTACCTTGGCGAAGTTGTTTCCACTATATATACAAATCATCATATGCTCCAATGGGGTAGTATTCTTCCTTCATAGCTTCTATGAATTCATCCCAAGTAGGTTTTGTCTCAAGGCTAATATCATCTACATTGAATCTCTTTTTGTACACTTCCCACCAATTTTTGACAGGCAATGATGCTTTCAAAAGAGCAAAAGTGATCTTCTCTTTATCAGTGAATTTATTTACAAAAAAATAAGAAGATAATTGATCCAACCAATTTTATACTACATTAGCATTGATTTTTCCTTCAAGTATATGGATATAAAAATTCACTTGAACCTTGAAGGGTGTTGGGGCACTAAACAGATGTGTGGGTGTAGATGAGGATCTAGAATTTCCATTGAGATTTGTTGTAGAATTTGAGTGAATTTTTTTAGCATCTACACTTTCTATTAATGTAGGGCTTCATTCACCATTTCCTTGAAAGTATCAGATGTCTTGGTGTTGTCCACCATTTGAATTCATTTGGAGCGAATAGATGGATAGTCTGTTGATTCTATTTTCCACCCAAGCTTCCTATAATCTAACCTCATTCTTGGGATCATACACTCTAAAGAAAAACCACTCTAATATCACTGATCCAAAACTTGAAATATTTGGTTGAAATATATTTCAAGAAACAAGAACAAAACAATTCAACTAATGTTATCTCTGAGAAGAGATGTTTTATTGATCAAATTTGCAGATCCAAACATATGATTATCTCTGAGAAGAGATGTATGATTTCCTTTTTGGGTTACATCTTAATTTATACATGTTTTGAAGGTTTTTGGAGGATGTGGAAGGTCGCTAATCTCAAGGGAGATGAATTATTTTTACTTCCATGATTTACAATAATACAAAATTTGAGGAATTACTATTTTTAGAAACTTACTATATTTAGACTGCACTACTAAAATTGAAATTTGGAACACTTCCATTGGGTTTTATGGGTTAAAAATTCATTGATAAAATATCCATTTGATCTCAATATTTTCCCCTCATTATTAGCTTTCTAATGGTTCAAACGGCGAGTCAATTGGAGCTACGGTGCAAAAGTTATGGCTCCCGAAAGTTTTGCCATCAATTGAAGAGGACCCATCACCCGAATTGTCATCTGAATTGTTGCCCATATCAAGATCAATTAATATTTTATAAGATATAAGAGTCAAATGATCCAAATAGCATATCTACATGATGTTTATACCACTATATAATTTCCTTTTTGCATAGGTAGGAACCATTAACCTGATTAACCACTAGCTAAGAATCACCAAAAATGGTTATGGATTTGATACCCAAGAAGATAAACATTTGAATCCCTAAGATCAAAGCCTCATATTCATCTATATTTTTAGTACATTCAAAATCTATTTTAAATTACAAAGGCATAGGCTTTCCATCTAGAGGATAATAATGACCTCTGTACCCCCACCGTATTGGCATTTAGACCCATCAAAGAACATCATAATATGATAGGAGATGTCATTAATGGAGAGCATTGTGATGGATTCATCAAGGAATTTGGGGTTTTAAGGTTTTTTGTTAGGTAAAGAGGTGGTATCTAACTTGTTAGTGATCATTTTCCCCTCGATAGACTTTTGTTGGATAAACTCTAAGTCAAATTCAGCAAGGAGCATGAGCCATCGAGCTATACATTGGTTTTGATATGGCTTGGAATGCATGTATTTGAGGGGATTAGTATGGGTGACCATGTAGGTTTTATGATTTAGGATATAATGGCAGAGATTAGAGGCTAAAAATACCAACACAAGGCAAAGTTTTTTTGTATGGGTATATTGAGTCTCATAATCAATAAGTGTGTAGCTTATATAGTAAACTAATTATTCTTGATGTTGATCATCTCGATGTTCAATCATAACACCTAGAAAATGGTCTATTATAGAGATGTAAAGGTAGAAAGGTTGATTTTTTGTAGGTGGAATAATAATTGGTGGGGAAATGAGATATTGTTTGAGTGCATCAAAAGCTTCCTAGCAATCTATGTTCTAATGAAAGGAGACATTTTTTTTGAGGAGGTGGTGAAATGGTTGGCAATGATATGACAATAGGGAGATGAAGCAGTGTATTGACTAAAGTTTGCCTTACAAGCTATAGGTTTGTTTGATATTATTAGGTGGAGGCATCTCTAATATTGCTCTAACCTTAGCAAGGTCAACTTCAATACCATGGAGAGAAATGATAAGGCCTAAGAGCTTACCAAAAAGAACACTAAAGACACATTTATTTGGGTTTATTCAAACGTTATATTGGAAGAGATGAGTAAATATGATTTTGAGAATTTTCAAGTGATCTTGGTGAAGTTTAGACTTGTCAAGTAAATAATCCATGTAATCTTCCATAATTTTTTATAGGAGATCATGGAAGATGTAAGTCATAGAACATTGGTAGGTGGCACCAGCATTCTTCAAACCAAAAGGCATGACCCAATAACAAAAATTCACCCATGGGGTAATGAAGGTTGTCTTGTGTTGATCCTTGGGAGCAACTAGGATTTGATTATATCTAGAGAACCCATCCATAAGTGATAGCATCTCATCGCTAGTTGTTGGAACAATAATTTGGTTGATACTTGGCAATGGGAATTCATCTTTTAGACAAGCAAAGTTTAAGTCACAATAGTTGGTGCAAATGTGGATTCCCCTAGTCACTTTTGTGATAGGAACAATATTGGAAATCCATTGTGGGTAGTTGATGGGTTGGATAAAGTTAACAAAAATGAGGCATTGGATCTCTTCTTTGACAAGGAGAGCAATATGAAGATACATTTTTCAAAGATTTTGCTTAATAGGTTTAGCATCTCAATTGATGACAATGTTATGGTTGATGATAGAGAGGTTAATACTAGGCAAGTTATTATAAGACCAAGTAAAGGCTTTGCTATGGTTATTAAGAAATGTTGTATAATTAGCTTACTCAGAGGAATCTAAGGATTGGCCAATATTGAGGATGTGTGGGTTATTGTGAGAGGAATTGATGTGAATGGTTGATTCATTTAACATAAGTTATGTTTTAGATGGGAGTGATTATTGGATATAGGAATCATCTACACCCATGTATGTGAGAATAGCATCATCATCTTGACATTAAATAGTGTTAATAGTGGGAGAGTCTTCATCAATTATTTTAGGATGAACAAGAGGAAGGGACCTTGTTTCATTACCCTGGTAATAGGTGAGAGGCCCCAAATAGATGGTATTTATTAAAAAAATTAGAAGGTATAAATACCTCTGATTTGGCAAGTGATGGTGGAGAAGGAGAGACTATTTCTTAAATAATTGGTACATGGGAAGTTTTGTTGAGTTTAGTTGGTTTGTCATAACCTACTCCATGCCTCTTTTTGGCATTTTCAATGTGTGTATGAACACCCTATTCATAACAATCAAAACCAAATCCTTTCTAGTCACACCTATAAATATAGGTGTGAGCAAAACTAGGATTTCTTAGTAAAGAGAAGTCATAGATAAATGGTTGTGGTGAAGAGGGTAGATTGTCGATAGTGGGAGCCTGATTAATTCCCCCATACATGAAATTATTTCAAAGGTTAGGGGGGCCATAAGGGATGACCATCCCAATGTAGGAATCATAATTTGGGTGTATATGAAGCTTTCCATACTCTTGTGTAGTATAAAACATGTTGACCATCGAAAAATTATATTCTCTGAGTGACAAACATTTAAAAGTTTCTTCCATGGGATATTTGTCAAGAATTTTTGTTATCGATATATATGTAATCGGGGTAGTAAAACTTGTGGAAGCATCAGAAGTATCATGCAAAGAACATGATGTCTTTAATAAAATGAGAACATCATTGGGATTATACTTCATGTTGCATGTTTTAAATGGAGGTGGATCAATAGGTATAACATGCAATTGTCCATTGTGCTCAAACTTGACACAACGATGAAAAGTTGAGGGTACACATGCCATAACACGTATCCAAGGTCATATAAATAGTATGTTCTATTATAACTCTCCTTCTAAAACATATAAGATCTCAATAATTATGTGAGGACCTACATGAATATGTAAGATAATATTGCCCATTGTAGTAGTTGGAGTATCATTAAAGGAGTAGAGTACGGCATTGGTTTGAGACATGTAATTGTTGGGAAGGGATAGATGTTTGTAGGCATGGGTGGAACTAATATTAATACTAACTCCCCCATTAATCATGACTCTTTTGACATGATTTTGATCAATAAATTAAATAATAAAGAGGGTAGAATATTGATCTTCAGAGTGTTGAAGTAGAATTTCTAAATCACTAAAGGAAATTAGGGAGATGGAATTAAGAGAGCTGACCAAAGATAAAAGAGGTTGGTGATCATCAGGTTGTACCTCAACTACTTGTAATGAACTAATCAAATCTTGATGGTTTTGGGGTGAGTTTTGGATTAACTCATATAAGGACATTTTCACAAGAGTTTGGTGAAGTTATTTCACCATCGAGCTTTGAATAACCTTTGAAGATATTAGTTTTAGGACACCCAAGATGGAAATCTTAGGATTCAGAGGATTATCTTTGGAAAATGGATGAGCTCAAGGAGAAATGGCATTTTTATTACCTTTATCCTTTTTATTTTGTGACCACATAGCCACATTAACTATGTTGATCTAAAATATAGGTAAAGGAGGTGGCAGAGGGGGTATAACAACATCTTTGGGTTTAAATTTAGGTGAAAAAATAGGAGGCAGTGTGGATGCCAAAGGTGGAATAATAGTAAGGTTAATGGGAGTATCAACAAAGAGCATGTTGAAATCAAAGTGTTGCTAAATGACTATTATGAGAGCTTTACAACTCTTAGTATCATGTCTAGGTAAATGATGATATAGACACACTTATGTATCATTAAACCAAGATGGCTTTAGTTTAAGAAGACTATAAAGCTTAATGGGAAGAAGAGTTATTATAGAATATTGCAACAACTGACATAGGAAAAATATTTGAGATCCTGCGAGTGGGCTCACACTTGTTTTAGTAATAGGAGTGGACACCTTCTTTTGTTTATGAGTTATAGGGGTGATTTTGCATGGTGCCTTATTTGGTAGTGGTGGAGTTACATGTTTTTCTGACACTTTCCTAGTGTTAGGTATCATGGTGTTAGATGTGAAAGGCTTACTAGGTGGTAGAGGTAGTAGTGGAGGTAACTTATCCTTTTGTTTCACTTAGATTAGTGATACTCCAACTAAAGTAGAGGGGTGTGGTTCCAAAATTGATGGTAAAGTTGAGGGTTGAATAGGAAGGATTGGTGAGATCTAGGAAGTTTAACCTTTTTTTGTAGTTTAGGCCACAAAACTCTAACTTGTGGCTAGAGTGTTAGATCTAATTTCACCTATGGATTAATTAGATTAGAGACAGGGCGTATGCCTAAAGCCTTGATCTACTTTAATGTGGTAGATGTCTATAAGGGTGAGCTTTTGACATAGATGGATGAGCTTCAGGTGATTTTGGTTAAGAAGATATGGCTTTGTCAAAGACCTTGGGGTAAAGGGTAGTGAGAGGGTTAGTAGTAAAGGATGACACTCGTTGTGTTGGATAAGGAATTTTAAGTTAGTCTTAAAATGCCACATGATCTAGCTTCATGGAGTTAAGAAATTCTAGACTTTTCACCAATATGAGAAGGTTTTATATGAATTTGACGTAGGCCTTATGGTTGCTTCTTTATAAGGATGAGGTGATTAAGAAAGAGGGAAATTATTGGTCCCTGCTACTTTGAGCCAAAGATGAGAAAGAGCCGTAATAGGGTCTTCTTCAATGGAGACAGGAGAAGAGGCATGGTCTTCCATGGGTGGAAGAGAGGTAGGCAAAGAAGGTTCCTCAAGGGGATAGAGCATAGGTATAATTGTTCCCTCAACATGCGTGAGGAATAGGTAAAGTATGATTCTCCATAGGTAAAAGAAGTGGTAAGAGTGGTAGAATTGGAGTAGGCATAATAGGTCTATCATCTAATGTAGGAGTGGAAAACATTGACTCTTATAAGTGCAAAGGTGGAGTGTATGGGGTATTACTTTCTATCAATGGAGGAGAGGTAGGCAAATAGGGTTCCTCAAGAGGGTATAACATAGGAATGATGTTCCCCTCAACATGTGGTTGTAGAACGGGTAGGGCATGGTCTTCAAGTGGTAAGAGGATAGGTAACATTGGTGTAAAAGGAAATGTAAATACAAGATCCTCTAATGTCAAAAGTAGTGGTAAAGGAGGTTCTTCCTCATGTGGGGGTGGAATAGGTGAAATAGGCTCTTCTACTTGAGGAGGCCAAATGGGTAAAATAAGTGCCACTAAATATAGGGGAGGAGTCAATAAAATGGGCGCCTCCTATTGAGGAAGAGGTTGAACTAGAGGTAAAGGAAATACCATGTTAACCATATGGATATTATGATCACATGAGTTATTCATGGTCTGAAAAATATTTTTATAAGGTGAATGGTTAGGAAAAGGTTGTTTGAACACATCCATATTTTGATTAGTGAGCACATTAGGATTATCCAAGATGAGATCACCCTTATCAAGCATGTCTTGAATAATGTTCTCAAATGTTTTATATTTATTTGAATTGTGGCCTTTAACTTGATGGTAGCCTCAAAACTCATCCTCCTTGTACCAATTTGGAATAGGATGGGAAGGGTACAATTATATAGGATGTTTGATTTGAGGAAGGGTTATGACACCTTGTTACAATAATTTTTCCAAAATGGAAGTATATGACTCCCCAATGGGAGTGCATTGTCTTTGTTCATACCATTATTGGAATTACTTAGTCAAATTTTGGGAAGTTGAGGAATTAGGTTGGTTTGTGGTTGTGAAAGAAGCTGATTTAATGACTACCATGTTGGCAGAGCCTTTAGATTTTTGGTTAGAAGGAGAATTTTTATAAGAAGAGGAGTCATTCGATTTGGAATTGGCATTCTTACTATACAACTTGACTCTACCTTCATAAATAGCCTAAATCTTAAGTTTTCATGCCATTTTAAAGGCCTCATCAAATGTGTGGAAAGTTTTTACTTAGAGTGTGGATGAAATGTGCTTACCACATACCCTTGAGAAGAGATCAATAAGCTTAGGTTGGGGTGAGGATTAAAAGAGTTGATTAATCAAACCCCTCCAATGAGTGACATAATCTATGATGGACTCATCATCAAATTATCTAATAGAATAAGGTCTATAATAGAAACCTTTTTAGAAATGTTAATAGAGAAATGGTCTAGGAATATATTTTTGAGTTAGGTAAATGAGAAAAGGGAGTGTTGAGTTATATAGCTATACCAATCCAAGGTAGCACCCGAAAGAGACATAGGGAAAGTGAAAATTAATAACGCATCATCATGCTCTATTAAATAACAAGCATGTCTAAATTCTCACAAATACTATTATGGGTCCTCTTTACTCTAGAAATGAGTAAATTTATGGAGTTCCAATTTTACTAGATAAGGGAATATAGGCACAAAAGGATGAATGGGTTCATTGCATATCTGATCATAAGATAACACATTCTTTGAACCCAAAATGGATGTCTCTAGATTAGACATTTTGTCCACCAGCATCTTAATGAGGTTAAGAAGGGGATTAGTTTGGGAGATACCCCCTAAGTTATAGGTAACTTGATAAGAAGCAGAGGGAGTGTATGACATAGATTTTTGAGGTTGTTTTGGGGCAGCATAAGGATAATGAGTCATAGTCTAGGGGAAAAAAATAAAAAGGGCTTGTCCTATTGGGTTAGAGACTATTCTTTAGTTGGATGTTGCTATTATAGGTTGGGTTATTGGCATGGTTAAACTAGATGAAGGGTGAGTCTTAACTCGGGTAATTATAGGTGCAAGAGTAGATGGAATAAGTACCACCAAATTCTGAAATGGGGTGAGACTTGAGTGAACTTCTTGTGGTTTTGAAATTAGGGAAGTTATGTCAGGGTTTAGGTGGGATTGGATAGTTGGTGATGCTAAACTTTGGACATTGTTTATGATTGGGTTACTTGTCAAAGTGGTGGTTTGAGTAACCATAGGGAAAATATTGGAGACATTTAAAACTATAGTTATCTCCATTAGAGATGTTGGCATACTATCATAGATTGGGTCACTTGAAGAATTGTGGGTTCGGCTCATGGCAAGGTAATGTTGAAGAGATGCCACATCTTGATCAAGAAATTTATCAAAATATTGATCCCCTTTAGGCACAATGGGAATTTGGTTAGGGTTGGGAGTATGTTCTATATCTAAAGTATGCTCTATGATAGAATCAAGAGGGGAAGGTGGAAGTGATCATTGGCGTATGTAATCGATAATAATTTTGGCTTGGGATCACATTAATACCATGAAAGAAGAAGTATAAATAGTCTTAATACTATGTATTAGTGATAAAATAAAGAAAAACTAGGTTTGGATGCAGGTAAATAGGTTATTTTAGCTTATTTTTTGAGAAAATTAAAATTACATAGTCACCAATGTCGATCACTTGACCAATGTCAGTAGTAAAAGTTTGTTGACATTGGTGGGGTTAACTAATGTTGGTAGCTAAAGTCTACTAATGTCGATGTAGTTAATTAATGTCAGTCATTATGATATCCTAAGAGAAAGAAAATCCAATGTTTTAAAAACCTAGAGGAAGAATCTAGGTAAAATAGAGGATGCAAGGGGTTTATGTAAGAAGAAAGAACACTCAAAAAACTTGATATAACAAGTTATACAAACTGAGTATTACAAATAGTGTTGATTTTTTGAATCAATGGAAAAATGTCTGTACCAACTCCAAAATACATAAGGTAATAGAAAAGCAAAAAAAAACATATAGCCACTAATTATTAACTCATAAATATTAATTTTAGTCTCATGTTGGCTTATGCCTTAATCAAATAGTGAGAAGAGAATTTAGTTAGTGAAGGTACTAGAAAGTAACCTCGAGATAGTTTTAGGTTAGTTTTGGTTCTCAAGAGGAAATCTATGTTAGACTAGGTATGTGGCTTGTTATAGGAGCTTGATCCCCACACTTCATGAACCTAAGTCCAAGCCAATCCATTTATCCAAAATATACCTTTTGCCTAGAGTTTATACTCTACTAGATAATGGAGTGGGTTCTCCCCTTAGTGGTGAAATCCAAGTAGGATAGCTGGGTAGGGTAAGGTGATCCACTAAGTGATGAAATCTTGATGGGCCTTATCTCAAGTGAGTTTAGATGTTTGTATTTATGAGTATAATTTGGTTGTGTAACATAGGTGAACTATAATTCATTCATAATGCTTGTAATTAACTAGGTGAGCTAATATTCAGCAAGCAAATAATGAAGTTCAATAAGTTTTAAACCCAAATATTGAAATGTGTAGGTGATATATTTAGTTTGTATTTGGGAAGTTGTTTGGGTAGGTTTTAGAAGGGTTACTAGAAATCCAAAGTTGTCAATGTCAATTAGGCTACCAAGGTCAGTGAGAAAGTGTGACCAATATCAGTTAGGTTGTCGATGTTGGTTATGGAAATAACTACCTAGGGGCTTGAAAAAGGCTTTTCTGGGTCTAAGAAATAGTTTTGGTCAGGTTAGGAAGGCTGGGGAGAGTTGTGAGAGAGAGGGTATCATTTGGACAGATTTGGTCAGACGTTTGGTGTGTTGAAACAAGGGGAAACAATTGGTGAAGTTTTACAACTCCCTCATGGGGCTTCGATCAGGGATGTATAAAATAATAACCAAGTGCCACATAAGATAATTACCTTAGTTTAGTTTAATTTCACATTCTTGTTTGAGTTATTTATTTTTGAGTCTAGCCTTATTTTTCATGTTAAACAATTATAATTACCTTTGGGTAAATTGTTGTTATCGCTTGGTCATAGTTTATAATTGTTCTACCTTATGTAGATAATTTTGTCATTGATTATAACCACCTTTGGGAAAATTAGGACCTTATCCATAGATAGGTTTTAAGATTTTGTGTTACCTTTTCTACTAATTATAAATGCCTTTGGGAAAATTAGTATCATTTTATTAGACCAGTTTTGAGTTTGTTTATTGTCCTACCTTTGCCTAGTTTAGTTATTTTACCCTTTGGACCTCTTTTGCAAATCCAAAAGTTTTTTTTTAGACCTCAATTATTTGTTACCCATTTAGACTTTTGTTTTTCATGAGACCTAGCTATCGATCCGAACATGCCTTGTTACACACATAGTAAAATTAATATAGTCCAAACTATGATAATTTGTAACCAATGATCCTTTTTTTTAAGATTCATATGATGACATATCTTATGAGATAGATCCCCACCTATATTTTAATATTTCATATGTTGAACAAAGTTCATACCCATTAATGTAGTATATGGCAACTTACCTTCTTATCTAAGCCAAGAACAATAATAAATAGCACCATACCTTTCTAAAATGATGCCTAGCATTGAATAAATCCAATAAAAAGAGCCCTAATGTGTTAAAACACAAACACATACAAGTTATGATTTATACTTATTTGATCATCATTTTTTAGAAAATAAAGACAATTATTTTGTCAAAGTCATCGAAGTAGGAGCCAATTTTCTACCAGGCTTCCCACATGAAAGTCTGAGTAGTTTGATTAGAAATCCTAGTAACATAGCTCAAATCTAATAGTTTGAATAGGTATCAACTAGTTATAGTCAAGCTTTAGTTTAAATTCCATAAAAACCCCATAGTATGCTTGAAAAAATAAAAGTTCCTATGGATGAACAAATGTTATAGGTACAATAAGCATACTAAAACTATCTTAATATAGCTCATAATATTAATACAAGGTTTTTTTATAACATGATGTTTATTGAGCTAGATCCATCATCAAAGTAACAAATAGATGCTTTAGGTTATGAAAACCAAAATATAGACCCATTTAGAAAAATTATGCTAGTTGGTGACATGTTTAATTTCCCTATTTTGACTAAAGAGATTATTGCTAAAATATAATACCTAACTCAAAACATTGTGGATAGCATGCAAGTGCATTCTAATTTAAACCAAAGTTAATATAATTTATTATCAATAAACCCATATAATATTCCTCCAAATAATTCCATGAGTCGATTTTGATAATAGGGGATAGGTACACCTATTTCCAAAAATCAACAACCAACCTCGACTCCTCAACCAGCTACGTAATCAAGTGTGTAATAGGGGAAAATAAACCAACAACAAACCAAATTACCACCACAATAAGTATAGAATACTATACCACCTCAATGATGGGAAATAAATGTTCTACTATAACAAGCACAAACTAATATACCTCAACAATCACAAATGTTACCTAATACACAATGTGTTACTATTGGTAAAAAGGTGCCAATTTCTCAACAACAACATATTCCAAACCTGCAACAATTTCCAAACCAATAAAAATACCTATCCAATAATAGGTGTCCAACCAACAATAAGATTTTTATTTAAAATAGGTACTATATACTTATTAATAGTTTCATTTCACCCAATGGGTATCACACATGCAACAAGGATATAACTACCAACACCTCTAGTAGTAGGATTCAAGTCAACAACATGTTTCCTATATATAATAGGGTTCAATGAGTAGGAAATAATTTCCCTCCAAAATGAAATAATACTAACACATCCAAAAGAGTTGAATGCCATTATCACAAATATAATTCACTAGCTAATGTTACATATACAATCCAAACTATAATTTATTTCAACATCAACTTATTCTATATCCATAGTACAATCCCAATGCATGAATCTATATACCTATTCATATAGCCAATTTGACCAACACTCCATAATATACCTACCCTCATCAAGGTAATCCACCTTTGATTTTGCAACCTCAATAATAACATGACACTCCATCAATGAATGATGCAATTCAAGTTATATAAATTGGAAAGCAAATAAAGAAATTCAGATTGGATGAAATATGCTCATATCTATTCGACATGGAGTATCTACAAATACCATTTTCATCAGGTTATGAGCCTCCTAAATTTGATAAAATCAAGGGAAAAGGTAGCCCTAAAGATCATTATAAAAAATTATTTATTACATGTTACCCAATGACATATAATGGCATATATTTTCTTCTTTTCTTTCTAAGGAGTCTAGTTGGACAAGCCTTGGACTGACTTTTGAAATTTCTAAATAATTTTATACCTAACATCAATGATATTTTATAGAAGTGTGTACATCATTTTTCATATAATATTGATCATGAGATTGCATTTTTAAATTTTGGTCAAGATAAAAAAATATTGGTTAAAGTTTCACTATATATTTAAAACATTAGACAGCACTAGCAAGCTAGTTTACTCACAATTTGTCAGATAAGTAGTTGGTCATGATATTTATGAGGAGCCTATATAGTGATATATCTTACCATATCGAGATATAATTTGATCACATGTTTGAAGAGGTTATAGATAAAGGAATATATATTGAGAAACCCCTTATCAACAAAGAGATAATGAATCTATCTTCTTCTAACCAAAGCTAGAAATAGCATCAAGGCCAACAAAAATAAAACTAAAACCAAGGCCAAAACCATAATTAAAACCCAATTCAAATACCTAATTTAATGTAACCTCAAGACAAAAATAATTAAATACAAAAACCCTATAACCATAATAATATTTTTTTTGGAAATGGGGTCACTAAATCATGCCATGTTCAGATGGTGCAAACATCATCTATTCATTTACCTATGCCCACTCAACAACCACCACCTACATAAATTCAACCAAATCTTCCACAAAACCAATATCCATGGAATAAAAACCAATTTCAAACCCATCCTCAAAGGAGAATGCCTTCATTGCTAGATAATTTAGTGACCTTGGTGAGCCTATTAAATTTGTGATCCAAATATTGGTTCAGGTCAATATGATTAGTTGTCCAATACAAAAGTTATTTCTTAAATGGATTCCTTTTCTTGATTAGTTCAAATAACATGAATTTTATGAGTACCATCATATCATATTACATTCCATATGATGGTGTATCTAACTCAGGTGTTTGATTGAGAATATGCTAGAAAATAGAGAGATGGAAAGAGACACCCATTCCCCATAACCAATTGTAACTTGGGTATCTACTAGAAATGATTTCCCTAACATAATAAAAATTATAAAAATCAATAGTATTACCAACAACAACAACAACAAAGAATACCAAAAAATCAATATCAATAATTTCATCCACAAAAATAATAATAAAATAGTTAAAACCAAGGGCAAACTGACCAAACCTACCAAGAAGGCCATCATTCCATTATGTATACCTATAACAATGTTTTAGGACAAATTTTAGATGGTCATGTTACCACTATCACCATTAGTCCTTGGCCATCTACCAATAGAACTAGACCTTCACCCAACAATGCATATCAACCAAGCAATACTTACCAACCTCCTTATGCCAGTAATTCTTCTTTAGACCGTATTAATAATTAGGATCCATACCATTTAATAATTACTATTCTAGGTCTCATTACCTACATCACCAATAACCAAAATCTAAGTACCAGATCAATATTTTTCAATCATAACTTGATGAGCTAAGACCAATATCAAAGGACCACAACTAAATACTAAAATTGATCCCATTCATCCTTCCATGCATATCATAAATAAACCAATTGACAAAACCAAGGGGAAGGCATATGACATTATGGACTAGTTGAATAAGACACATGCACATATATACACCATGGATTTATTGCATACATTAAGCATCCATAAAGACATACTAAATCATTCCTTGAACTAATCCCTCATGCCAAATGACATCACTATAGAAAAATTCTAAGACATGGTAGGACACTTGGCCCTTGGTCAACATCTTAACTTTGACGAAAGTGACATGTCATCCCTAGGCCCTCTTCATAATGATATTGTACATTGAGGTTAGTATAAAAAACTATAAAGTTAAAGGCATCTTTGTAGACAATGGTTTGATCTGGAGAGGATCTTCCTATAATAAATTAAATCAAATTCATGAAATAATAGATTTATATAGTTAGTAGAAGTACCAAAATGATTATATTGATCACAGGCCACTTTGAGGGGGTAACCTCCATTGATCAAGGTCAATACAATAAATTTGTGGATTATTTCATTGGCCTCAACACTTACTTATATAATAATTCTAATCTAAGAAACTACTTCCCATTAATATGGGATAAAGTAAAATGCTCATGGGATGACTTACAAAGCATATGCATCCATAGAAACTAATATACTAACAAAGTAAATAGAATGGGTAGCATGGGTTCCTAACATCCCCTCCCTCTTTGAAAAAGCTTTGTCCTCAAAGCTTAAGATGTGGTAATTGGTGTTGAATCTGAAAGATTGGTTCCCATGTTACATTATTTGGTTACATTCCATGCCACTAAATTTATACCTCTATGATGGAGTGAAATCAAAGTTGGCATGTGTACCTATCCAATATTGATTCCAACTCAATAAGGATGGATCCTTCATTATCAATTTTTGGTAAAATAGTTTGCACTCTGATTTTTGTGCTAAGAACTTTCTTTATATAAGAGACATGAAATACTAGATGGACTCAGGAAGAAGGTGGGAGCTCCAACTTATAATCAACTGACCCAATCTTCTAGACAACCTTATATGACCCATAGAACTTGGGAGCCAACTTATGACTCCCTTTAATTTTTAGGAAGGATCTCTTGTATGGATGTAAGTGAATAAAAACCATATCACCTACTTGAAAGGTGCACTTAGAATGGTGTTAATCATCTTATTAATTTATTTTATTTTATACCATATGAAGATTATCCTATAGGGTGTTAAGGATCTGATCTTATGTTTGGAGAAGCGTGTCAATTACTTGAATTGGTGAACTAATAGGGGTGTACAAAAGGAACACTAGTGATGCTTAGCCATAGACTGCTACATAGGGAGTCATTTTAGTTGAATTGTGGTATGAGGTATTGTACCACCATTTAGTGAGAGGGAGCCTTACCCACTAGGGTTATTGTTGTTTTTCTTATGTGAAGCAATGAAAGAAAGTTTCCAGGCATTTATTAATAGTTATAATTTGGCCATATATTTATGGATGATACCCATAATTCATCTTTAGTTGGGTGTTGATGTGTTTAAATATTTTTGTCCAAAAATGGTCGGTGAAGGTTGCATCATGATCTAAGATAATGGAAGAAATAATGCCATGAAGATGGAAAATCTAGTCCAAGAAAATTTGTGTGACTATGTAGGTAGTATAGGGATGGTTGAGGGCACAAAAATGACTATATTTAGAGATGTGATCAACCATAACTAAGATGACTATTTTCCCTCTAGATTTAGGGATCCCCTTAATGAAATCCATATAAATATCTATCCAAATTTGGGTAGGGATGGGAAAGGGTTTGAGAAACCTAGGAATGAGTGTTGTTTCACCCTTGTTACATTGATAGGTATCACATTTAGCCACCATCTATTGAATTATATTTTTCATTCCCTTCCAAAAGAAGTTGTAGCATGCCTACTCATTAGTTTTGAGAAACCTTAAGTGCCATGTGGATGGATAAGTATAGAGTTCATATAATATATCATGTTAAAGATCGATGCTCTAAGGAAGTATTAGACAGCCCTTGTATCATATAGAAGCACCATCTTAAGAATAATGTAGTACTATAGATGGGTTAGTGTCCAACTATTAAATTATTTGAGATAATGAGGAGTCATTTACATACCCTTGTTGTATAGCATCCAACCAATTTGGATAGGCATGGAAATAGCCAAAAGGGAAGCTTGGTCTATAAATGTACAAGATAGAGCATCAACCATAATATTGTCTGTACCCTTCTTGTAAGTGATCTAATAGTCATAACCAATGAGTTTTATAACCCATTTATATTGTGATGGGATAAATACCCCTTGTTTTAGGAAATATTTTAGACTCTGGCAATCAATTTTGATGTAAAAATGACTCCCTAGTAGGTATGGCTACCACTTTTGTGTTGCATGTAAAATGGCCATCATTTCCTTCTCATAAATAGAGAGTACTAAATTCATGCTAGAAAGGGATTTGTTGGTGAATGCAATGGGGCATCCTTCTTGAAGGATAACAACACCAAGTCCATTTTCATATGCATCACTCTCGATAGTGAAGGTCTTGGCAAAATATGGCATAGTTAGAATAAGTGTAGTATACATAGCTTATTTTAATTCTTTAAATGCATACTCAATAGCTTATGTCCATGTAAAAGCATCTTTTTTTAACATAGTTAGTGAATCTACAATCTTCTTGTAATCCTTAAAAAACTTTTGATAGTATCTGATCAACCCTAAAAAACCATGAAGGCTCTTAAGTGTCTGAGGATGAGGCCAATTTGTCATGGAAGCTATTTTTTTAGGATCTGTTAGACTCGATTAGGGGATCACTTGTATCCCTTGTCATAACATATCATGCTAGGAAGGGTTTTAAAGCCTACAGTCTAACACAATAACACAAAAACCATAAAATATTCCTATGATTTGATATTTCACTTATTCTAACAAACAAGCAAGTAAATTAATCTAATAACAAGAAAATTAAACTAATCTAGTGTGCACCAAAGCTTGTGGCACAAAGTGGGGGTTAGAATAAAACAAATAAACTAAAACTAAACTAAACATGCATAGGAGACATATACTCACATCAATGTATATAGAATCCTAATACATGAAAGATAAAAATACATATTGTATTATCTATCTACTCTTACAAAGGAAAAATAAAGTTAGGAATACTTACATTTGAAGACAAACCTACTAAGCCTCAATCTCTCCCTTGGCCAAGGTGCTTTGCAAAACATTGTTGTGGTTGTAATGATAACTAAGATAAATCATCTCTAGGCTACATGACCTACCTAAGCATCCAAAATACTTCTCCACAAGACAAGATTAGATCTCCAAATAAAGTATTGAACCCTAAAGCTTTATTCCTCAAGTAGAATGGTAAATTAGTAGATGTTCATTCACACTTATTTGCTTAATTCTTTGCTCTCTTATGAAATGGTAGTAAATGACCTTGTATATATAGCAGTATCTTACTTAAAAACTTTCAAACATGTCAATTGTACTAGGTTGACCAAGTTGACCTAGCATATTTTTGGGCTAACTCACTAGGTCTATGCTAGATCAACTAGGAGTTTAACAAGCCAAAAGAGATAAAGTGTCCCCAAAACACACTAGGTCAACCAAGCTGACCTAGTTTGCTGAATAAGAAGCCTGAAAATCCACATGGTTGACCTAGTTTGTTGAATAAGAATAAGGGAGATAAAGCAAGGAAAAGAGGAATAAAGCATGGAAAATGGTAGGAATGAATAGGAAAGAGATAAATAAGATTAGGTTTCAAGGTTTTAGGAGATAAGTGTGTAGATGGAAAGTGGTAAAAGGAACAACAATCTTATAAAGAACTGATGGTTTGTCTACCCCTTTTTTGATGCACCCCTTAAGGCATGCACTTAGAGAGATTAATACTCAATAGGTTCATACAAGATATGAAGTTTTAGTAACCAACAAAAGTTTGAAAATATTATGTGAATACATATGCCCTAGCCAAAGCTCATCACATGTCACATAAGTGAAATACAGGATGGTGATTCTAAAGAAAACATGATAACACACAATGTTGATGCTATGTATGGTGCAATCAGTAACAAATAAGATAAATGATAGAACTATATTGAAAAAAACATACATTTAACTCACCTTAGTGTTTTAGATAAATAATTAGACTATAATAAATTAAGGTGTCTAATGTAGAGTACACCAGGCAAACCTGCAAAAGCTAGTGCAAAAAATAGACAAAAATAAAATTGTTTTTTTTAAATAGGCATATAATAATGGAAAGGATAAAGATTTGAGGAAAATTGGAAAATTAGGATTGTTAAGGCAAAGTTTTAGAATAGTTAAGGAAAATTAATGATAAAATGAAGGAAAATTAATGACAAATGATTGGCAAATAAATGACAAATGATAATAAAATAATAGACAAATGATATGAAATAAATGGCAAATGAATGATAAAAGGATGGCAAATAAATGACAAATGATAAATAAGACATAAATGGAAAAAATTAATTATAGAATATACTAAATCATATTGGGAAGCATGTAATACATGATGTTAGGTTGTGGAGCTAAAAGCTTCACTGATGCAGACATGGAGAAGGTTGCAGAAGAGTTGCGGAGTGTCACAGACACTGGCGTCAGTCAGGACAACTGACGATGGCAGGAAGGAGACAGAAGGCAACCAACGTCGGTCATGGATCAGCCGGCGTCGGCACCCCCAGGCAGACAGGGACCGACGTCGGTCACCTGTGGTTCGAGCTACGAGTATATTACAGGTAGTTGGTTGATGAACCAAGTGTTTGCATGATGAGAGCTAATTTTATACTGAGAGCTACGAATTTAATTATTGTATTAGGTGTCTAATTATTGTTTGGATGAGATCTATATAATAGACTCATGATTGTATTGTAAAAGTGTGCTAGAAAGCCATAGAGCTTTTAGAGAGAGCTAGTGTAGCTCTTCCTAGTTCCAAAGGGGTGCTGAGTGTGTATGATCAGGGAGAGTTGCAAGGTCAAAGAGCTGATCCATTGGGGTACTAGTTAAATAATCATAAGGACTTGGTGAGGCAAGGACAAGGGTTCTTCAGGGGTGTAGAGACATCTACATGGTGAGTAAGGTCTAGTGATTTGCAGGTAGCAGCAGAGATCAGGAGATCTACTTGGAGTATGGTTGTGTACTTAGTGAACTGGCAGCGTGTTACTGACTAGTTGGAGAGGTGAACATCAATTCTATATTGGAGTTGATTGTTTGGACTGAGAGAGAGAGGGAAGAAGGTCTTGAGGTGTGGTGAACCTTTGAGGTGGAGGAAGAAGTGGCATCTTCCTTATTGTATATTTTTTTGAGTGATTATTAATACAATTGTGTATTGTCTCTCAATTCCTGTGTTGTTTCATATTTCTAGTTACTTATTGATTCTGGTATAATTCTATGTTTAGTTGCTAATACAATAAGTAATCATATGTGCTCTAATTGGTAGAGTAAGATCCTGACTAAGTAGGGATCGGAGCATGCTTATTGTTCGTGGTTCTCCTGACACATGAAATGACAAATGAAATATCAGTGCAAGAAAACTTGAACAAAGTTATGTAAGAAAGTAAAAATTAATATCATGTAAGATAGACATATCAAATGAAACATAAAGAAAAATATGAAATAATGTCAAATGAAAATGTAAGTCAAGATGTAAGATAACATGAATAAGGCATACATAAAGAAAAACATGTAATAATGGTAAAAGGGTGCAGACTCAATTATTTGCAATAAAAAGGTAGTAAAATAATGACAAATGAAATAAAATATTGATCCACAGTTACGCAAACGTGTTTTTTTGCTCTAAGAATAGATAAAATTGAAATAAAGTAATGCTAGCATGTTTTTAAGAGATGGAGAAGAAGGAATTAAAGAAGAGGGGAAATAGATTTGGAATCACAATTTGCTTGTCAAGAGGGGAAATAAAATGGGTGGAGGGGAGAATGAAGGAAAAACCAAGGTAGAGAGAACTCTTTATCAAAGTCAAGACACTCAAATTTGGTTTGTTAAAACAAGAGGACTTTCAACTTTAAGGACTGTGAAGAACTTCTCTTAGAAATACAAGTCTTGGATAAACAAATGGAGTATATAGATCATGCCATGAAGGTTATATGCATGAAGATTAAAATGGACCTACCTCCCCACGATGTGTTCCCCATTATTTAGGACCCCTTACAAAGTTTTTGGTATACTACAAATATTGGGTACTTGCATGAGAAAGTAGGTAGCACCATATAGTTTTTTGAATTCCCCTATTCCAATCTACTAGCCTACCACACCCCAAAGGACTCTCGCTCTATGTGAAGCCAACTATAGAGTTTTAGCTTTGATTGGAGATATTAAATGTGCTTATAATCACATATTTTAGTGTGATTTGAATTTTTAAATTCATATGTTGCCTTTTATATAGCATTGCCTTTTATTTTCAAATGATTTGGCTTTTAACTTTATTTTGATGGATTTTTCTATTCCTCCTCCATACAAATTTAGAAAACCAAACATGGGTGCTAAATATGACTTTCATTTGAAAACTTAGGACAATGTGGCTAAGAGAGAGAAATTCAAAGAACATGGGGTCTAAGAGTCTTGTAAATTAAGGTGAAATAAAAGTGATATCTTGACTTTGACCATTTTTATCCAATGCAAATATGAAAGAAAGGGGGAAATCAAGAGGAGATGACACATGGAATAATTTAAATTTCTTCAAATTGCAAAAAATGTTATAAAGGGAAAAAAGGATACAATGACAGTAAAATGTGATTCCTTATCACAAGAATGAGGGAAATGGAGGAAAACATGTGAACATAGATTGTTGTGCAAATTGCATCTAGCAAAAGAAGAAAAAGCTAAAGTTTAAGAAAAAGGATCAATAATATAAAAAGAATGGTAATTATATGAGGAGGGTCGGGTCCTATCTACAATCTAGTCGGATCTACACCATGGAATCAAGGAAAATCAAGCTTGAGCCCATGAAAATTGTTGGAAGAAGAAAACCTAATGTTTGAAGAGGACTTTAGATTTTGTTTATTGTTATAGGTGGTATGTTGAAGATTGAGGCTGAGAATCTTAATATGAGAATTTTTTCATCAAGATCTTTGATGTGGGTCTTGAGGGTGGCAATTTATTCCTCCATGTTTTTTGCTATTGTTTGGGTTACTACCATGACTCGAATGATAGATTGTTTTTTTGAAATGGGTGGGAAAACTAGAGTTAAGACACATTTAGTAAGGGATTTTTTTAAGTTGGGTGAAATTAGAAGGGGTAAAGGGACTTTTACTAATTTTTTTTCATAGTGGGAGTATAATTGACAAAGGCAAGGGCAATTTCAGGAGTGAAAATGGAAAAACTTGAAAATTTATCAAAGAGGGACAAAGGAAAAGAAAAGGGAGATGAACATTGTGAAAAAATTTAGAGGCAAATGAAAAAAATAGGAGTTATGGCAAAACCCAAAAAAGGGAAAATTGAGATTTACGGGAATTAGGACTGGAATCGAGATATGGGACCTCAAGGAAGAAAACATGGGGAATGGAATTTTAGGTGTTCAGATAAAGTTTGAGAATCAATGGGGCTACAAATGGAGAGATGTGGCAATAAAATGTAAAAAAAATTACTCAAATTTTTTGATATTCTATTGGGAATATTATGAAACTGATATGATAAGTCTGTAGATTTGATATGGTAGTTTTTTGATACTCTAGTGGTAATATGCTAAAACTGGTATGGTAAGTCTATTGATACTCTATCGATAATATGAAAATATATGATATGGAAAGTTTTTTAATACTCTATGGGTAATATGTTGAAACTAATAGAAATGGGCCCCAAGTTTCAATGGTTCCCTAAGGGTTTAAAGATATCACTCTGGCCACTAGTGTCATCTAATCAAGTATCATTCTCCAAAAAAAATTGGCCATAGATTTACCCCTAAGTGATAGCTCTTGGTTTTCCTCATGGGTGGGGACTAGTCAATTAGGATGGGGTTGTTACCCTTTTTACTAACAAGTCCTCTTAATGGGCCAACTACTTCAGGGTTTTTATAGTACTCCTCACAATTGGTTTTAGGTCTTTCACCCAAGCACTTCCCATACTTATGTAGACATGTTTTAACCCTGATCTAAAAAAAATTATTGTGATTCAAAAAAATACTTGAATGAATAATGTAGCAAAATAGTTTTAAGACTTTTTGAAAAATTACTTAAATGAATTATGTAGCAAAATAGAGTTTAGACTTTTTTAAGGAAAAAAATTTGGCCCTAGAAAGTGCTCTAATACCAGATGAGAGGGTCCCCTTATGAAAAATTAAATAAAATGCATGAAGTAACAAATTTATATAATTATCAAAAGCACTAAAAGGATTATATTGATTACATGCCACTTCAAGGGAGCAACCTCCTTTGAACAAGCTCAATACAATAAATTTGTGGATGCCTTCATTGGCCTCAACACTTACTTATATACTAAGTCTAATCTAAGAAACTACTAGTTCTCATGAATATGAGAGTAAGAAAAATGATCATGGGATGACTTATAAATAATATGTGTCCATATAAACTAATATACTAACAAAGTAAAGAGAAGGGGTAGCATAGGTTCCTAATAGAGCCTCAACATTATGTCTCTGAAGTTTGTCAAACATCTTGGATATACAAAAAATAACTTGTAACCAGATACCATCATTATCAAGGAATATGATAATAAATAATGATAATCTTAAGGTAATATTGGAGGCTTAGATTTCACCCTAACTGAGCAAAGGATTTGTTAGGTCCTTTACCCAAACCTAGTCCAACATGAGAATGACCCTAGTTTATGGGTTACCTAATGTTGGATCAGACCTCTAGGGTTTTTAATGAGGCTAGCTCCTCTGATATGAAAATATAGTTCTTCTCATAAACCTATACTTATACCAAAGAAAATGAAAATGGAAGAAAGCAAAAAGGAACAAAACCTAGTCTAAATGGTGATGCACCGAATGTTCAATGATCCACTCTTAGCCTAGACACTTTTATGACTACTAATGAATCCAATTAGGAAAATAACTAATAAGATTCTATTACAAGGTTACAAACATGAGTATTTTATATGAAGGTTGAAAAGAGACTTAAAACTTGAAGGACAAAAAGAAATAGTTTTAAGCAAAACACTATGGACTTATGACATTTTAATGGAAACCTCACTGGCCAACACTTCACATAGCCTGCAAGAAACCAATAGACTTGAAGAAAGGTACATGAAAGACATACAAATGAAGAATAGTGAACATACACTTTGTAAATTAAAATTCAATAAATCACACTTAGCGTTCGACTAGAATATGAGATGTATTATATTTCTTTAAAAGAGTTTTACAAAGTGATTTTGGCAAAGCTTCACTATATCAAGCTGGGGGATAGAAATCAAGATTTCAAAGCTAGTATTTATAGGAATAAATATGTTAAGAGAGATAAATTAGCACTTAAGGGGTCATTAATAAGCCTAAGTCCACTCAAAGCAACCACCACCACAATCCTTCTCGATCCTTCCCTAGAATTAATGTCACTATATCTCTTTTTGGCATGATATAAAATGTGAAGATCAAGACTAATTATAGGAAGTAATCCCTATCATCGCATGAATCCTTATCAAGCTCCTCTACATTAATACTATTCATTATCTTCCTCAATCATGCTTGATGTTCTTCATGTTATTAGGTAGTTACTTGAGCTTTCTCATTGATGTTCTTTCTGACATTCTTTATGTATTCACCATTCTACCATTGCTTCTAAATCTTGAATATAGATCTATTATGGATGAAAATAAATCACCCTATTAGTTTTCATATAGTCATGATTGTAAATAAACATCCATAGGCTAGGGTTTCTTGAATTTGATTAATACATAAAATCCTACATCTAGAAGCTCTTTAAAAATTTTGCAGGGCTTTAATAACATTAGACAGCTTTGTAGGGTCTACTCCTAGTATCTTAGATCATGTTTGATTTCACATTTATGTATTTTACCTACTCAAGGTGGTGAAATCCTTTGTCCAACATGTCTACCTTTGTGTCATGCCCTTAAAATATTTACTCTAGTTGGACCTTATGTCACATTTTCTCTCCATTAAAGTCCATTATCTTTCAAATTTTAATTTTAACCACTAATCTTAATCTAGGATCCTTGATCATGACATTTGCCAACTCATTCATTCCATTAGTCTTGAAGTTAGTTTCATTATGTTCCTATGTTTTCACCATGTTTAATTCTCATATTCATTCCCAAGATATGCTAACTCTTTAACCTCTCTCTCATTATTGATATACTTTTATACGTTGAATCATTTACCATTGGTTTACCTAGACCTACTAACTTTGTTAGTCATCATGCATCATTAGATATTTTCTCAAGCTCTGATGATCTTGACATATTTTATCCCCTCATTCATTTTTGGGATCCAATGACTAGTTGACCTCCTACTCACCATTGATCTACATATGGGCACCCAAGATCTTTCCACTTATCAGTCGTGCATTCAATCTTAAGATACACTAACCTTTTGAGTATGATCTCATTGTTGATCTTTGATGTATGATTTAATGTGATCCATCAGATCTTTTAGACCCACTAACATCAATAATATCCTACTCACCATTGTATATTAATTTGAGATTCTATGATTTGGACACATTCATCCTCAGGAATATTTGAATTAAAATAGATATTTCATGAGGCCCAAATTTGATGTCTGCATGCACATCCTAGAATTTTGGATCACTTTTGAAACCTTATATTTTGAGATAAAAAACTCATCAAGATATAAAAAATTTATGGGATGATCTTGGCATGAATAACCTCATATCCATTAAATATTTTGGCTTTGAGAGGTTTCTTGAGCATACTTACAAGATGCACTTAACTGACTTGTTCACGTTTGTAATTCCACGTCATAATAGTTTCTAGCACACCTAGTGGGACTTACTATATTATTTAATGGTAAATATTTTTGGTTTTCTCTTCATCCAATCATCCTTTAGAGTCATGTGTGCAAATTTAAATGGCAAATCTAAATATTCATCAGCTAGTTTAAGTAGCCTAGGTGCTTAGTCATGATTATTCAGTATGTGTCATCACTCTTTTGATCAATATGCTTATTCTCTACCTCAACATCCTTCATATTAGATTATAAATATTTATGGATTCATCCCAAGTGGTTCTCAATATTTAGTGCATCAACCTTCTTAGGCTCAAGATGTCCCTAGTTATTCCCCAAACCAATCCATTTCAAGTTGGAAGCAAATACTCTTAGGTTATCAAAGGTACATGATAGGCCTTAAAACACAAAGGGGATATGGTCAAGATATACCTAATCATATCATTCATGAAATTATAAATGCATTAAAACTAATGAAGGAATAATGGTCACCTATTTATGGATCAAATTTTAAAACCCTCTCAAGTGAGATGATAGATGTAAGTGGTTATATTCAAAATATTGAGGATAAGCTAAGAAGCCTTAAAGAACAATAGGTCCAACTCTATCAACCTTATGTATCTTCATATACAACACCTCAAACCTCATATATTCCACCCTTTCTTCCCCAAAATACCATTTCAAGTGACCTTTCATGTGTTCCTTCCATTCTTGGAATTCAATCCATGAGAGCCTTCAAAGAAAGAAGGAGACTATTATGAAATAGTCTATTGTTGAGAACCAAGATTCTACTTATATTCTTTAAGAATCATCTTGTATCTCATATAATCCATCTTATGCTCCTTATCTTCATGAATCCCCTAACTACCTTCAAGAGAAGCTATAAGAGAATATAGATAGACAAATCAAAGAGTTAAATCTAAAGATGAAGAAAGAGGAAGAGATTCAAAATCAAGAAGTAGTTATTTCTTAAAAATTCCCCTCATGGAAGTCAATTCAAAAAGTTTTATAGAAGGAAGTGATTCTAGTTAAATTATCCCAATCACCAATTCAAAAACCAAAAAAGAGACCATTCAAAGTCCTTAGCTAGAAGGACACTCTCCTAAGCTACAAGCAAGGTGAATTTCTTCACCCTCCCATCATCTCCCTCTTGGAGAAAGAGCCTATTTTACAAATTATAGAGGAGGATATTTAAATCATAAGTGAGACATAGGAGGACAATGCAAGTGTATATGATGGGGAAATCATAATAGGCAACCCACTTCATTTAGAAGGGGAAGAATTAGGTTTGGACCAGCCTTCTTGGCATTAATTTGACATTAATGAACTAGATCTTGATGAGGAAAATAATCAAGTTAAAAATAGAGAAACCCTTAAATGGCCTACTAAAGGTCCATTCTACATAGATGAAGAAGAGGATAATGAATTAGACCTTGAGTAAGATAGGTGTGATGCTTTGAACCTTAGATGGTTAAATCAACACTCATTTTCCATTGAAGAAAAGATGAAATCTTGAGTGAAGATGATGAAGAAGACATCTCAAGTGCTTAGGTGATGTAGTTTGATGAGATACCACTTTGTGTGATGGAAGAGGACCTTGAGGGTGAACAAAGATTTCAATATGAGCATTTAATTCAAGGAGAAGATCCTAATAAACTCAAGATCAACTTCCACAAACCAGAAAGTGAAAGGGATTTAGAGGGCTTGTTTGAGGTATTGGGAGTAGTTTATGTTCCTCTCCAAATATATTATGATCTAATTATGCTGAAGGAGCATAATGATGGAGAAATAATATGCAGGAGTAAGGTAAAATCTGATTTCTTAATGTTTGTATTGATAAGAGGATGTCGTATCAGGTACCTAGCTTGGTTGGAAGATAAAAAAGAGGAGCCATCATACATTTTTCTTAATTTAGAGCATAAATTTAAGCATAAAAAAGAGCCATATCAGCTTACCGATCCACTCCAAGATGATTTTATATCTAATCAATCAGATTGGGTAGGTGAGTTTGTTTTTGTTCTTATTATTAGAGAAGTATATCACTAATATGTTAAATATCCACTCATTTTCCATATTTGGTTGGCTTCCCTCAAGAATGTAAATCATATTATATTATTGAGAAAGTGAATATATTTTGTACAACCAATGAATGGTTTTATATAGGTTCCATTCTGATTGGTTAGTTTAGGGTAGGTAGATTTCATGCTTTCCTCTAAGTGCCTTGTACACATTTCCTTTATGTTTTATGTTCCCTTCAATAAGTGCCTTAGTCATAGTTATTGTTTTCTTTTTTTTGTCCTTATTACTTTAAGAGGAGTTATCCATATGGGAATCCTTGTATCAATTTACATCAGCTGAGAGCAAAGACTTGTGACTCCATGTCCAATAGATCAGACTAGGAAACTAGTTTGGGTTCTCAAGCATACCAGGTATGCTTCCCAATTGAGTCACCAAATATATTGGCCAAATTTGGATCACATAAGAAAATTTTGATTAGATGTGGTTTAAATATAAGTAGGGTATTATTTGAGAATCAATCTAATAGGAGGAGGAGCAAACAACTTGAATGCAGATCACTTATCAGTTACAAGCTTTTGAAATACTTTAAGCAAGATTAAAGTGTGAAATTGGTGATTTTAAGGATCTAGACTATCATGGCACATCATGTAGGAATGAATAGAATATTTTGGTTACACATTTTATATATACACTTGGGAGATCAACTAGATCCAAAATAATGCATAGACATGATGATTTTGGTCCCATAACATGCTCTATAAATTTGGTATCTTGATGAGCTTACTATCTCAAGATATAAGTGTTCAAAGTTGAACAATCAGAATGAAACATACATGAAGATGTCAATTTTAAGCCTCATATAATATCCATTTGAATTAAAATGTTCTAAGGATGAATGCACAACTAACAAGTGAAAATATCTCAGGTTCACATAGCAAATCCAATGGTGAGCGAACATTTGATGATGTTAGTGGGTCCTAAAGATCTAATGGATTGTATTTGATTGTTAATCTTAGATAAATGGTGAGAATTAAGTTAAAATTTTATTGGATACTAAGATGAATGCATGTTTGATAAGTGTCAATATTTTAGGTACCTAAATAGAGATATAATAGTACATGGCAACTGACAAATCTAGTGGGTCCAAGTAGATCAATGGTGCATGATCCATAATACCAAAGAAGATCAATGAAAAGAGAGATTAAATAGTTAGTGGATCTCAAGAATGAATGAAAATATACCAAGTTTCATAATCATGGAAACTATTAGGTAAATTAAAGGTACGCATTCAATCTATGCAAAGTAAGATTGACAGTTCACATAAGTTCAAGAAGTCAATAAGCTCAAGATGAATTTGAGGTTGACATGTGATGAAAATGTATAAATAGATAGGGTTGATAGTAGGATTTTAAAAATGGATGAAGAATTTACAAGTTGCATAATTGAGGAGCCTATATTAAGATTAGTGACTAATATTAAAATTTGAAAATAGGAAATTTTGAGTGAAGGTCAACTATGGTTTAGGTTAAACTAAGGCAAATATTTTAAAGGATGCCATTGAAGCTCAATCAAGACCTCTATTGGAGGATATAAATCATGTAGACATGGATTTTTATGGTCTCAATGTTGTGATCCTCATGTGCAGTGGATTCTCAATTCCCACAAGGTTGAGAGGTAGAATGGGTCTATTTAAACCTAATATAATTCAAGAATAATGTTATGCATTCATCAATATAATGAATATATGAAAACCAATAAATTGGCTTGGTTTTCAATAGATAGTAAGACCTATGCTCAGATATTGAAGTAGGGGTAGATATAAATGGTTATGAACAAGTATCTCATATTCAACATAGTCATATCCTTGACAAGCAGGTACTTTCTACCACTTAAAGTAAATATGGCATGGCTCTATCTAGATTAAAAATATGAATATTTTATCCTCATAATCAAGTCAATTATAGGATGTTGTAGAGTCCCAAGATGGATATCCAGTGGTTAGAAAAAGTAGTTGGAGAATTTAATAGATTTTTAGGATCTCTAAGGTTTTTTTTCATATCAAGATCATGACTCATCATCTTAAGACACTTTCTTGTCTTCTAGTGTATTTTTCTCAACCAATGAGAAGATTCAGGGACTATTGGGATAAATGAAAACTTTCTTTTCTATGATGTGTTAACCTTGATTTGATCAAAATATGGTCTAGCATTCATTGAAAGATGATGGCATCTCATTTATTGATCTTGGATGGCATGCTCCCCCTCTTTCTCCCCTTTTTCCTATATCTCCCATCTTCTCTCTCTTTTTTTCACTCTCCTTGATTTTATATTCTCAAAATGACTCTTTGATATTGAAGAGTAGGGGACTCTCTAAGATATTTCAAGATATTCTCCTCTTAATTAGGGTAAACCCTATCAAGTATTTGTAATAATTGCCTCTTGATGCAATAATAGACTTTATTTACTTATCTCTTTCCTTCAATTAGTATTTAATGAGTTTTGCATGATTTATTTGTGAATTAGATTCTTCCATATCCATTTTCCTCCTTCCTTACCTTTTCTAAGGTGTTTTCAATATATTTTTAGGTCTAGATTAGTGTTCTGCCTAAACCTATTCCATGAAACACTTATGCATTGAGATAGATTATGAGGTTGTGTGAGCTAGCATTGTCTTGTGTTGATCTAGTGTGGGTTCAAGCTTATGGGAGTTTCTCATTTTTATTTGGTGCATCTCCTAGTTAACTTTATTAGGATCCATTTTTCCCTTGTTAAACCTTTTGCCTATGACAACATTATTTTAGGTGAATCATCAAAAGGAATCTGACCTTCTCCAAAGGTTCAACCCTATTATAGGATACCCATAGCTTGGGGTTGTTCCCATATTATGGATAAGTCAGAGGGAGACTAAATAACTCTCTCCCAAGGTGTAGATTAATTTCATAACATGTCACTTATGGCTTGGTGTGAAGCTTGGCATGAAATGGGCATTATAACACCACTCTCAATGGCTTCTTGAAGTTATTCCAATAGAATAACCTTACACACAAAATATTATTGGAAAATGGTGTGGGTACTTGTATTTATAGGTCTAATAACTAAATATAACCCTAGGGAGGATAGGTTAAATTCTAACTTTGGTTGAGTCTAAAATAACCCAGGTTGAGTCAGTATAACCCTAGGTTGGGTCAAAGCACTCATGAAATATTGACACCTCAGTTTTAGATATTTTTGAGGTATGACAACTAAATTTAAATTTTTTTGAAGTTGTGACTCATATTTTTGGAATATTTGGGATTTAATAAATTAATTTATTATCTCCTTTGACCTTTGACTTAATATTTGTCTAAAAAATCATTTTTAGATAAATGATATTTACTAATTTAACTTGGAAGTTTTGCTTAAGTAATTTAATTAAGATTTGTAATGTAATTAATCTTTTTTAGTGATTTTTGGCTTTTGGAAATTATTTTAAATGTTTTCAATTGATAACTTGTTAGGCCAAAAGTGTCAAATTACTAGGTTGTAATTTGACTAGGGTTGAAATTGAAATAGTTTATTGATGCATATTGGGTAACACTCTAAATAAACTATTCTCATCATGTTTCTAAGTAATTAAATCCCTTACACAAATAAATTTGGAAATTAAATTTATTTATAAGCTTAAACTGTGTTGATTTCCATAAATTGATTTGAGTCCCAGTTTATGCATGAAAGTGACCAAAACTAAGTTTCTATAATTAGGAAATTTTTAAGTGAAAAATACTATAGTTGTATTTTAATCACACTTTTTATAGTTATATAGGCACATGGGCATGGTGTGCCACATCAATTAATGCATTACTTATTGCATCACAAAACCCATGAATAATTTACTAGGTTTTCAAACATGGATATCTTGCTTTATTAAAATAAAACCATTGATGTAGCTAGGACTATGAAAGATTTATTGATCCTTGTATGGATTAATTTTGGACTTCAACATCCATAATTTATAACTAGGATATATGCTTTATGATCCAAATTTATAAATGATAATAGGACTTTATCGGTATTAAGTTGTATTGATTAATGATATTTCACCCACATGTAGATTGGAAAATGGAAGTTTTCAACTTCACTCTTGTTCATATTTTTAAAATGTAAAACCATGCACATTATTTCACTTAGGATGGAAAATTATTTTACATCCAATATTTCTACATTATAGTGCTTCATAACTTTATGTGAATTTTCCATCCCAAACACATTATGGTATATCAAGCCCAAATTAGCATTAAATTATCACAATTAATGTTAGGGGGCTTGATATGCCCTAATTACATCCCTTATTTAACTCATTAAGTGATTTGTTATATTTGGATCTCAATAGGGTATATCAAGCCTCAAATCACATTAGGTTGTTTTTTTAGGCTTAAAAGCTCGATATGCCCTAATTACATATCCATGTAACCAATTGAGTGATTCATTGTATTGAATACTCAATTACGGAGTATAAATTTGTAAATAACATTAGTAATTACAATAAAGTTAGGTTAAATATGTTAACCAATTAATATGTATGTACATACTAATGCTAACCCCTAAAAAGGGATAAAAATTTAGAAATAAAGCTAACCAAATGTCTTAAATTATGTCATGACAATGTCAAAATTGAAAAACCCTCGATGTTGTAACTAAATAAATCCTAAAATCACCCTCTAAGACTTGAAAATTTCACCTTATAAAGACACTCCAATTTAATTTTAATTCAACATAATTCACCCTAATGTAACTATATAAATTCATGTGTTATAAAGATACCCTAAAGACACCCTTTAGAGATTCCTCTCTTATGTAACTTCAAATCTGACTTAATGGTTCTATTTTCAAAAAATAGAAGAACAAGAGAATTTAAGGTGACATATATGTGAGTTTAGAGGGAGAATTTAAATTATATAAATTATGTATTGTGTACCTAAATATATGTGTTTAAATCCTCTCATATCTCACTATCTTTAAGAGATACAAGGTTTGTAAAATTATTTTTTCGCACACCTAGATCATTACAATGTCATAAGTCAATCTAAAAGGCCTAAAAACATATAAAATGACCATTGGTTTTCAAAAAATAGATGCTAAGTGTAAAATCTACACCAAATAACATTATTTTCATCATTAAAATATTAAAAATAACTAAGTACCAACTAGATTGAATTTCAAAAAACTATCTTCTAAAATGAAACTATTACATCTCTAGAACCAATCTTAGAAGACCCAGACTAGGTTTAATTTATTGTGTTCACTAACATAAATTTTAGGTACACTTAAATGTTTATTTTATAAAATATAATTTATAATGAAACATAATAAGAAATACTTCAAGTATAATAGAAAGGGCATACACCCTTTGTATTTCATAGGGCACACACCCTTACCAATACATATGCCATACATAATTTTTAAATGGTGTGCATGATTTATAAACAAAATGCATGCTTTATTTTGAATTTTTTAAAGTTTGGTTTATTTCCCACCAAAACAACCATTTTTCAAATCATAGAGGATCTGAATCTAACACTCAAACCTACACTAGACCAACCATCATGTATTTTTTTAGATTTTTTTTTTCAATTTCACAGACACATTTAGGTATGAATTTATTTATTTTTAAAAATAAATTAAAAAGGTTTTATAAAGGGTATTTTAGTTTTATAATATTAAATTATTACCTATAATTATTACTTGATTTATACATAACATACCTCATTATCTAAAACATACCTCATTATGGTTCATACATATATTGATACAAATAGCTAAATAAATTTTTGACTATTATTAGTTTTTTTAAAAATTATATCTGAACAATAAACATGTAATTGGCTATGATTTCAAAAAAAAAAATTATGAATTTAAGGTAAATGTTTTTGGTTCCTACACTTTTGGTTTAATTTTACTATTTGTATTAACTTGTAAAATTAATTAAAAAATTTAAAAAAAACTATTCTCAATAATCTTCAATTTTTTCTTTGTCTCTATTTAATATTTTATAAAAAAATTCACTCATTTACTCCAAAAACATGTGTTCTTACACATGTTGTCTAGTTACTATTTTGTAAACATTATTATCATTGTGATAAATGGATCAATTTTACATAAATTTATAATTTATTATTATTATTATTATTATTATTATTATTATTATTATTATTATTATTATTATTATTATTATTATTATTATTATTATTATTATTATTATTATTATTATCATCATCATCATCATCATCATCATCATCATCATCATATAAACTACATTAAAAATTCCATAATTCATCTTTTTGTGATATCATAAAATATGTTTCCAAGTGTTTCTAAATGTCTCTCCAAGTTTAACTATTGATATTTTTTTTTAAATGGTACTTTAAGAACACCCTTTTATCCCCTTTACTTTGCACTAACCCATATGTGGGGTATGACCATGTCTCAAGGTAATATTAATGATGTAAAGTAAAGATCATAAAATGGGTATCAATGATATAATAAGGAAACCACATGCAAGAATTTGACAAACAAGGGAAATCTAGATCTAAGATGGCAAATAAAATAAAATAAACAAGGTGTAAATGTCAAATGAATAGTTTTAGTTTTAGCATTTCAAAATGAAACCAAAAAAATTCCTAATTTGTTATTGTAATAGAAATCCTAATCAACCTATATTATGTTAGCTTTCAAAATAAAGGAAATCTAGGAAAGACTAGTGATGATAATACACATACTACTTTAATTATAAGTAGAACATATCTATCTATTAAATAAATGTAATGAAAAAAATAGTGGAGATAGATATGCTTACCTTGGGTTGAATATTTTATGTATCAATCTCCCTATTCACTCTAGTTTCACTTTACAAGATATGTTTTATGTGAAGACCTCAAATGACAAGGATGTTTGGACCTCAATGTCCGTAATTTGGGACTCCAAAAAATAAGGGGCTCTTCCTCGGTTAAAATTTATCTTATTGAGCTTCAATGACTTTGAAAAACATTTAAAATCTAAAATAATATTCCTTTATCCAATAATTCATCCTTATACTACTTAAGGGAATAAATTCAAACATAATAATAACATATAAATGTTGTGTGTGTTGGAAATGATATCTTTGACTTGTGTATATATATATATATATATATATATATAGATGCAAACCTAAAAATTTTATCACTCTAAGCCAACGATATCAATATATATTTATAAAATATAGTGGTATCAAGGAAAATATACTATATCATAAATCATGATTTAATATAATAGAAACATAAAGCACTTTCAATACAGTATAGGGATAGAGAATTAGGAAATAATTGTAGCATTAATGACAATATAGTAGGAAATATAAGAAGGCTACATAACTGAATTAAGGGAGATGGATAAGGAAAATGGGAAATAAATTAAATGGAGGCTATGATAATAGTGATGTAGGGATCACTTGATAGTATGAGAACATCTCTTTAAAAGTACCATGAGTTAACCCCACCACTTTCTCAGTGAATTCAATAAGATGTGCTCAAGGCCATTGATGTGCCAATAATAATTATAAGATATATTATTTTTTAAGTATAAAAAATACCAGTGTATAATATGCCCCACCCAATTTCCCATTAATGGGTCAATGGTAAATAAAAAAGAAAAGAAAAGTAGAAAGGAGGCAGATTGGAATCCACCTAAACTTGGCTAGTTTAAACCAAAGTTTTATAGGGCTTGTAGAGGAAATCTAGGGGCTTCTATTGAAGGTTTTATGACAAATAATTGTAGTGGTTCTCTAATTATATCATTATCTTTGAATATTCTAGATGGAACCAATAATGAAGTTAAGTTCCAAGCTTTGGAAACTGGAGTGGAGATGGTCATAGAATGTGGTATCTCCTTCCGAGAAATTATAGGTGATTCAGGTTGTGATTCAAGATTTAAATAATTGAAGGGTTAAATCTTGTAAAATATCACATATTTTATATATTATCTAGCCAAAATTGGAAAATTTTGAAGATTGGTCCTATTCCCATTGCTTTCAAGAAAGTAATAAAGTTGTTAACTTCCTTAATAAAGTAGTGATAAATCAAATTATGGATGTAAGAATGGATAATATGAAAACAAGTTAGGAATACTTTAGGGACCTTTATCAAATTTATATTTGAACTGAAATGGGCTAATTTGTATTTTTATATTTTCAATAAAAATATAAATATCATGTTTTTTCTTGTTTTATAAAAGGTGATTTCCATGTTTTTAAAGCTGACATGTTTGCAAGCTTGATTCAATGTGGGTTTTGATGGCGTGGGATATCCCATCTTCCAAGTGAGAGGATGTGCCTTGTTATTTCATTATTACCATCATAATATTTCATGCATACACATTTATTACTTGATATTATTTTTAGAGTGCAATGATCATGCATAGGCTTTCTTTATGGGATAACAATTGGCTTTGGGTCCATTTTGCATGGTGAGTCAAAGAACTAGATCAACTCTATGTTGAATCTTTAGGGTGGTTGATGATATTTGGTAGATCCAAAAATAGAGAGAGAGGGTTTACAGGCATGGTTTCCCAAATGTGCCTTTCCAAGATTTTATGGATTGTTATGATGGAAGTGGCATAAGTTATAGAGCATGTTTTGGGAATGGAAACTTTGGCTACAAGAAAATTAGTAAGATTAAATTTTAATTTGACTTTATTATTTGTAAGAAACCTCTATTTGGTAATGTTAGACAAAGATCAGGTTTAGATATTGGTATAATTTTTTGTTAATCCCAAATATAGGTTGGGTTTACTATCAAATATTGAAACCTTCCCTTTGGGTCCATTTTATACTCTTCCTTTCTCTAGTAGGGATAATATGGGTTTTATTCATTTATCTCTTTTTCATGCTCTGAAATCAAGATTTTTGGTATTAGTTAATTTCACTCAAGAAGTGGATGAAGCTTGTGCAGGTAAGCACAAGTTAAGGATTTGTTGTATCCTATTATGGGTTTTGAGGAATGGAGGGTGAAAATAAGGAATTTGGACCAAATAAAGGTGATTAAATCACTAGAAAAGGGAGTTATGGGGGGGGGGAGGGTGTACACCCCCTTGGTAGAAAGGAAAAGTTAAGTTGATAAAGGCCCTGAGTAGCACTCAAAGATATCTGGTCTTCTCACATCCATAGGAAGTAGTTAGAATGGATCTTGGGAAGTTGGTAGTGATGGTTGGAGTATTTTTTTAGGTGGAGTTGGAGCTACATGTGGCCAATTTTAATAATTCATCTAAGTCACTAGCATTGGGTGAATTCCTACCAACTAATGGAAAAATGGTGGAATTAGTTATTTTGGAATAAGTTTTATTTGTCTAGTATTTTTTGGATAATATCTGGATAGTATGTTGCAATAAGTAATTATAATAGTGACTATTTGATAGTAAGGATGGTTTATTCCTTATCTCAGAACTATTTTTATTTTTGGTTTGGTCATTATGCCTTAACATAGTCAAAATGTTAAGCTAGACTAATTTTTGTTCTTTTGAATATCATATGTTATAAGGTTTAGGGACCCATACAATCTCTAGCATCGATCCAAAAAAAATATGCCCCACCCAATTCTCATCACATGTCATGATAGTATAACACAAGATGATGCTTTGAGAAATATACATAGTAACATAAACAATGAAAGAAATGCTATTTTTTCTATAAATGAACAACTAAAAGCATCATATACATACCTTGAATTAACTTTTTAGTGATTTGATGGTTTTAAAATGTCATATCCCTACTTTTGGAACAAATTAAACATGGATACTTGAATGAAAAAATAATAAAAATGGAATAAAATTAATTTGTGTTTATGTAGGATAGTAAATAAATTAAAGTAAATGGAAAATTCTCAAAAAATGTGTGTGAAACCTATAAAAATTGGAAATATGAATAATAAAGATAAATTATAATGAAAATATCTAAGTAAATGTAATGTCATTACACGTAATCTCTATTTATCATAGGTATAAGATTATTTTTATCTTGTTTTAAAAAGTGAGTAGTAATTATAAGAGATGAAGTGAACAACCACTATGTGTTCAATTTATTTTTAATATCTATTCTATTTCAATATATGAAATATAAATTTGGTTTACACTAAATATTTAATTCACATAGTCCCCTTCTCTGGCCTGACATTGGTAATAGAGCATAGGATTTTTCCATCACTATCTTTTTGTTCATTAGCTTAATCCCATTCACATGGCATGCATAAATTTGTTTCATGATAAACAAATATTTAATTTTAAATATAGATATGTTGGAGTGTGGAGACCTATGTTTTTATTTTCAATAGAATTTCAACTAGTGTTGGGTGTGTACTCTTGAAAACTTATTTTGTTGGGTATAGTTATTTGAAAAATTGTGCATTTATCATTATTGTCTTATGATGAAATTTTATTATTCCATGAAATTGTTGTCACATTTAGTTATTTGATCAAATAATGCAAATATATATGAATTTTTTCATTTTTATGACATTCAAACCTACATTGGATTATGGAAAACATGTGCACTTATATGCCAATCTAGTTATTCACTTACTTAAAATGTCAGTGTACCAACATAGACATGGATTTTTTCTTTCAAAGGTATAATAAATTTTCACACTTATTAGTTTTATTTTATGGGCTAAGGAATTGTAGGTTTCTACATGGTGTTTTAAACTTTGATGTTGAAAATTTGTTCTTATGTATTTCATATGGTCTCTACATATTTCCATAATTTCTCTTCTCTCAAAATCATGCCTTCTAGCTTTGATTAAAAAAAAAGTTTTTTTAATAATTGGAAACATAAATATTTTTTTATGCTTATCATTTGAGTATTTTCCAAAAATAAGAGAATATTATTTTTTTATTATTAAAAATAATAAATAAGTCAATTTTGGTGTTATTTTTTCAAAATAAAAATAAATTTGATTTTAGTGCAAGTAAACAAAATAAAAACAAATTGTGAAAATTGAAGAATTCATTATAAGTTATGCCTCTAGTTCACATTTATGGTTAATGTTGTTGCAATTGAAATATTGAATCTAACACCAAATATAGATACAATAATGGATATTTAGGCATCAACCCTATAAAGCACTAGGGAGAGATAATGACAAATATTAATTCTCTGATTTTCCCTCAATTACCCATTTATATCTATTGTAACATCTCCACTAATATTTACTTAGAATAACATAATATTTTTTAAAAAAATTAAATACACATATTATTTCATTATATTTCACCATGAGAATATAATTAGTGACCCAAGTATAACACACTAAGTATTTTAACTATAAATAAATATGTAACCTCTACTAGTTACTAATCACTATTAACATATGAAATAAATAAGCAAGCTTAACTTAACTACATTCATTCCAAAAGTAATTACATAAATTCCATCCATGTTGGTATAATAATACAACCACTGATGCTAATGAACAAATGAGTAAATAATTACATATCATCAAGATTAATGCTTCAATAATAATCAATACAATACAAGATACAATGCTCCACAAAGCATGAGTTCTCTAAACTCCAGTATCTATGGTAATATCAAGTGTAGTCTATAAATAAGTAATATTATGGGAAGGGAAAGCATAATCTGAGTGATTTTTTACCACCAACCATGGACCATCGATCCCTCATGAAATCTCCCATTATGGAATGGCCCTCCCTTCTTGTATGGGTAGATAGTGATGGTGTGGTAATCCAAAGAGATAAGCTACTATTTGTGTGTTGTAATATTTCTAACACATGATGTGTATAATAAAGAAATATTTTATAACATGATATCACACAAACATGTTAATTATACATATAAAATTATGATTTTTAAATAAATATTAAATTAACAAAAGTTTTTAATATTTATTGATCTCTAAGATCAGTCAAATTCATAAACACCACTTGATCAGATTACCTTCATTTAGCATTGGTGATTCTAAGTAAGCTAGTGAAGTCTATATGCAATTAGAATTGCATGATATACATTAATTAAGCCTAGATCAAATAAGATAGATTACACCTATACTTTTTATTAGGTATACACTTGTTAAGTGGGAGTATGACCAATATGGGATCTGTTAGACTCGATTAGGGGATCACTTGTATCCCTTGTCATAACATATCATGCTAGGAAGGGTTTTAAAGCCTACAGTCTAACACAATAACACAAAAACCATAAAATATTCCTATGATTTGATATTTCACTTATTCTAACAAACAAGCAAGTAAATTAATCTAATAACAAGAAAATTAAACTAATCTAGTGTGCACCAAAGCTTGTGGCACAAAGTGGGGGTTAGAATAAAACAAATAAACTAAAACTAAACTAAACATGCATAGGAGACATATACTCACATCAATGTATATAGAATCCTAATACATGAAAGATAAAAATACATATTGTATTATCTATCTACTCTTACAAAGGAAAAATAAAGTTAGGAATACTTACATTTGAAGACAAACCTACTAAGCCTCAATCTCTCCCTTGGCCAAGGTGCTTTGCAAAACATTGTTGTGGTTGTAATGATAACTAAGATAAATCATCTCTAGGCTACATGACCTACCTAAGCATCCAAAATACTTCTCCACAAGACAAGATTAGATCTCCAAATAAAGTATTGAACCCTAAAGCTTTATTCCTCAAGTAGAATGGTAAATTAGTAGATGTTCATTCACACTTATTTGCTTAATTCTTTGCTCTCTTATGAAATGGTAGTAAATGACCTTGTATATATAGCAGTATCTTACTTAAAAACTTTCAAACATGTCAATTGTACTAGGTTGACCAAGTTGACCTAGCATATTTTTGGGCTAACTCACTAGGTCTATGCTAGATCAACTAGGAGTTTAACAAGCCAAAAGAGATAAAGTGTCCCCAAAACACACTAGGTCAACCAAGCTGACCTAGTTTGCTGAATAAGAAGCCTGAAAATCCACATGGTTGACCTAGTTTGTTGAATAAGAATAAGGGAGATAAAGCAAGGAAAAGAGGAATAAAGCATGGAAAATGGTAGGAATGAATAGGAAAGAGATAAATAAGATTAGGTTTCAAGGTTTTAGGAGATAAGTGTGTAGATGGAAAGTGGTAAAAGGAACAACAATCTTATAAAGAACTGATGGTTTGTCTACCCCTTTTTTGATGCACCCCTTAAGGCATGCACTTAGAGAGATTAATACTCAATAGGTTCATACAAGATATGAAGTTTTAGTAACCAACAAAAGTTTGAAAATATTATGTGAATACATATGCCCTAGCCAAAGCTCATCACATGTCACATAAGTGAAATACAGGATGGTGATTCTAAAGAAAACATGATAACACACAATGTTGATGCTATGTATGGTGCAATCAGTAACAAATAAGATAAATGATAGAACTATATTGAAAAAAACATACATTTAACTCACCTTAGTGTTTTAGATAAATAATTAGACTATAATAAATTAAGGTGTCTAATGTAGAGTACACCAGGCAAACCTGCAAAAGCTAGTGCAAAAAATAGACAAAAATAAAATTGTTTTTTTTAAATAGGCATATAATAATGGAAAGGATAAAGATTTGAGGAAAATTGGAAAATTAGGATTGTTAAGGCAAAGTTTTAGAATAGTTAAGGAAAATTAATGATAAAATGAAGGAAAATTAATGACAAATGATTGGCAAATAAATGACAAATGATAATAAAATAATAGACAAATGATATGAAATAAATGGCAAATGAATGATAAAAGGATGGCAAATAAATGACAAATGATAAATAAGACATAAATGGAAAAAATTAATTATAGAATATACTAAATCATATTGGGAAGCATGTAATACATGATGTTAGGTTGTAGAGCTAAAAGCTTCACTGATGCAGACATGGAGAAGGTTGCAGAAGAGTTGCGGAGTGTCACAGACACTGGCGTCAGTCAGGACAACTGACGATGGCAGGAAGGAGACAGAAGGCAACCAACGTCGGTCATGGATCAGCCGGCGTCGGCACCCCCAGGCAGACAGGGACCGACGTCGGTCACCTGTGGTTCGAGCTACGAGTATATTACAGGTAGTTGGTTGATGAACCAAGTGTTTGCATGATGAGAGCTAATTTTATACTGAGAGCTACGAATTTAATTATTGTATTAGGTGTCTAATTATTGTTTGGATGAGATCTATATAATAGACTCATGATTGTATTGTAAAAGTGTGCTATAAAGCCATAGAGCTTTTAGAGAGAGCTAGTGTAGCTCTTCCTAGTTCCAAAGGGGTGTTGAGTGTGTATGATCAGGGAGAGTTGCAAGGTCAAAGAGCTGATCCATTGGGGTACTAGTTAAATAATCATAAGGACTTGGTGAGGCAAGGACAAGGGTTCTTCAGGGGTGTAGAGACATCTACATGGTGAGTAAGGTCTAGTGATTTGCAGGTAGCAGCAGAGAGCAGGAGATCTACTTGGAGTATGGTTGTGTACTTGGTGAACTGGCAGCGTGTTACTGACTAGTTGGAGAGGTGAACATCAATTCTATATTAGAGTTGATTGTTTGGACTGAGAGAGAGAGGGAAGAAGGTCTTGAGGTGTGGCGAACCTTTGAGGTGGAGGAAGAAGTGGCATCTTCCTTATTGTATATTTTTTTGAGTGATTATTAATACAATTGTGTATTGTCTCTCAATTCCTGTGTTGTTTCATATTTCTAGTTACTTATTGATTCTGGTATAATTCTATGTTTAGTTGCTAATACAATAAGTAATCATATGTGCTCTAATTGGTAGAGCAAGATCCTGACTAAGTAGGGATCAGAGCATGCTTATTGTTCGTGGTTCTCCTGACACATGAAATGACAAATGAAATATCAGTGCAAGAAAACTTGAACAAAGTTATGTAAGAAAGTAAAAATTAATATCATGTAAGATAGACATATCAAATGAAACATAAAGAAAAATATGAAATAATGTCAAATGAAAATGTAAGTCAAGATGTAAGATAACATGAATAAGGCATACATAAAGAAAAACATGTAATAATGGTAAAAGGGTGCAGACTCAATTATTTGCAATAAAAAGGTAGTAAAATAATGACAAATGAAATAAAATATTGATCCACAGTTACGCAAACGTGTTTTTTTGCTCTAAGAATAGATAAAATTGAAATAAAGTAATGCTAGCATGTTTTTAAGAGATGGAGAAGAAGGAATTAAAGAAGAGGAAAAATAGATTTGGAATCACAATTTGCTTGTCAAGAGGGGAAATAAAATGGGTGGAGGGGAGAATGAAGGAAAAACCAAGGTAGAGAGAACTCTTTATCAAAGTCAAGACACTCAAATTTGGTTTGTTAAAACAAGAGGACTTTCAACTTTAAGGACTGTGAAGAACTTCTCTTAGAAATACAAGTCTTGGATAAACAAATGGAGTATATAGATCATGCCATGAAGGTTATATGCATGAAGATTAAAATGGACCTACCTCCCCACGATGTGTTCCCCATTATTTAGGACCCCTTACAAAGTTTTTGGTATACTACAAATATTGGGTACTTGCATGAGAAAGTAGGTAGCACCATATAGTTTTTTGAATTCCCCTATTCCAATCTACTAGCCTACCACACCCCAAAGGACTCTCGCTCTATGTGAAGCCAACTATAGAGTTTTAGCTTTGATTGGAGATATTAAATGTGCTTATAATCACATATTTTAGTGTGATTTGAATTTTTAAATTCATATGTTGCCTTTTATATAGCATTGCCTTTTATTTTCAAATGATTTGGCTTTTAACTTTATTTTGATGGATTTTTCTATTCCTCCTCCATACAAATTTAGAAAACCAAACATGGGTGCTAAATATGACTTTCATTTGAAAACTTAGGACAATGTGGCTAAGAGAGAGAAATTCAAAGAACATGGGGTCTAAGAGTCTTGTAAATTAAGGTGAAATAAAAGTGATATCTTGACTTTGACCATTTTTATCCAATGCAAATATGAAAGAAAGGGGGAAATCAAGAGGAGATGACACATGGAATAATTTAAATTTCTTCAAATTGCAAAAAATGTTATAAAGGGAAAAAAGGATACAATGACAGTAAAATGTGATTCCTTATCACAAGAATGAGGGAAATGGAGGAAAACATGTGAACATAGATTGTTGTGCAAATTGCATCTAGCAAAAGAAGAAAAAGCTAAAGTTTAAGAAAAAGGATCAATAATAGAAAAAGAATGGTAATTATATGAGGAGGGTCGGGTCCTATCTACAATCTTACCTTGTAACTCACAAAAAAAAACCCAAGGGGTGTCAAAAATATAAAATTCAAGAAGATAAAGAAGACTATGATACATCAAAAGTTAAATGCTAAATAAAGGGACAAAAATGATCATAAATCTACTAAGGTAAAAAGTGACATAAAAATACAAAATAAATGTATAAGGACAAAAATGAAAGAAAATGCAAAATTTGATGTGTAAGAAAATTAAGAACGTAAAGGAAAATAATTATGCTTAGGAAATTGAAATTAAAATCAAGAAATTGGACAAAAACAAAGAAACATGAGACAAAAATAATAAGTAAAAATCTATATTAACACCTGTGTCAAAGATTAGCATGTGAAATACAAGTCTATAATTCTTGAAAGGTTTCTTGAAGCTGGTTGTGTTTTTTATTATGCATTGTAGAATAAGAGTGGGCATCACTAGATGCCCCAAAGGGTAATTGGATGTAGGTATGGGAATTTCAAGATGCCCCAAAATATGAATGGATATATGGATGGTCATTGTAAGATGCCCCAAATTCTAAAGGGACATGTGGATGGGCATCGCAAGATGCCCCAACATGTGAGTTGGAGTGAGATGACATTGAATAATTAGAATGATTTGCATTGGGTTGGTATGAGCATTTTGAGATATGTAAATGTGTTGGTTTGTTAGATTGTAAGGATGTTAAATGTGATATATGATGTGTAGGAGAGGTATGAGGAGATAAAGGAGGTAAATGAGGAGCATGTATGATATGCTTTAAAGTAGGCATTGTAACTAGGTACTCTTTTGGTTAATGTGACTTAAGAGGTTGAGTTTCAATAGATGTAATAATATGTTTAAATTTGTGCATGTTATCTATCCTTTCCTTATTGGTGTAGGAATAAACATCAATTGTTATTTGAATAAAATTAGCAGATGAGGTATAGGTAAGGGATGATTATTTTTTGTTCATTAGGTAGTTGATGTTGATGTAATTGTGGTTCTTGATATTTAATGTGAGAATCTTGAAGATAATCTTGATAACATTGTTTTGTGAGTATCAAGATTTAAATGTGGACCAAGCAAGGAAGAAATAATAAAATGGTGAATATCATGATAAGACTCATGAAAATGACCTATAATAACATGCCACCAAAAAAATTAGCTAGATTTTATCATTTTATAGGAGGTTTGAAAGGATCAAAACTCATAGGTTTAGAGGGTGGAAATTTCATCATAATTTATTCTATACTCAAGGGAGGGTGGTTGGGTTAAAATTAGTTGAATTAGATGATTTATGTTGAGGTTGGGGAGACTTGGATGAATTAATGGTATGATAATAAGATTGGAAAGATTCTTTAGTAGTTGTTTGAGGTGTTTCAAATTGAGTCATAATAAATTCTTGTCTTTTTGCTTGGTTTAAGGTTTCTTCTAAAGTTTTTGGTGAAAATTTTTGAACTTTGTATTAAAGAGAAGGTTTAAGATTAGTGACAAATAGTTTTAGAGGAGTCTCATCATTCATGTTATGGTCCACTTTATGAGTGAGGTACTTCTATCATTTGATGAAAGTATGAGTTTATTCATTAAGAAGTTGTTTGGCATTGATGAAATAGCTAAGGTAATTTTTAGGAAGGTCATCATGTTTGAATTCCTTCACTAGAGCGTTGACTAAATCCTCTAGTTGTGAGATGGAATATATAGGTAGTTGGTTGTACCATTCAAGTGCATTACCAACAAAGTTTTTGGCTAAGAACTTGGTGGTAGTAAAGGTATTAGTTTAGACCTATTCCTTATAAATATTATCAAAAGACTTAAGAAAGATAGTAGGGTCTTTATTCCCATTATATGTGAGAGTTGGAGAAATATTTCCAATATCTATGGATGCAATAAATGGAGCTAAAGGTTCATTTTGAATATGTTGAAGCATTTTATTATTAATTAGAGGCTGAGGGATGATATTTCCATTAGAATATCTAAGAGAATTAAAAAAAATCTGATTTGGTTGAGGCATGATGATATGAGATGGTTGACTAATCATGTTGCATAAGTGTTTTTTCATGCTCATCATTTGAGATTGATTAGTTGTTTTCATGATGTTAATTTGTTGAATGACTTGGGCAAGAAGCTAAGTTGTATTAATAGGTAGATTAGTTTTTTTGGGAGGGGTAATAGTGTTGATAAGAGGAGGATTGTTAGTGTTGGTGGGAGGAAGATTCTTTTTAGGTGGAGGATTCCCAATATGAGTGTTAATTATCTTAAGTGCGGTAGAAGAAGAAAGAAGCTTAGTCAAGCCACCATTCTTATGAGGAGTATAAACAGTATTATCATCAAGGTGTTTGAGTAATTGGGAACCATATATATTATCAATTTTATTAGTATGATGTGATGAAGGACTCCCAACATTGGTATTTGGAGGAGGATTATGAAAAAGGATCTCAACTACATTGCATTGTGTAGTGAGTGGTTTAGGCTTAAGAGAAGGGGAAAGAAGAAATTAGATAGTTTAATTGGAGGTAATGAAATAAGTGAGGTTACTATCCAATTCCTTAATAATGCAATAAAATAGACTAAGTTAAGGCTTAAAATATGTCATCATGATGAAACAAGATTGGATAACCATACAAAGATAATAATAAGTGATAGAAAATATTACTAAGCCACCCTAGTGAAAAATAATGACTATAAAATTGTACAAGGTCAACCAGGTGAATCTAATACAATTTATAGAGACTAAAAAAAAGGTAAAATAGGAGTTAAATAGTTCTAGGTTGACCAGGTCGACCTAGTATAATGCACAAGGGCTAAAAAAGATACTAGGTTCATAGGGTCGACCTAGTACAATAGATAGGTTCTAATTTCTTATTTTGACTATATATTTAATTATACTCATCAATTTTAAAAACCATAAAATGCATTAGATTAATTATCATCTAGGGAAGATGATAAAGTTGATATAAATTTATGAAAGAACACAAAACTAGGTTGACCAGGTTAACCTAGTTGACTATGCAAGGGTAGTTTTAAAGACTACAAACTATGAAAGGAAAGTACAGAATAGAAAGATATATAAAAATAGAAACTAACCTTTATGGTTCAAATATGGAAATGAAGTAGATTACTTATCTATAACCTTGGAGAAAATTGGAAAAAAATTGTAAACTAGGTCAAGCTGGTTGATCAAGCAATACAAGAACTTGCTAAAAAAGTGTTGTAAATGTACTAAATTAATCTGGTCAACCTAGTAGGCTGAAATAGATGTCTTAAAATGCACTAGGTCAAGTTTTTGACCTATTAGGCTAATCTAGAAGTCTTTAAAACTAAAACCTATACTAGATTGAGTTAATCGATCAGGATGTATAGGAACTTGTTGTAAAGTGATTAAAAATATGCTAGGTTGACTTGATTGACCTAGTAGGCTAAACTAAAAGTCTAAAAAGTGTTGAAAACCTATACTAGGTCAAGTTGATCGATTTAGTTGCTTGTTCTTGCACATAGAGAAAAATAACTGGGTCAACAAAATTGAACTAGTATGTCAAAATATATAATAGAAATGATGATAAAAAGAATGAAATAAATGAAATAAAAGTGAACAAATATTTTAAGGGTTTGATTCACATTAGGTTCACCAAAATGTATGTAATTAAAATTGCATGATATACATGAATTAATCCTAGATCAAATAAGATAGTGTACACCTACACTTTCGATTGGTATAAACTTGTTAAGTAGGAGCATGACTAATATGGGGATCCACTAGACCCAATTAGGGGATCAATTTTATCACTTGTCACAACATATCATGATAGTAAGGGTTCCAAATCCTACAATCTAACACAATCTTACAACAACCCTAAAAGATTCCTATGATTTTATATTTTTATTATGCTGAAAAACAAGAAAGTAAATTATTCTAATAACAAGAAAAGTAAACTAATCTAGTATGCACCAAAGCTTGTGTCACAAAATGGGGATTAGAATAAAAAAAATAAAAAACAACTAAACTAAACATGCATAGGAGACATATACTCACATCAATGTATATAGAATCCTAATACATGAAAGAAAAGAATGCATATTGCATTATCTATCTACTCTTACAAAGGAGAAATAAAGTTAGGAATAATTACCTTTGAAGATGAACCTATTGAGCCTCAATCTCTCCCTTGGCCAAGGTGATTTACAAGAGATTATTGTGGTTTTAAGGATAACCAAGATAAATCAGCTCTAGGCTACACAACCTACCTAAGCATCCAAAAGACTTCTCCACAAGACAAGATTAGAGATCTAAAGAAAGATTAAAAACCCTAAAGCTTTATTCCTCAAGTAGAATGGTCAATAAGCAAATTTTCATTCACACTTCTTTGCTTAATTTTTCACTCTCTTATGAAATGGTGGTAAATGACCTTGTATATATATATCAATACCTTACCTAAAAACTTTCAGATATGTCAGTTCTACTAGGTTGATTCGATTGACCTAACACATTTTTGGGATAACTCACTAGGTCTATGCTAAGTTGACCATGAGGTTAACAAGCCAAAAGAGATAAAGTATCCCCAAAGCACACTAGATTATTGAATAGGAAGGCTAAAAAACCACATGGCTAACCTAGTTTATTGAACAAGAATAAGGAAGATAAAGCAAGGAAAAGAGGAATAAAGCATGTCAAATGGTAGGAATGAATAGGAAAGAGAGAAATAAGCTTAGCATTCAAGGTTTTAGGATATAATATTGTGGATGAAAAGAGGAAAAAGGAAAAAATATATTATGAAGCACTGATGGTCTACCCACCCCTTTCCTAATGCACCCCTTAAGGTATGCACTCAGAGAGATTGAGACACGACAGGTTCCTATAAGATACATGGTGTCAGTAATCAATAAAAGTTTAAAAATATTATGTGTATACAAATTCCATATCACTACTTAATTAGTACCAATAATGTGATATTTTATTAATATATATAGCTAACATATTCATATAGATTACTTCATAGTATCAGTCATAAAACATGCTAAATATAAAAATAATCAAAATATATACATTTAGTCTATCAAATATATAAATTAATCTCAACTATATTATTTATCCCATAAATAATAAGCATAACAAGTCTATTTTATACCAACTGGGTATGATATATATAGAGTGTATGTTTCTAATTTCCATAAGTAAATTCAAATGTAGTACATTATATGGCAAACAACATATCATAGTCTATTATTTTTATATACCCACATCTTAATTACAAAATAGCCAGTCATAATAATTTTAGAGATCAAATACCTCATAAATAAAGTCATCTCTCACATGAAACATAACCTTTCATTTATACAACTTGTTGTAATTTTAGGAGGCTGTATGCATATAATTGCAATGTACTATCCATCAGGATTCTATGACTTAATTTAAAATTCAAAATAACTATAATTATAATCACATATCCCAATGTACAAATATATGTTATATATGTATATGAGTGCCTAGGTCCTCTTATAGATATATTTCATGTGTGTGTGTGTGTGTGTGTGTGTGTGTGTGTGTGTGTGTGTGTGTGTGTGTGCGTGTGTGTGTGTATGCTTTTCATTAAATACATGCATATTATGTACTGCATAACTATATTTTTTCACATGAAAATTTTCCATTCTATCATAATAACATTCATATTCTATTCTCAAATAAGAAATATAATTCAAATGAGCTATTATAATTTAATTATTCACAAAATAGCAATTAAGATCTAACATAGAGTCTCAACATTCTTGACCCCTGTTTTCCCTATTTTAGGTCATTAGTTTTATCTAACAGCCCAGTTTTTACAAGTATCATCTAATTTAAGTTGAATCTAACTCCATTTCATGATGAACCAAATAATCATTGCATAATGCTTATAAGCATTTAAACTTATTTAGTATATGCTTAGTCCAAACATATTAACTTATGTATTATTCCAAGTTTGCCCTTGTAGACTTACTGAATAAATTAAATCTCATATACATTAATGGTTTCTATATAGGTTTCAAACCAAATAAACACAATGCACATGATGAATATAATCTCTTAGTAATAGCGCTATCAAATTGATACTAATAACCACAACTAAAGATCTAAAACCTAATCACATTCGCCTCTCCTAACATAAGCTTACATTTTATGAAAATAGAATGGGAATAAAAATTTATTTGTTCACTATATCATTATAAGATATTTTATTCTATCCCTAAAACTAATCATAGATAATTTTATTTATATTTATCTTGTAACACAATATTTTATTCAAGTATGCACACAATCTTGATATTTAAGATGATTACACACAATATTGATATACACATGTTCATAGTTTGGATAGCAAAATACACCATTTATAATTATATTCTCACTATTTTATATAATAAAAGTACATAATCCATATATAACTCTCACGACATTGTATATAAATGTACATAGTGCATGTATTTACAAATTTTCAAAATAATGTTTATAATTCCTACATATATATTCATGATTTTGATAAACATAGGTGCACGGGTTATATATATATAACCCGTGCACCTATGTTTATCAAAATCATGAATATATATGTAGGAATTATAAATGAACTTTTCCACAAAAAGTACCAAAAATTCCTATATAAGTAAATTCATTTACCAACTCAGACTTTGTAATTGTCAAATACACATAAATCGTGTGTATTATACACACACACATAGAAACAAATAGGATATATATATATATATATATCCTATTTGTTTCTATGTGTGTGTGTATAGTACACATGATTTATGTGTATTTGACAATTACAAAGTCTGAGTTGGTAAATGAACATACTTATATAGGAATTTTGGGTACTGTTTGTGGAAAAGTTCACACACACACACACACACACACACACACACACACACACACACACACACACACACACACACACACACACACACACATAGATAGGTGTATCATGTTGATATACACCTATCTCTATGTGTGTGTGTGTGTATCCTATCTCTCTATGTGTGTGTGTACCTAGAGTTTCCAAACCAAAAACTTGGTCATATTTTATATTACAACTATTTTCCAAGTCCATTTGTTCTTTAGCTAGGGTATTTTCTATCACAATATAATGAATTAATTTAACCCTATTATTTTCTCACACATAATACTAGTTTTTTTCCAAGGGGTTTAGGGGATGTTGGTTTAGTTCTATGGATGACTAATCCATCTACAAGGCTAAACATGTATCCATAATAAAATGCATATCATTTTCAAAAATCCCTAAAAGACAATTTTGCATACATAATTATTTTATGATAATAAATAATAAAATACATCATGAACCTATTAATTACTTCTAGATGAAACTATATGAACCAAAAAAATCCTTGCTTTCCTCTTTCTCTGCTCTTCTTATTCTCTTCTCTATCTGTCTTATGTCCTTCTCCCTCTCTCCTCTTATCCTTTATCTATCAACATTTTTTCCTCCTTCATATAATGCATGAAATTTCTTTCATAAAGCTCATAGTTTCCATTCATGTAGAAAATCAATTAACCACTAATCTCTCAGCTTTAATAGGTTAAACCTAGTTCGACACAAGCAAGAAAGCCAAAAAATCTCAAACCTTCACCAAAGCATAATTCATTGTTTTAATATTTTATTTCCTACATGATGATTTTTGATGTTACAAGGTCAAATATCAACTTCATAAAATTCCACTATAGTATTATTACCAATGACATCTAATACTTCAAATATCACCATTGACTATGCATCTAAATAATGACTAGATCTATTTCATCAGATAGTTTAGGATATAATTCAATCTTTGAAATAACTTAGTCAAGATTAAAAATATCATGACCTTAATAATAATGTTACAAATATAAATTTAATTATATTATGTTATCTAAAATGGTAAATCACATGACTACTATATCAGACATAATAGTATTATAGCAATGTAGTCATTGTTATTACTAAGTTATATAGACTATTTAATGTATTTATTTATCTTTATATATTAAATTCCTAAATATCATAATTATAACTAACCAATTTTCTAAAACATTAAAAATACATTTTGGTTTGTCTATAGTTAGTTATAAATGGATACTATTTACATAGATTTGTTTTTTTGTAAATAATTAACACTCATGAATATAATAACATGACATAATCATAAAATAACATTATACATTCAATCTACATATAACATTCACAATGAAATCACTCTATATTAACTCCACATAAGCATTAAATTAAACTACATCACAACTAATACACATAATTAATTATCTAAATGCAGATAACATCAAATATATACTAAAGCTAGCAAATCAAACAATGTATATTATGAGTGTTATCTAATTTGGTGTGTGCATGGGTTCTAGTTATTCCTATATCATCTCCAAACACCTCCATCTACACCACCCTCTCCAATGATGCTCTCCCTCTATCATGCTCTAAGGGATGAGTCTCTCCTACATCACAATCACAACAATAAGGTAGTTATTATGTAGCATCATGATATATATATATATATATATATATATATATATATATATATATATATATATATATCACAAAATACTAAGGTAACAACTAATCAACAAGATCATAATATAAAAAATATACAATACAGCTAACTCATAACAATTAAATCATGTAATCAAAACAACATATAACTTTCCCATAACAGCATATGACTTGAAGCTTAGTTAAATAATAATAAATCAATTCACCAACTATAATAATCCATGGATAATCAAATAAATTAGCTTAGTGAGAAATCAGGATGTGACATTTTTCTCTCTTGTTGGTCATCATCTTGATGGAACTTATTCAAACACTAGTTCTAAATTAAAAACATTATTTATAAGAAAAAAAACATAGTATGAAGCAAAAAATTAAGTAAACAAGTGTGGAAATTACCTATAAAGCTCATCATAATCCTCTTATATAACACTATCCATAGAGTTTTGGTTCCATAAGACCTTGTACTATGACACTTCTCTATTATGCAAATAAAGTTTGTGAGTGTCAATTACTCTGATTGGTTCTACCATGACCACCCAAGATCCATAACCTGCAAATCATTCCAATATAACACATGTAAAGGATCAGTTATTTACATTTTAAGATAAAAAACATTAAAGACATTATGCAATAAAGCTATGGATGGTGTCAATGTGATCATATATGCTACAAGATTGACCACTTCCAAAAACTCAAAGGGTCCTACATATCTCGATGAAATTTTCACTAACTTCCCAAATTTAATTGTTCTCTTTTGTGGTTTAACCCATAGGAACAATTTATCACCTACTAAAAATTGCCTAGTTGTTCTCTTTAGAGTATCATAACTCTTATGCCTATCATTGGGCTCATCCAATCTCTACCTAGTTGATTTAACTTGATCTTCCATTTTTGAAATCATCTCAGGTCCAAAGGCTACCATGTCTTTCAACCTATCCCAACTGATTGGTGCCCACACCTTCTTCCATACAATGCTTCAAATGGTGTCATCTTTAAAGTTAATTGGTATGAGTTATTCTAAGTAAACTCAACTAACTAAAGATGCTCTTCCCAATTATATTATTGATCCATATAATACATATAAATAAGATCCTCTAACACCTGATTGACTCACATAGTTTGACCATTAGTCTATGGTTGATATGCAGTGATGAAGTTTATTTTCATTCCTAAAGTTGAATTTAGAGTTAAATAAAACCTATAAGTCATCTTTAGATCATGATATAAAATGATCTTCTATGTAAATCCATGTAACTAATACACTTATTTTGCAAACATTTTCGTAAGAATAGGTGCATAATTTATCAAATTACGTGGTATAAAATGAGCTACCTTGGTTAATTTATCAACTACAACCAAGATCATGCCATGCCTATTCCATTACAATGGTAAACATTAGAAAAAGTCCATATTTATCACTTGCCACTTCCATTTTGGTATGTCATGTGAATATAATAATCTAGATGAATGTACATGTTTAGCTTTCACACATTGACATTCCAAACAACATGACACAAAATTCATTACATCTTTCTTGATTCCTTTATATAAATAAAGTGGTCTAAGATTTTTCATGAGCTTTTTACTCCTGGATGTCCTAAATATGGGGCATTGTATAGTTTCTTTAGTACTATGCTCTTCATATTCTCTTGATCTATCACATATATCCTACTATTGTATCATAAAAAACCATCATTTTTTTTATGTATCCTTTATACTTATGATTTTAAGAATTATAAGACAACACTTTCTTGACCTAATCATAGAATTCATCTTCTACCAAGAATTTGATCACTTAATCCCTAAAAGTACTCCTAATAGTAGCCATGATTACTATATACCTTCTCTAACTTAGGGCATCAACTAATCTATTTTCCTTGCCTTTGATATAGTTGATATCAAAATAATAATGAGAGAAGAAATCTAACCAACATCTCTAACAGGCATTTAGATTGGGTTGATTGAATATATAATTAAGTCCTAAGTTATCAGTCTTGAGCTCAAATAGTTTTCATAATAAATAATACCTCCAAACCTATAAAGCATGCATAATTACTACAATTACTAGCTCATTAGGGGCATAGTTCATCTCATAAGGTTTTATATTCCTTGATTCATAAGCTACCACTGTACCATCCTGCATAAGGACTCCTCCAAGTCTATACCCAAATGCATCTGTGATCAATGAAAATTGACCATTAGGATTAGGAACTCTTATCACTGATGCTCAAGTAAGTCTCTTTTTCAATTCCTAAAAATCTACTTCACACTTATCCGACCAAATAAAATTTTGATTCTTCCATTACAGAGAGGTAATCAAATTAGCTATCTTTAAAAAAATTGGAATGAATTTATTATAATAATCCACTAATCCCATGAAACTTCTTACCTTGTGGACATTATTTGGTGTTGGCCATGCTATAATATCTCTTATATTTGTTGGGTCTACTAAAATACCATTCATAGAGATAATATGTCCCAAATATTACACTCTCTTTTGGAAAAATGCACACTTGAATAACTTATCGTACAACTTGTTCTTCCACAAATGTTGCAAAAATATTTCTAGATGTTGCAGATGTTCTTCTTCATTCTTATAATATATAATAATGTCATCAAGAAATATCAAAATAAAATGATCTAGATAATCTTTGAACACAATGTTCATGAGATTCATAAATGTTGCCAGAGTATTTATCATCCCAAATGGTAACATTGTAAACTCATAGTGCCTATAAAAAGTTATAAATGTTTTCTTTAGAATATCCCTATTTTTAATCCTCATCTAATGATATCTTAATCTAAGATAAATCTTAGAAAATTCCATTGCTCCTCATATTTGATCAAAACTATCATTTATACGAGGTAGCAGATACCTATTTTAGATAATTTCCTTATTCAACATTCTATAATCAATACAAAGATGAAAACTACCATAATTTTTATTAACAAAGATAATTGGTTCACCCCATGGTGATACAATTGGCCTAATCAATCCCTTTAATAATAATTCCTAGAGTTGAGCCTTTAATTTAACCAACTTAGTGTTTGTCATCATGTACGGTTCTTTAGATTGTGGTTCTAATCCAGGTATGATATTGATAGAGAAATCAAACTCATGTTTAGGAGGCAATCCTTGTAATTCCTTTGGAAATACATCATGAAAATTTTGAATGGATGGATAATCTTTTAGGGATGGTTCCTTAGATTCTTTTATTTCATTTATCTTGACAATAAATGCTTGGCATCCTTTTCTTTGAGCCTTCTTGAGTTGTATTGTAGAAATATTTCTAAGATATAACTCCCTTTTATAACCTTGAATTTGTGTCTAATTTCCAAAATCTTCCAAACACTCAACCTTCTTTAGATAATAGTCAACCTTGGATTTATGCTTTATAATATAATTGACTCTTAAGATCACATCATATGACCTTAGTGGTGCTACATAAAGATCTATTACTATTGTAAATTCAAGTAACCTAATCTCAAATTCAACTAAACACTTTTCAACTTTGACCTTTGACTCATTCCCATATTGTATCAACCCAAACTTTGCCATTACCCTAACTTTTTTGGATAGCTTATTTAGAATTCTAGCAGCTATAAAACATTTTATAGCCCCTGTATCTATCAAAATAGAAATTGGATATTCAAACAAAATACTTGATAGCTTTATGGGTGAATCTTGGAATTCAGCTTATCAATTATCAATTATTACATGAATAAATTACTGAAATGTTCCTTAATGAGGAACAAAACCTTTATGTTTTGACTTATCCTAGGTACACTCATGAGAAAAATGGTCACCTATATAAATGAAGCAAACTCCAGGTGGTCCTTTCCTATTAAAATATTGGTTTCCCTTCAAACCACCTATGAAACCATTACCCAATTTTTAGTTACTTTCATCACTCCTAAATCTAAAATTATGAGTCTTGAATTGACTCTTGGAGTCTCCACTCCTTTACTTCAAGTTCTTCTTTTTGAATTTTTTCTTATAGATTCTAAACTTTTTCTTAAACTTATCTCTAACTTGAGCAAGAGATTTCAACTTCTATTCCTATTTAACTACCTTCTTGAAGACTTGGTCCATGGTAGACAGTCCATGAACATATACCTCTCCACCAATCTAGGGTTTTAATCTGAACTTACTAATTTTGAACCTCTCATTAGCCTAATACTAAGGTACATATTTTAGAAGTTTGGTAAATTGTCCCCAATACTCATTCACTGAGAGGTCTCCTTGGTTAATATTTTGAAAATCTATAAGCTTTTGGTCAAAATATAACTGTGGAAGCCACCATAATATAAATAATGTCACAAATTTATCCCATGTAGTGGTGTTCAATTTAAGATTCATTGCCAAATTTTTGTTGGCCCACCACACAGCTACTTCATCAACCAACTGGTAAGCTCCCCAAATTACTTTACTAACCTCAGAGTAGTTTTAAATATTGACATACTTTTCCATATTAGTCATCAATGCTTCATCTTTATCTCCCAGAATGGTTCTATTGAACTTGGGTGGATTCACCTTTTTCATATCTCTAGCCAATTTCATAACTACACATACTCTTATGTCTTGAGGCACTTCCTCATGTCTTTACTCTTGAGAGATTTCCTACTAAGCATGATGCTCTTTAGTCACATTCTAATGGGGGGATTCTTCTTCATGTCCATGAATTTCCTATTCCAAGGCTACAATTTGGTGCCTAATCTCATCCATGGCTGCAAGAATATGATCCAGCTTTGTTTTTTACTCAATATTAAATTGGTTAGAATCAAATAGAGGTTTTTGGTTAGTTCCATCTAATATACCCTCACTAGATACTCTTTCTCACACGATTCTCCTTTTTTATAAATATAAGTATACAAAAATGGTAGCAAACTCATTAATTCCAAGAGTTCATGATGCATCTTTGATACCATATGTAACATCCCCATTGGGATTTACTTATAATAACATAATAATTTAAAAAAATTAAATCTATGTCTTCTTTCATTATATTTCACCACAATAATCTAATTAGTGACCCAAGTATAGCACACTAAGTATGTTAACTATAAATAAATATATAACCTCTACTAGTTATTGATCACTATCAACATATGAGACAAATAAACAAGCTTAACTACATTCATTCTGAAATTAATTACATAAATTCTATCCATGACTAGTTCAATAATATAACCACTACTATCAATGTAAAAATGAGCAAATAATTACATTTCATCAAGAATAATGTTTCAATAATAATAAATACAATACCATATATAAGGATCCATGGAGCATTAGTTCCCTAAACTCTAGTATCTATGGTAATCTCAAGAATAGTCTCCAAATAAGTACTATTATGAGGAGGGAGAGCATCATCCAAGAAATTTTCTACATAACCATAGACCATCGATCCCCTACACAATCCATCATCATGGAATGGCCCTCCCTTTTTGGATGGGTAGATAGTGATAATGTATGAATCTAGAGAGATAAGCTAGTACTTGTGTGTTATAAGATTTATAACATACGATTTGTACCATAAATAAATATGTTCTAACATGATATCACACAAACATGTAAATCATATATATGAAATGACAATGTTTAACTATTAAAAACTCTAGCCAAAGTTTTTAATAGTTATTGATCTCTAGGATTAGTCAAATTCATACACATCACTTGATCAAATTACCTTCATCTAGCATTGGTGATGCTAAGTAAGCTAATGAAATATGCCTCACTACTTAATTATTACCAACAATGTTATATTTTTTTAATAAATATAACTAATAGATTCATACAAATTACTTCCTAATAGCGGATGTTAAACATGATAAATACAAGAATAGTCAAAATACATATATTTAGTTTGTAAAATGTATGAATGAATTTCAACTATATTATTTATCCCATAAATAATAAGCATAACAAATGCAATTTATACCAATCGGGTATAATATATATATAGACTACATGTTTCTAATTTCTGTAGTAAATTAAAATGTAGTAGATTTTATGACAAACAACATATCATCATCTATTATTTTTATGTACCTACTAATTAATTACAAAAAAGCAAGTTATAATAATTTTAGAGATCAATTACCTCATAAATAATGCCATATCTCACATAAAAAACAACCTTTCATTTATACAACTTGTTGTACTTTCAAGAGGTTGTATGCATATAATTATAGTGTCTTATCCCTCAGGATTATATGACTTAATTTAAAATTCAAAATAACTATAATTATAGGCATAAATCCTAATGTAAAAATATATGATATATATGTATATGAGTACCTAATTCTTCATATATATATATATATATATATATATATATATATATATATATATATATATATATATATATATATATATATATATATATATATATATATATATATATATATATATATATATATTGTGTGTGTGTGTTTCATCAAATACATGCATACTATTTACTGCATAACTATATTCATTCACATAAACAAATTTTGTTCTATCTTACTAACAGTCATAATCTATTCTCAAATAATAAATATAATTCAAATGAATCATTATAATTTAAATATTCATAAAATATAAATTAAGATCTAATATAGAGTCTCAACATTCTCAACCCATGTTTTCCTTATTTTGGGTCATTAGTTTTATCTACCATTATGGGTTTCTCAAGTATCAACTAACTTAAGTTGACTCTAAATTCATTTCATGATGAATTTAATAAGCATTACACAATCCTTATAATAATTTAAACTTATATAGTCTATTTTCAGTCCAAACATATTATCTTATGTAGTATTCCATGTTTGACCCTATTGACTTGCTAAATAATTTAAAGTTCATATTCATTATTAGTTTCCATACATGTTTAGAATTAGATAAAAAACACAAGTCACATGCTGAATATAAGCTCCCAATAATATAGCTATCAAATCAATACTAATAACCACAACCAAATATCTAAAAGTTAATCACAATCACCTCTCATAACACAAGCTTACCTTTAATGAAAATAGAATGGGTATAGAACTTTATCTATTCACTATATCATTCTAGGATAGTTTTATTCTATCCCTCAACCTAGGCATATCTAATTTTATTTATATTTAGCTTACCACACAAGATTTTATTCAAATATGCACACAGTCCTAATATTTAAGATCATGGCTTCAGAAATAATTTAACTCAATTCTATATATATACTTGGTTTGAATAATGATTACACACAATCATGTTATACACAAGTTCATGGTTTGGATAAAAAATTACACCATTTATACTTATATTCTCACTATTTTGTATAATAAAACTACACATTCCATATATAATTCCCATGATGTTGTATATAAATGTGCATAGTCCATACATATGTATTCACTGATTTGCAAAACAATGTTTATAATTCCTACATATATATTCATGGTTTTGATAAAACATAGGTGCACAATATATATATATATATATATATATATATATATATATATATATATATATATATATATATATATCCAAAATGAACTTCACCACAAATAGTACTCAAAATTCCTTTATAAATCCATTCATTTATCAACCCAAACTTTGTAATTGTCAAATATAAATAAACCATGTTTATTATATATACTCAACATGTAGATATACACCTATCTAAGTGTGTGTGTATATATCATATTTGAGTATATATATGTGTGTGTGTGTGTATGTATACATATGTATATACCCATAGTTTCCAAACAAAAAACTTGATCATCTTTTATATTATAACTATCTGCTAAGTCCCTTAGTCCTTTAGCTAGGGCATTTGTTATCAAAAAATATTAAATTTGTTTAACCCTACTATTTTTCCACACACATTACTAGTATGTTTCATAGGGGTTTAGGGGATAGTGGTTTAGTTATAGGTATGGACAAGCCATCCATAGGGATAAACCCATATCCATAATAAAATCCATATAATTTTCAAAAATTCCTAAGAGACAATTTTACATACAGAATTCTTCTATGATAAGCAATAATAAAATCCTCACCTTCCTCTTTCTCTATTCTTCTTATTCTCTTCTCTATCTATATTTTGTCCTCCCTCTCTCCTCTTATCGATTCTCCATCGACCTTTTTTCCTCTTTCATGAAATGCATGCAATTACTTGCATAAAGCTCATAGTTTTGTTAAGCACGAGATATACTGAGAGGAGAGGTGAATCAGTATATCATATATCTTATAAAAATTTACTTTAACCAAATTCCACTTAATAAAACATTCAAAATATGAAATAAAACTCAAAAAATAAACACCACACAAGATAGAGAGAGACACTAGATATAACGTGGAAACCCAATGTGGGAAAAACCAAGAAAAACAATCTCAAGTATATGAATGAGCACCAACCCAAACAATATTCACAAGCCAAGCTTGTAGGAGCACCAACCCCTTTGTTGAGCACCAACCTAGCAACTATTCATGAGCACCAACCCATAGGAGCACCACACCCCTTTTCCGAGCACCAACCTAGAAACTATTCATGAGTACCAACCCATAGGAGCACCAACCTCTTTGCCGAGCACCAACTCAAAACCAATTCGTGAGCACCAACCCATAGGAGCACCAACCCCTTTGTGTATACCACACACCTATCTCTCAATGTTTTTATCTCAACAAATGATAGTTCAATACAACATCTCTTTCCTCTCTCTCACCTTTGCTCTTCTAAGCTAGATATAACAAATACAAATCATATTCATCTATCACAATTGCTCTTCTAAGCTAGATATTACAATATCAAATCAACCTTTATCTCTCATATTACAAATGGCTTCTCAAGCCTTTATTTATAGCTTTCCAAATGACCTTTGGCCTTCCCCCTTTGTGACCCTTCAATCCTTATGGAAAATGGTGCCAAACTTGTATGACCCTTCATATTCTTGCCTTTAAAAAGTCATGTGATGACCCTTCACGACCAAAAACATCCTTCCATGTTTTGTCCTCATCTTGGTGACTTTTCATATTCCTTAAAGTGTCCCTTCATGAGAAATTGCACCCTTCCTCTTTTGTCTTCACTTGGTGACTCTTGGAATTCCCCAAGATGACTCTTTATGGGAAAATGCATCCCATCCTTCTTTTGTCTTATATGCAACCAAAAATATATTCGTTAATATTAAATAAATATTAACTCATATTAGCCAAGATAAACAACATTAAATAATGGGGCCTATATCACAAATAATGCTAGACCTTTGACATCAATGACAATATTTCCAACAATATCCCCCTTTGTCATTGATGGCAACCTCAATCCTAAAACTGCCACATCCTATCACCTACACATACTATCATCTGAAAACATATGGTAACTCCCCCTTATTATATTAACATGTACCTATTTTTTGCACTTGTACTTGTACCTATTATTCTCCCCCTTTGACATCAATGGCAAAGGGCCCACCTGGAGCTAACACTTAGCTACCCCTCAATTGATGCTGAACATCAATGGTAGGAAGTAATAGAAATTACTCCTAACTCCTCTCGCAGATCTTTGAATGTGTCCTTTGATCATGCCTTTGATAAGATATCTAACAATACATACACATTATTCCCTATCCTTTGAGCATCTGCAATCAACTCATTTGAATCTTTTCTTCTAATCTCACAACCTTCAGCATGAAACCTTAATGTGTATCCTTGATCACATATTTGACTTACACTCAATAGATTATGCTTACAAAACAATTCATAGCTTTGGTTCTAATAATATCTAAACTTAAAATACCTTTTTTGGCTATCCTGGCAGTGGTTTTATCTTCAAATTTCACTATGCCGCCATTGATCTTCTTTACTCTTATCTACTATCATATGCCTCAAACATCTACTCTCAATGAACCATGGCTAATATTTATTTTTTACATGCAAAGTTGTTTGCACCAACATAAAATATTTAGGTTGTTTCTTCTGCCATGAACATGTCTAAACCTTCTTGATGAATGGAGCTTTGAAACTCTGATCTTTCTTCTTGATGAATGGATCTTTGAAACTCTGATCCTTCTTCATTGAATCTTCTTGTCATGCAACATAGCCAAGACCCAATAGCATCCACCATACTTCAATTTTTCTTAAAAGTGTCTCCTTAAAGCCTAGAAGAGACACCCCACACAAAAGGGTCCTAGAAACAAATCTCAAGAGATTCCCACATCTCCTCTATTTCTTCCTTGATCTTCTTGTGTTTTTCTTTTAGAATCCGTTTAAGCATGTCTAGCCTTTTTGACCTACTAACCTTATCATTTATGATGTTTTTCATCTTCTCAACTTTTGCAACTATCTTATCTTGACAAAACTCATGCTCAAATGTAACAAGAGATTCTGCACAATCCTTCTTATCTGATTCTTTATCTACTATAGCAAGTAATTCATTTTCACTCTTAAACTCAACCTGATCAACCTTTACTATTTTAGGTCTCCAAACCTTAATTTGACTCTTCATATATCTTTTAGGGGCTCTGTAACCTTTGACATACTTTGAAGATCTCTTTGCTTATTTTGGACATAATTTAGCAATATGGCCAACCTTATGACAACAAAAGCAAACAATATTTCTCATACCTTTTTATTGAATGTGACTAAGATCTCCCTTTGACTGATTGCTTCTCCTCATACAGTCTCTTGCCCTATGACCAACATGATGACAAACAAAACGACCATGAAAAGAATTTGAAAAATTGAAAGCATTGGGCTGCCTGATTGGCTTCTTTGATTTGCCTTCAAAACCTACATCCTTCTTTCCTTGGACTAATATTTTATGATCTTTCTCAACCTTGATTATAAGCTTCTCATGATTATCCTTTAAATAAATTAACTCAACCTTCAACTGATTACACTCTTCTTTTGATGTTAAAATTGAACTTACAACCTCTAACTAATTCTTAAGATCCTAAATAAATATCTTATTTTCTTTTACTTCTATAGCCAACTTAGAATCCAAGATACACATCTATTCCTTAAGAGCCTCAACCATAGATTTCAAATCTTGATTCTCCTTCTTTAGCTGCTTGGCCATCTTATGCTTTTCTTTGATCTACCTTCAAGCTGTTAAACCCTTTCTGAAGGAACCTGCTCTGATACCAATTATTAAGCACAAGATATACTGAGAGGGGGGTGAATCAGTATATTAACATTAAACAATTAACATTACACAAGATAGAGAGACACCAGATATAATGTGGAAACCTAATGTGGGAAAAACCATGGAGAACAATCTCAAGTATAGGAATGAGCACCAACCCAAAAAATATTTGCAAGCCAAGCTTGCAGGAGCACCAACCCCTTTGCTGAGCACCAACCCACAGGAGCACCACACCCCTTTGCCAAGTACCAAGCTAGCAACTATTCATGAGCACCAACCCATAGGAGCACCAACCCCTTTGCTGAGTACCAACCCAGCAACAATTCATGAGCACCAACCCATAGGAGCACCAACCCATTTTCTGAGCACCAACCCACAGGATCACTAACAGCAACAATTCGTGAGCACCAACCCACAGGAGCACCAACCCCTTTATGTATACCACACACCTATCTCTCAATGTTGCTATCTCAACAAATGATAGTTCAATACAACATCTCTTTCCTCTCTCACCTTTGCTCTTATAAGCTAGATATAACAAATACAAATAATATTCATCTCTCACAATTGCTCTTCTAAGCTAGATATTACAATATCAAATCAACCTCTATATCCCATATTACAAATGGCTTCTCAAGCCTTTATTTATAGCTTTCCAAATGACCTTTGGCCTTCCCCCTTTGTGACCCTTCAATCCTCATGGAAAATGGCTCCAAACTTGTATGACCCTTCATATTCTTGCCTTTAAAAAGTCATGTGGTGACCCTTCATGACCAAAAACGTCCTTCCATCTTTTGTCCTCATCTTGGTGACTTTTCATATTCCTTACAGTGTCCCTTCATGAGAAATTGTGCCCTTCCTCTTTTGTCTTCACTTGGTGACTCTTGGAATTCCCCAAGATGACTCTTCATGGGAAAATGCATCCCATCCTTATTTTGTCTTATATGCAACCAAAAATATATTCGTTAATATTAAATAAATATTAACTCATATTAGCTAAGATAAACAACATTAAATGCAATGGGACCTATATCACAAATAATGTTATACCTTTGACATCAATGACAATATTTCCAACAAGATTCCATTCATGAAAAAAAAACCATTAGCCATTAATCTCTTGGCTTTATGAGGTTAACCCTAGTTCTACATAGGCAAGAAAGCCAAAAAATATTAAACCTTCCCCAAAGCATTATTCATTATTTTACTCTTTTATTTCCTACATGATGTTTTTTGACATCATAAGGTTGAATATCAACTTTACAAAATTGCACTATAATATTATTACTGATGATATCTAATACTTCTAACATCAATATTGACTATGCATCCAAATAATGAATAGATCTAGTTAATATGATAACTTATGATATAATTCAATATTTTCAATAACTTAGTAAAGATAAATAATATCATGTCCAAAATAATAATGTTACAAATATAAAGTCATTTATATTATTTTATCTAAAATGGTAAATCACATAACTACTATACCAAACATAATAGTATTATAAAAATGTAATCATTGTTATTACTATGTTATATATACTATTCACTATCTTTAGTTATCTTTATATATTAAGGAATTAAGTCGTATAATGATATTTCCCAAATATCATGTTGATAACTAGCCAATGTTCTAAACATTACAAAGACATTTTGGTTTTTCTACAAATAATAGTAAATAGATATTATTTACATATATTTTTTGTCTCATAAATCATTAATACTCATGAATACAATAACATGACATAATCATACAATAACATTATACACTCAATTTATGTATAATAGTCACAATGCAATCACTCTATATTAAATCCACATAAGCATTAAACTAAACTACATCACAACTAACACACATAATTAATTATCTAAATGTAGATAACATCAAAGTTATACTAAAGATAATCAAATAATGTGTATTATGAGTGTTATCTAATGTGGTGTGTGCATGGGTTTTAGATATTCCTTTTTCATCCCCCAACACCTCCATCTAAGCCACCCTCTCTGATGATGCTCTCCCTTCATCATGATCTGAGAGATGAATCTCTTTTGTATCACACCCATGACAAGAAGTTAGTTAGTCCATAACATCATGATATATATATATATATATATATATATATATATATATATATATATATATATATATATATATATATATTGTAACAACTAATCAACATTTACAATACATATAACTCATAGCAATGAAATCATTTGATCAAAATAACATACAACTATCCCATAATAGCATATAACGTATAGCTTAGTTAAATAGTAATAAATCAATTTACCAATTATAATAATATACAGATAGTCAGGTAAATTAGCTTAGTGATAAATTTTGATGTGACATGTATCACTAAACATAAACCTTAAAAGCAAAAAATCTATAGTATGTAGGGTTATTACACCCACATATAAGGAATTATCAATAAATAGGTGTCATATATAAATTGAATCCTTTTCATGTACTACCTCTATTCCACATACCATTCTACCATCATGTGTTTTAATGTATCTTTCTCGTATTATTGAGTATATAGAAAGGATGATCTTCTTACATGTACCACCATATATATAAGAAGGGAATTCATATCAATAGGCTCGGTATGTTTGTATATTTTTATATATAAAAGGAAACCTTTTGGACTAATAAGGAAACAATCCATCTCCCTTCATAATAAAAATGCATTCAATAAAAAATAAATCATCAGCATAACACAAACTGTTGACGCTGAAAAGTGCACCCTGTGGCAGAAAAATAGATTCCTGCCCTCTCCCCGCAACATGGAAACCCCTCTCTCACCTATGGGACGACGAAGTAGGAGAGGAGAGTCTCTAGATATGGGCTAGTTCCCTCTGATGTATCTTGTTTGTTTCAGGTAGCACAAAATATAGGCATATAGGTATACTGGGGGGGATGAAAAGAGATAGAGAAAAAGCATGAAAACAAACAGCCTACTCTAAAAGAGGTGATACACCAAAAATAGGTTGACCTCCCAGATTCACTCTCAGAATCAAGGAAATGCAACATACATACACTGAAACTTGGCAAAAAAGACCAGGTTGCTGGGATGACAGAGAGGTTCTAGTGAAAGATACAGGAAATAGGGACTCACCAAGATGCTGTAGAATGCATACTGTAAGTGACCTCCTCTGTTTTCGCAACCCAGAAAGAACTCTTCACCTACAAACTGCAAACTGATATTCTGTGGATAGTTGGTACCTTGGTATTTAAAACCTGTGAGAGCATTTAAAAGGAAATGACTGAGCACAAATCAAACACATAGAACATACACGAGTATCCATCCAAGAAAGAGGTAAAAAACTATATTTATTGATTTAGGTGGAGAAAATGCAGAGCTGTGCTCTTTACAAAAATGGGGAAGATCTTGATAAATGAACAAGTCTGTGTATTTATACCAGAAGAGCCAAGAGAAGTCAATTGAGAAGAGTGAAAAAAAAACACTGTAGCTGATGTCACAATTTTGCCAAGGCCATGCTTGTTTCCTCATTTTGCATGTTGGTCTTCTCCTCCGGTAGCTGGGTGGGTTTTTTCTTGTGCACTGCAAGTGATTTTTGCTTCCACCTGTTGTGGGCAACAAATTTTCCACCCGCTGCATGGACTGCATGTAGGATTTCTGCCGACGTCGGTTGATAAGCTACCGACTGCAGCAATTTTGCCGACATCAGCCTATGTAAGCTGCCGACGGCGGCAGTTTTACCGACGTCGGCTGACGTTAGTGGCCTTTTCTTTGTTGGCATTGTGGGTAGTGATTTTTCTGCCCTCTGCATCACATGTAGGGGGTCTCTGTTTACCCACCCATGTTTTGGGCAGTGATTTTGCCACCCTCTACATTTTGTCTGCCCTCTTTTTTGCCTAAGTGTTAAACGCTCCATTTTTTCCCTCTCTTCTCCTATGGACGTTTGAAGACTCTGCCTTTTGCTACCATGAACGTTAATGAATGAGGCCAATGAACCAATGCTCTGAAGCGGAGCTGTTGAAACCTGATAGTGGACCTCGCAACCTGAAATGACTGGTCGTGCAAAGCAGGTGTAGAAGGTGACCAAGATTTTGCCTGAGGGGCAAAATTGGGTCAACAAATTGGTGACTCACAGGGGAAGCGTGCCTGCTATGCTTAGAACCCAGTTGCCTTGCATATCCATTGGGTGCGGAGTCAGATGGTAACTTTGAAGATAGTTCACAACAGCTCAAAAGATTCTAGAATCAAAATATACAAAATTTACCCCCACACGCAAAGGGAAACACACAAGACTAAAAACAACTAATTGTGCAAACTGCACTTAGGGAAAACAGGAAAGAAAACAAGGGAAATTATGTACAGTCAAACCAAAATTTAGTGGTAATGCTTCAAATGTATCCCATTGACTGGGATATGCAATTCTTCGCCGTCTAACTTGGAGAGCTGAAACACGTTATGCTACTTGCACTGAGTAATCATGTAAGGACCGCTCTAGAGGGCATCAAATTTTGCATGTTTTCCAAGCTTAGCTCTATCTTCATCCCATTTTAGGACAATGTCTCCTTTGGCAAAACTTTTTGACGAAGACTTCTTGTCAAAATGTCTTTTCACCTGATGTTGGTGACTAATCATAGAGACCATGGCCCAATTTCTTACCTCCTAGAGATCCATTAGTTCACACAATCTGACCTCCATGCTACTTCCTTCTTCCAACTACAGCTGATGAGTGAGGTCTAGTGTTGGCAATTCGAGTGAGATAGGAAGCCTTGCTTCCCTTCTATACACAAGCGTATATGGAGAATTTCTGATTGATCTTTTCGGAGTGATTCGATCGGCCCATAGAGCTATTTTCAACTTGGCATGCCAAGTTTTTTGATTTTCTTCCATGGTCCTCTTTGTAATTCTGATCAAGTTTTTGTTAGTGGACTCAGCCAGCCCATTTCCCTGCGAGTAGTAATTTGACAAAGTGCTGAGGTATATACCATACCTTAGCGCCCATTCACTAGTTTTGGTTCCTAGAAAAGCCAAGGCATTGTCTGAAATTATAGTGGCTGGGACCCCAAAACGTGTCACTAAGTCCTCATAGAAATCCAAAACTGTGCTTTCATTCGCTTCCTTTAAAGCAATGGCTTCCACCCACCTGGTGAAATAATCTGTAGCAGTCAAGACCCATTTGTGTCTGGCACTGGAGGGAGGATTGATCATCCCTATAAAATCCAAGCCCCACTGCATGAATGGTTGCTCAACTTGAATGGGCTGTAGGGGCATGGTAGCCAATCGCTACTTTCTGTCAAAGAGTGCACACTTCTAACACTTTCTTACCCAGGCATGGGTATCCTTGAAGAGAGTGGGCCAGAAATAGCCAGCTCTCATTATTTCTGCTACTGTGGTCTTAGGGGCGAAATGGCCACCTGCTGGCCCATCGTGAAACTCAGCTAATACCTTGTCAGCCTGACTGGAGTCAATGCATCTTAGGAAAACTCCAGAGAGATCCTTCCTAAATAATAATCCATCAATCAAAACATAGGGAAGGGACTAAAGTTTAAAATACCTTCTTCTGGCCCTACCGAGACCCTGTGGACATTCGCTCGTAAGAAATAAATGCCTCATGTTTTGGGTCCAATCTCTTATGACAGCTAGTTCTTCTGCAATGGCTGTGTCATGGATCAGCAAACTATCTTCACCCCTTTGTCTCAAATTTGCAGCTAGTTGTTCACATAGGCCCCTTCCTCTCACCAACTTGGCAATTTTGATATCTATGTTGTACTCCAGCACTTTGGTGATCCATCTTGCTCTTTTCTCATTTAAGTCTCGATTGGTCAGGAAATCCTTGACACCAAGATGTGGAACCATGAGATGGATCTTGCTGTTTGACAACATATATCTGAATTTCTTCAAACTGCACACCACTGCCAGGACTTGCTTTTCTACGTAGGTGTACCTAATTTTGAAATCCTCTAACCCTTGGCTGAAGAAGGCGAGTGGTTGCTCGAGGTCATCACTGTTTGCTTGGGTGAGCATAGCAGATATTACTTCTCCATTGCTGAAGGTATAGAGATTGAGGTCTTTGTTGAAGTCAGGGCTGATTAGAGTGGGAGCCTGGGTCAAAGCCTATTTGATAGCTTCAAAGCTATCCTTTCTTAGCATTGTCCACTTGAATTCTTCACCCTTCTTTAGCAAGGAGGTTAGGGGTTTAACTATTTCAGCAAAATTCGAAATGAACCTCCGAATGAAATTTATACGGCCAAAGAAACTCTGCAGGCCTTTCTTGTGCTTTGGTAGGGACATCTCCAGAATGGAGCAGACTCTCTTTGGGTCAATAGACAAACCTTCCTTGGACACAATGTGGCCAAGAAGTTTCCCCTCATGAACTGAAAATACACATTTCTTTGGATTTAGGGAGGTGCCAAATTCCCTGCACCTCTCAAAAATCTGCCTGAGGTGCTTCATATGCTATCCTGCCTCCTTGGAGAAAACCATTATATCATCGAGGTACACCAGCACGTTCTTATTTATCAAACCACTGAAAGCCATGTCCATGGCTCGCTGGAAAGTAGCACCAGCATTGGATAGCCCAAAAGGCATCTTCTGATAGGTGAACGTTCCCCATTTAGTGGTGAAGGCTGTTTTGTATTGGTCGGAGCCCTGTACCAGAATCTGATTATATCTTGAATAACCATCCAGGAGGGAGAAGCGTTCGGAACCAGTTACCTTTTGAAGGATCTGTTCCATGTTCAGAAGGGGATAATGATCCTTTAAAGAGACTTTATTAAGGTCTCTAAAGTCGATGCACAGTCTGATCTCCCTATTTTTCTTTCTAACTGGAACCAGATTGGCCAACCATGAGGAATGTTTGATTGGAAATATAATGTCGAACTCAATCAACTTGACCAATTCTTTCTGCATAAGGAGCTCAACCATCGGATTAACAAGCCTTTGCTTTTGTGTGATCGGTTTTGCACCTTCCTCTAATTCAATGGTGTGCTGGGCGAGTCTTGGATCGAAGCCTTTCAAGTCGCTATAGTTTTAGGCAAAGACGTCAGTGAACTCCTGACACAGCAGAATGAAAGTTTGCCTTTCTTGAAATGTGTAGACCTTACCGAGTGCTAGCAACTTGTCCTTGAAGATTTCAACTTTTTCATAATTCTCCTCTCTGGTAGTGATGCATGATTTTTCATCTCTTAGTTGGTCCTCTCCATTGAAAATACTTTCAAGTGTGACCAAACCCTTAGGAAGTTTATTGTTCTTCAATTGAACAATCTGCTCTCCATATTGCTGCTGTAATTTCGCTTGATTATGGACCGCAAACTCAATTTCTTCTTATAGGAAAAGAGCTATTTGCTGGTCGCTTTCGAAGACCTACCAATTTTTAACATTGCCTAGAATCGAAGGCCGAACCACCACCTTTAAATGGCGTGAACCACAACCTCTGCTTATCTCTTTTGAAACATCAAATTGGGCACCAACAGCTACCAACCTGTCAGCCTGCTTATTTTGTTCCCTGGGAATCAAGGTAATGTTAAGAGCAAGGAAATCCTCCATCAAGTCCCAGACTCTGTGCTTGTAAGACTTTAGCAAGGAGTTCTTGGTTAGGTTCAGGCCTCTTATTTGGTTCACTATTAGTTCACTGTCCCCCAGGATTTGCAATTTCCTGATCCCTCTCTTTCTTGCCCACTCAAGTCCATGAATCAAAGACTCATATTCTGCAACATTACATGTGTAAGAGAACTAGAAATGAAAAGCTGAAAAGTACCTTTCTTTAGAATGGGAGATTAACATTGCCCCACCACCAGCACCCAGTTTGCTTCTAGAACCGTCGAAGTATAACTGCCACAGGCCAAGGTCTTCTTTATTCTCCCTCATTATATTGGGCATGATGGCACTTTTTCATACAAGCAATAGATGCCAAGGTCTGCCTCCTCAATAAACTTATAAGGATCGTGCTCGAAGTTATCACTTCCCCACTCATCTAAGAGTAGATCTGCGACTCCTTCAAGAGCAGAAGATGAAGATTTGTCTGTCTGAGAGTCTTCTGGATCAATGATAGTGTAACTGACATTCGCTGCCTTGGGCGAATAGGGCTCTAGGTGGTCCTTGTAGAGTGGTTCAAATTTGATTTTCACTTTAGTTCTGTACTTAGTTTTGAAAACCAGGTATGACCAATTTGTTGCTAGATAGCCCCCTATCTTGGACGTAAAGTCCCTTGACAAACAGATTGCAAAATATGGAGGAACATCTGCTACGACTATATCTTAGGGGATTGAGAATGTCAGGCAGGCATGCAATGTTAAACTTAATCCTTTCAAGAATCTGACTGTCTTTGCAGGTGTCCCATCTAGTTGCAAGACTCCTTTGTTCATTGCTTCGTACTTTAACCCCATCTTATCAGCAATGCATTTAGGCATTATTGAAGTGCTGGCCCCGCTATCAATTATGCAATTGTGTACTAAGAAATCCCCTATGATCAAAGATACATAAAAAGGGGGAGTCTTTCCTTCTCTCTTTACCTGACCTGGAGCAGAAGGCTGCCCATTCATCATTAGAACATTATTAGTGTCTGTCGGGACAGCCTGTCGATCTAGTTCATGCAATTCTTTCTTCAATACCTCTCTTTGTCCTGGAAGGGATAATGAATCCCATAGAAAAATTTTTACATGTAATTTTTTCATTTGATCAACTATATTAACTTGGGGACTGACCCCTTTCGTGCTTTCTTTTGGGCTGATCCCAGTTGGAACTTTAGACTGAGGAGCTGGAGGTGCAAACGGTTGACCAAAAATTGGGGCCATTTGAAAATGGTGTGGTGGAGGATGTGTTGCTGCTTGAAGGGAAGCTTGCACTTCTCCAACTACTCTTCTTTTAAATCTTGTGTTGGCTGCAATGCAATCACCCTGATTGCCAGCAGCGCCCCCATGATTAATTGCACAGAGCTCGCCCTCTTCATGATTTATCAGGGTAGAATCCGGCTGAGTTTGATTGTTACTTGTGCTGGGTTGAGCTGGGAACTCAAAAAATTGAGAAAAATTAGTAGCTTGATTTTTTGAATTCTATAAAAAATTCAACATATCATTCGTGTGGACAGCTTGCTCTTGACCTTGTCCCATGGTTGAACAACCTGGCTGCTCCTGCACTAGATTATTCTGAGTAGGCACCATAGCTTTAGATGACAAAGAGGGGCCTGAGTTATAATTTTGATAAGGCCTGGTTGTAGTAAGTTGCCCCTGACCTTGGTTATAGTATGGAAAGGGGGGTCTAAGGGCATGGCCATAATTCTGATAACCCTGGTTTGGCCTGTTGCTTTGAGCTTGCTGCCTTTTAAGGCCAACAAGTTTGTTTAACATGCTCTGCAACAGGCCCTTAACTTTATTTAATTCATTAGATGGAACAGTAGCTGGCTTCTCAATGACAGGTAGGGGAGCAATTGTAGGAGCAACAGCTTGAATTGGGGGTAGCAGTTCTGGGAAAAGTGGCATGTGAGGCCTAGGGGCAATTTTTCTAGCTTGAATTAAGCAATTTTTGGCCACAATGGCTATGTCATACGTAGCTGGCAGTATGTGTCCCCCCATAGATTGGATCATCATAGCAATGTCACTATTTAATGCTTTTAAATAGTACAAGAAAGCGTAGCTGGGAGTCGGCCTTACCAAGATGGGAATTCTATCCCAAGTCTTTTGAAACTGCGTGTTAAAGTCCTACATATACTCGTGTGGAGCTCTTTTTATAGTTGTCAGCTGCTCAGCAAGAGAGAGGCCATCACTTTTTTCCCCAAAATGATCAGTTAAATGGGTGCCCAATTCGTTCTAAGAATGTATGGAATTCATAGGCAAAGTGCCGTACCAGTCGAGAGCTTTCCCTTTCAGAGACAAGGCTAACAGTCTGATGGCAATATTTTCTTCTGTTATATTGTGAATATTGCAAAGGTTGGAAATATTCTTGATATGCTCAATGACTGTAATAGGTCCCACTCCATCAAAAGAGGGCACATTTTTTAATGCTGTTCCTGGAATCGGATCATAGCATGGGAGGTTTAAAGGGCTCTCACCACGAAAAGCTGCAAAAGGCAATGCCATGGCTGGAACAGGTTGTATTTGTGGCTGAGCTGGGTTGGTGTTCCTAGCAATAGGTCTAAGAGGATTTACTAGTGGATAAGGGCGAGTTCTTTCAAACCTAAGCCTTTTAGCAGAGTTTAAAGGTAGTTCAATGAACTCAAAGGGGACCCTTCTTGAAGCTGACCTTGTGGTAACCTTTGGCATAGAAGTTTAAGTGACTGGTCTTAAAATAAAGAACTGAGCTCTTACCAGTGGAGTCGCCAGATGCTGGAAATCTTTGAAAATCATTATAGCAGGACCAGCATCAATCTTGAAATACTACTGCATTGGAAATTGATAAAATTATAGTCCCACCAGGCGTGCCAAAACTGTTGACACTAAAAAGTGCACCCTGCGGCAGGAAAATAGATTCCTACCCTCTCCCTGCAACATGGAAACCCCTCTCTCGCCTATGGGATGGCGAAGTAGGAGAGGAGAGTCTCTAGATATGGGCTAGTTCCCTCTGATGTATCTTGTTTGTTTCAGGTAGCGTAAAATATAGGTATATAGGTATACTGGGGGGGATGAAAAGAGATAGAGAAAAAGCATGAAAACAAACAGCCTACTCTAAAAGAGGTGATACACCAAAAATAGGTTAACCTCCCACATCCACTCTCAGAATCAAGGAAATGCAACATACATACACTGAAACTTGGTAAAAAAGACCAGGTTGCTGGGATGACAGAGAGGTTCTAGTGAAAGATACAGGAAACAGGGACTCACCAAGATGCTACAGAATGCATACTGTAAGTGACCTCCTCTGTTTTTGCACCCTAGAAAGAACTCTTCACCTACAAACTACAAAATGATATTATGTGGATAGCTGGTACCTTGGTATTTAAAACCTATGAGAGCATTTAAAAGGAAATGACTGAGCACAAATCAAACACATAGAACATACACGAGTATCCATCCAAGAAAGAGGTAAAAAACTATATTTATTAATTTAGGTGGAAAAAATGCAGAGCTATGCTCTTTACAAAAATGGAGAAGATCTTGATAAATGAACAATTCTGTGTATTTATACCAGAAGAGCCAAGAGAAGTCAATTGAGAAGAGTGAAAAAAAACACTGTAGCTGATGTCACAATTTTGCCAAGGCCATGCTTGTTGCCTTGTTTTGCATGCTGGTCTTCTCCTCCAGTGGCTGGGTGGGTTTTTTCTTGTGCACTACAAGTGATTTTTGCCACCACCTATTGTGGGTGGTGAATTTGCCACCTGCTACATGGACTGCATGTAGGATTTCTGCCGACATCGGCCGATAAGCTGCCGATCGCGTCAGTTTTGCCGACGTCGGCCTATGTAAGCTGCCGATGGCGGCAGTTTTGCCGACGTCAGTCGACGTTAGTGGCCTTTTCTCCATCGGTGTTGTGGGCAGTGATTTTTTCGCCCTCTGCATCACATGTAGGGCATCTCTGTTTACCCACCCATGTTTTGGGCGGCGATTTTGCCACCCTCTACATTTTGTCTGCCCTCTTTTTTGCCTAAGTGTTAAACGCTCCATTTTTTCCCTCTCTTCTCCTATGGACATTTGAAGACTCTGCCTTTTGCTACCGTGAATGTCAATGAATGAGGCCAATGAACCAATGCTCTGAAGCGGAGCTGTCGAAACCTGACGGTGGACCTCGCAACCTGAAATGACTGGCTGTGCAAAGCAGGTGTAGGAGGTGACCGAGATTTTGCCTGAGGGGCAAAATTGGGTCAACACTAACTAAGAGGGATACCTATTTATAATCATCAATACAAGTGGAGAACACTCTCATCTTCAATTTTTTATGGTTTTACATTTGTGATAGGGATGCACCACCAAACTAACAAAAGGAAGAAAAAGAAGTACAATCTTCTAAGCACAAGAATTCAAAAGCATTATCCTTTATAATGGTCTCAATTGATAGAGAAGTTTTCCATCATATAAAAGGGTGTAACACTCCATGAGAATCAATGTATATGTTGAAATACTTGTATTATTTTATTTCATAATTAGAGTCTATACAATTTCAATTGAAAATTTTTAACCTTGAGTTTTAAAATGGTGATATGATGAGTCTAGCCTTAGAAACTTGAGCTATCAATCATGATGTTTATGTTACTGGTGTAAATATTGAAATATACATCACTGCATTCATAATATATCTTCTTCCCACATATTCAACCTATTTAGAGTCTTTTTTATCAAGTAATACTTTGAATACTCTCACCTTTGATCATTAATTTATAAATATGGCTGAAATAAAAAAGGTTTTTGGAATAAATATTGACACCATAGGTGAAAGCATTTGTTATGCTCATCAAAAGGGAAACTATTATTAGGTTCCTTCCAATAAGTCATAGTCCTAAAAAAGGGAGGAAATTTTGAAAATAAGGGATCAAGAATAAATTACTAAAGTATTGGACAACACCAAAAAAAAAAAATATATATTGTTTTTCAAACATTATGGAAAAAAATCTAGCCATGAGACTCATGAATATAAAACATCATGGGAAAAAATTGAGTCTTATCACAAATAAAAATAACAAAATGAAAAAAATAAATCCTCATAATTATACTCATCTTAGTTTACAAGTGAATGTGGTTTTTCCATCTCAGATGAAGTAAATAATGCCATATTGAGTTCAACCTATGATAATGTTTGGGTTATAAACAATGATGCCACACAACATATGAATTTATAAAGGGAATTCATTGAGAAGTTTCATGAAGAAATTTTTAGTCCAATATATTTTTTACATAAAATAAGTATGAAACCTCAAGGTAAAGGTACCATTTGACTCAATTCAGTAGGGATTCTAGACTTCATTATAAAAATGTACTACACCTTCCTCAATTGAAAATAAACTTGTTATCTCTAGTGTTCATTAAAAAATAAGCCCACTCCATTATGATGAATGATAGAAAGGGACAAATAAAAACAAAATGTGATAATGCAGTCATATTAACTATATTTGAGGAAGGAATGTTAAAAAAATTTAGGGATGAGCCTTTAATTCCCTTTTTTTGCTCATCTTGTTGAAGAAAGAATACTAGCTAGACTTCTCTAACATTAAATATTTGGGCATAGTCACTGTGAAAATAATCTAAAAATTGAAAATAATGGTTTTTTAGGCCTACCAACACTTCCTAAATATATTTAAAAGTGTTAGTCTTTCATTTTTATAAACATGAAAAGGAACCATTTAAAAAATTAGAATGGAAAGCTGACATAAATTTGTAATAGACTCACTATGATTTATGTTTTATACTAATTCTTTCTAATGGTGGTCATAATTAATTCATGTTTTTTAGTAATCACTACAATAGAATGACTTGGATCTTCCTTTTGAAATACAACTTATAATCATTTGAAATTTTTCAAATGTTTAGAATAATTATGAAAATGAATCACAAGTCTATATTTGAACAATAATTACTAACTATGTGGTCAATTCAAATACAATATGTTTGAAGCCTATCTAAAAAAATGGGAACAAGTATCATCACACAATATCTTACACTCCTTAAAAAAAAAGTAGTTGTGAGGATGAATAGACTCATGATAAACATCAATCGAGAAATGTTATATTTCAAAGGGGTAAGAATACATTTCATAGTATAAATAGCTCAAACATTAGTGTATATTTGTAACATATCACCATTATTATTCCTTATAATTAATAATCCATATGAATTTTATTATGGTCATCTTCGTCATGTGTGACATATTTGGGTTTTCAAATCCACTTGTTACACATTGATTTTGAAAAAGAAAGGGAATAATTTTGATCACAAAAGTAGAAAATGCATCCATTTTGTATATTCATAATTGTCAAAAGTGTACAAACTCAATGGTGAGAAAAACAAAAAAAAATCATTGTAAGAAATGTTTTATTTTGTGAAACTAAAAAGGACATATTAATCATAAGTTAGATATTGAATTGGCTTAAAAAATATGCTAAATTTTATGTTTTCAAGGAGATTGGTCTAGAGTTTCCAAACACTGAAGTGGTTACATATAATTTGGAAATATTTAAACCTATGTTGAATCATATAATTAAAAATAGCACTCCTGTGGAAGAAAATGAAACTTCATCAAAATGTGGTCATATGTCAAAAAATGAAGGAGATTAAAATCAATAAAATGAGGAAACAACTATTTAATAATAAACATATAAAAAGATGAAAAACATGGGACATTAATACATTGAAAGATGTCAAACTTGATGATCTTATAAATACAAGTACTCAAAGTACACATCAACTATTAAACAATCAAATAAGGTCCAATAATAATTTCAAGATAATATATAAAATATTACCTTGGATGACCCTATGGAATAATCCAAAATGCTTTTGATTCAAAACCTACTTTCAAACAAGTTGAAAAGCTTGATGTATGGATAAAAAATGAAAATTAATATGATGCTTTGGTCAATAGTGTAATTTTAGAGTTAATTGATCCTTCAATCACTTGTAAAACCATTGATTCCATGTGGGTCTTTCAAACCAAAATACAAATCACATGGATCACTTAAAAAACATAAAGTAAAGATTATCTTAAATGTATTTTCCCAAAAATAATTGATATTATACAATAAGACCTTTAAACCAACAACAAAGTGGACTAATATTTAGGATTTTTTATCTCTAGTAGCACAAAATAAATGTAAAAATCATCAGATTGATGTGAAAACTAATTTTCAAAATTGTGATCTCAAAGAAATAGTTTACACGAATCACCATAAGGTTTTGTATTTGAAATATAATAACATAAAGTGTGAAACTTAGTAAGATTAATTCATGGATTGAAACATGACCTAAAAGCATGATGTTAAAATATCATTTAACATCTCATGATCATGCATTTTTGGCATTTTAAGTTTAAAGATGCAACACTTTTTGTCAAAATAGTAGTATTTATAATTGTATATGTAGATGATCTTATAAAAATAAAAAATGAAAGGTACACGAAAAAAATCAAAGCATAATTTATGAAAATTTTTGAACATGAATCACCATAAGGTTTTGTAGTTGAAATCGAATAATACAAAGTGTGAAACTTAGTAATATTATTTCATGGATTGAAACATGCCCCAAGATCATGATTTTAAAAGCTCATTTAACATCTGATGAACATGAATTTTTGGCATTTTGAGTCTGAATATGCAACATTTTTTTTTGAAATAGTAGTATTTATAATTATATATGTGGATGATCTACTCATCAAAACAAAGAATAAAAGGTACACTAAAAAAATCAAAGCATAATTTATGAAAATTTTTGAAATGATAAATTTAGGTTACCTTCATTATTAATTGGTTATTGAATTTATTCATATTTTCATCACACAAAAAAGTATATTGGTGAAATTCTAACCAAGTTTGGAATGACCATCTGTAAACTAATTAGTATGTACATGAATAAAATTTAAAGTGGACATTAAAATATCCTAGAGAGTTTGAAGTTTCAAATCAATATAGACAATTAATTGAAATAATAATATATGTCATCACAACTAAACCAAATATTTTCTTCTTATGTTGGTTTTCTTTATAGATTCATTTAAAAACCTAAATAAAGTCATTAGGTAGTAGCTAATATATTTGTTTAGTATTATTATAGTAAATATTAGTACAAAAAATATATATTAAAGTATCTAGGGTTAAAGTGGTAGAGATAACCTATAGCACAAGGGTGATAAACTATCTCTATAGTAGTCCAATTAGTTTACAAACATAGATTAAAAAATACTTTGAATTTAAGTACTAAGATATGTTAAAAATAATATGTACACCTAGTGATTGATATTATGATAAATGGAAAACAAGATTACTTAGCTGGTGAATGGTGCACATTCAAATATGATATAAAACAAGCTATGAATGTATTAGATCAGTTTCCTTGATCAATCATCAAATTATAGAAAGTTAACCTCTATGGCCTTAGACACTTACATCGATGTTTATGTTTGACTTGGATGTTGGTAAATATGTGATGGATCTCAATGCAACCACTTGGGTTATTCTATATTAAGTGTTGCCTTCACTCTCATGTGCTCAGATTTGTATCATGGGTTATCACTCCTTTTTAAATACAAAAACCCTAGTTATTCATCTTCATAGTGATTATGGAAAGAATAGGTTAGTGAGCTCATGGTGTGTAGTTAACCCCAAATACCCCTTTGTCAATGGGTGATACCTACATATACACTAATCTAAATAGGACCTTATACCGATGTAGTTGTCCCCTAGTGTGTTGGATTATGTGTGCACAAGGGTGAAACATGTGGAAAGTAACTAAAATAGTGACCTACCTTGTAAATTGGAAAATAGGACTCATGACATGCTATTTTAGTACTCTAGACCTATAGATGTGTTTTCCCTATGAATGATATGGAAATAGGAGGAAATACGAAAGAGTTTATCACTTGAATGCTTTTGGTAAGTTGTCTTGTGATTTGTTAGGTTTGTGTTAGGCCTATGTTATGTATATGTTAGGTGAAGAATAAATGATGGTTGATCCTACAAATATCAACCCCTTTTGGAAATATCACACATTAAATCACTTAGACTAACCATAGGGATATGTTTAATTTGTAAATTGGATGAGTTTATGGAAATGAAAACTCATGTTGGAATAAGATACTTACGTCAACATAGGTGTCTGACTTGGATGCAAGTGTATGAGTAGTTAAAAACAAGCACAGGTCTAGAACTTGCAAAGAGAGGAGATAATCAGGCTTATAGAATTTTTAGTATGATATAAGGTTTGAGTCATCAGAATAACATTTTCTAGACTAAAATATAAGTAAAAATCAAAAAGAGATAGCATATTCTAGCATTTTGACAATGGGAAAAGGTATATAATTGAGAGGAATAACCAAGGTATATATTTTCTAAGTGTAGAATACTGAGGTGATATATAATTTATATTTAGTGTATACATTCCCCCCCTTTAATATAGTAATGAAATTTATATTTTAAATGAAAATGAATGTGTACCCAAGTGTGTATAACACACCTTATCTTCTAATGAGTCCCACTTGAGTGATTTTTTGGTGACTGAATTGTAACCAAGATCATGTTACAGTATATAATTTGTGAATATAAACTAAAATTGAAAGCATTAAAATTATTTAAATATAAATACCAAGGTTTAGGATTACACCTATATATCAATGCAACCAACTTGACTTTTGGCAACTTGATTTGAAAATATGTATCATTATGAACCATTTAAACTAATATTAGGAGAAATGTAAAACTATAAGTGTGTGTACATATATACATACATACATACATATATATATATATATATATATATATATAGGTTTAGAGACAAACTTTCAACCAATATTGAAAAAAAGGTGAGTTTCAAATTGACAATTGAGATTATCTCAACTAGGCAACCCAATCATATTTATAACCTAGTGAGCTCGAGTTGATCCATGTCAACCCACACTATATATCTAGTGAGGTTGGATGATGTAATCAATTTTAACCTATAAATATGTAATATTAAGTGATTTAATCACCTCAACCATACCAAAATTAAATCAACTACTACAATATATTAGATCAATAATAGTCCAACCTCATGAGCTAGAGTCCATAGAAGTATTTTGAAATCTAAAATTGATTTTGTTTTTTCAATTTAGGTTGCCTTTACATCACATATGCACCTCATATATTTCTCATGATGACACCTAGGTATAATAATGGTACCAATGTATAGAATTCTACCACAAATGTGTATCTAAATCACATAACCATGAAATTTGGCCAATTTAAAATTTTGTAAGTTTAAAGAACATGTTTCTAAAATATTCCCCCACTAAAATCTAAACCTGATATATGGTATAAGTATGGAAAAAATGTTTTCATAGCATGTCCCTATTATGTATCTAAATATATGAAATATGACAAATGTGGAGAATATGTTTCCATAACATGCCCCACTATATTTATGAATCTGGTGAACTATAAAAAATGTATAATCCATGTCTTTATGACATGCCCTAATAATATTCACCCCCCGCTTTTAGGTGAGGTAAAGTATTAATTGGTAGTTATTATTGGTTATTATAGCCACCCTTGGTCTCTTGAAACTTGACATGATTGAAGAGGGTCATTTTTTTCTAAGATAAGTTTAGTACAGCCCTTAAAATCACCATCATGATGATTATATTGGTTCAATAATAGGTATTTATAATTCATTAAGGTTCCTTGTACTTTTGCTCCATTGAATGAGTCTTACAATCATTGTTGGAGTCATGGTTTTTATTTGTCCTATTAGAGATTCTATTTGTATGGATTTCAATGTATGGATGTGTGTCAAATTCTTGTATAAGGTATCCAATATTTTCAAGCCTTTTTTCATGTCCAAAAAACACCCAAACTACTCCCTAATGCCTAGTCTTATAAGAAGTCCTAATATATTAGTCCTAAAGTCATGATGCAAGGTTAAACCACTTGATAATTAGAGGTGTGAATTACTTTTCAAGGGTAAATACATCCAAGATAGCCCAAAGTCATTTTTGAGCACCTTTATAATATTGTATAGGCTTAGTATAGTTCTTCTTAACATGAAGTGAATCAAAAGGTCCTAGCAAAGCATTCATGAGCTTATAAAGGGATTACAAGAGGTGTTGTTAACTCATTAAGTCATTTTGGGAGGGTAAAATGTTTTTTCAAGTTTCAAAATTTCATCTTAATGTTTAATTACCAACCCTCCAATCCATTAAAGTGGTCAATGAGTGTATTTTACATCATGGTTTCCCTTCATTCTTGCTTTTGGTGGCATTCAACTCTCTCAACATGAGGAGAGTACATCAAACAATAGCCAAAACACTATCCATCTCAATCATGATCATGGCACCTTCATTATTTTAGGAGTATTTTTCTAGGTTTGATGAATATATTCTCAAGTTAAATCTACCAAGTTCAAATTTTCCTCATGATTTCAAACCTCCCTTAGAGATAAAGCTTCAAAATATGGAATTATAGTCCCTTTTATAGGTTTTCCTATAGTTACAATGGATAAAACACTATGATTTTAAAGTTTTCATGGTCTCAAAACCTTGTGTAGGTTCCTATATAAAAAGGAGGAGTTTTTTTATGGAATAAATGATAGGTTTCATGTAAGATCAAATCTTGAAGATAATCCATGAATGAGGTTACAAACCTTGAGTTAAAGATTGCAAGTCTAGAGAAAATTGTAGGTTTTAGTTTTGAATGCATAGATTTTAGGGGTTATAATAGTTTTATACATATAATCAGGGATCAAAAACCCTTATTAAAACATATAACAGGTGTACAAATCCTCCTTGATGGATCTACATGCAAAATAAGGCATAACAAACCCTCGGGTATGAAGGTTTTAAAGAAACTAAAGGTTTTTATGAAGTATTCTCAAGAGTTACAGAGTTTTATATTGGTCTCCAAGAATAAAATGAATTTAATAAGGGTCCTCAAATCATTTTCATTCCCTAAAATTCCTTCAAGTATGAGAACCATGCTCACAAACCTCCCAATAATGCAAAACCAATTTGAAAACTTAGTCATAGACATCTATAGGTAGTTTTCAAGGGTGTGCCATATTTGATAACTTGTTACATGGATTGGTAAAAAAATTATATTACATGGATAAGTTATTTAAGGGTCATCTAAAAGTGCTAATAGGTATTGAGGGAGAAACAATGCTATGAAAAATCACTAACAAGCCCAAAACTACCCACAAGCAAATTGAGGAAAGAATGATTAAGATTTTGAATGAATTTCTCTAGATGCATGGTAAATAATGGGTAATTAAAGAGGTTATTAGGAATATTAATCACCATATTGAGGAATCAAAACTTATTGAGAAGCTTTAAATCATGTTAAATGGTTAAAGAGACTACATGAAGTTTTACACCCTACTAAAACCCTAGATCCCATGAATCTACTATTGATGTTTTTAGTCTTGCTTAAGTGAAATATATAATGGTTTAAGGATAAAATTTTGATGTAAATATACTCTATTATAACTTAAATAGAGGTTATAGTTTGTATGTCAATGGGAGCCATTGCCAGTAATGATCAAAAGGGATTTGAGCTTGAATAGAACCTCTGCAAGTTCTAATTAGGATAATTGATATGGCCTACACTAAGGGTTTATATAAAGATTTAAATGAATTGAAACAAGTATAAAAAACACCTCCACATGCTTATAGGATAGTCTTGTAGAGGGTTAGTTTACAAACATGAAGTATGTAAACTAAGTAACTAACTTCATGTACTCAAAAAACATGCATATACAAGATTGTAGGCCTTTAGGAAGTCCAAAGGATTAATTACATGTTGATATTTTAGGTTTGGAAAGAAGGAAATGGTGAGAGTGGTTAATTCTTGACCCAAAGCATGTTTAAGGTAGGCAAGGCTCTTGAACTAATTAAGAACAATTGTCAAGGTTGCATGAAGCTCTAGGTTTGAACAAATACCCTCTACATAATTTTAGGTATTGAAGTAGATATCATCATATTTATAGGATATCTCTCTCCTAATTGAAGGCTTGAAAATGTCTTAAAGTACCCTCCAAATCCATAGTTCCAAGACTATGTAAAACCATTTAAGTCTCAAGTAGAATACATGCTTGAACATTCAAGAAAAGCTCATAAAAGTTAAAGACTTGAATGCAAAAAGAACATGCCTATAATCATGATCCATAAAATTAGAAGACTTTAAAACTCACTTGAAATACTATCTATTAGACCTCATAAATGACAAAGAAGGAATGAAATATTTGGTGATGAAGATTATACACAAGTTTTGATAAATTATCACTAGATGACCTAATTTTAGAGGGTTGTCACTAAGTTATAGGTTTTTAATATTTTAAAATGCATATATTTTAATAGTTTATATTGTTCTTATTATTTATAGTGCCAACATGATTCTCAATCTTTAAATATCCTACACACATGTATACAAATTAGATGAATAGGTTTCAGACTTGTCAAAAGTCCTCATAGGGATATGGATTGTCTTAAGAAAACCACATGCCTATGTAATATATATTATGCCTATGAGTAATATCTTTTTATAATTAGTTTTGAGCCTAAAACAAGGCTTAAAGGATTGCATGTTATAATTAATAAGTTTTAGGTAGGTTTTAGGGGACTTACTAGTAAATCATATGGTCAAAATGATTCTTTAAACTCTATAGGCCTCTCAAAATCACCTGTAATCATGTCACAGTAGGATCTCAAACACCTCAAGTATGTTTTAATTGATTCTTCAAATTAAACACCTCAAGTTTATAGTACCATCCAATGTCTTAAAGGATAAAATGAAGCCTTATTAAAGCCTTTAACTTGTCTTAAAGAGTTATTATGATTATGAGAGTCTACATGTAGGATAATACAGACCTTCAAGAATGTTTTATGTCTTCAATTCTCTTGTGATAAAATTTTAGGCCTATAACCCTCTTCAACTTTCTCAAGGCCTTATCAAGATTAAATTTTATTATATGGAATTGAAAATTATAGTATGGCAAGGAAGTAGGTATCTTCAAAGTCTCAAACATGATCAATGAACCTAAAGACTTTCAAAATGAGGATTATCATGGTTTTCATGACTAAATAATGAATTAATTTATAATGATGGTGAAATTATTAGGTATAAAGATAAGGATTCCATGCATGATTGTGATATTTGTAGGTCATAGGCATGACAAAAGATAATCTTCAATATGGTTATCGAGATATGGTAAGTTTTAGGAAACCCTTAGATTAATGTTTAATATATAAAAGAGGATATTAATCTTAATAAATATTATACTATTGTAATATTTTAAAGAAAATGAGAGGGAAAACTAAGGATGTCAATAGTAAAATATAGGTTTAATGATCTCTCAAGGAAGTCTCATGAGAAACTAAGATGTTAAATCAACTTCTCTACCTCTTATAGAGACCATCACTTGGATTTCAGGGTGAATTTTATTTTGATTATGCTCATATATTCTTTAAATCATGGCTAAAATGGATATCAATGGTCATTAAGAACATGGTGAGGATATGAGGTTTTAAAAATTGATCCCAAAGGTGTGTAACCCCTTCTATGAAGTGTCCATCATGACAAGTCAACCCTCAAGGCTCAAAATGGTTTAGGATGTATCCTTCCTAAGTCAAACATTAAACATGCACAAGAGGTGGAGATAATTAATTTAAGGCCATTATAATAATGAGGGTCATGTTTTCAAAGAGTGGAGTAGTTAGTTGACCAAATCATGCATGTTCAAGCACCCAAAAGGATTAAAATAGAAAAAATGGAATCTCCTCACCTACACTACTATTATAACTTCCATTAAATACCTTTTAGAAGAGGCATAAGGCATGGGGAAGAGTTTAATGCTCCTAAATTCTACTTGTTTTTCTATTGTATGGGTTTAATTATGATGTAATATCTATATTTATCCAGTCTAGTAGTGCTTTTATCTTCTATTTTAGCTCATATTTATTATATATTGGGATGGAAATGCCTTATTTTTCCCTCTACTAGGTATAACAAAACTCCACTTTTGTAGAGACTTGTAATACTAGCTTACGGCCTTTAGATTAATAGAAGACTGGTCTTTACCTTCTCCATTTTTATGTCTTATGTGATTTTAGTGTTTTTTTGATCTATACTTGTGTTAGAGAGTGTTCTCCCTTGTGTATATCTTCACCTTGATGCAAGTAGGCAAGTCTTTTTCACGTCATATGTTGTGTTAAAACTAGTTATGCAAGTGATTAGTTGTGGAAACTCACTAATTATGTCATGTAGGACCTTTTAGTTAATCCCTTTAGTTTTAGCATAAGCCACCACCTTCATATTAAACACTTATGTAAGAGATGCCTAATTTCAAGATCCTTTAGGATAATTTTTTATCTTTCACAAGTTTTATTATGTTATTTAAATCAGATAGAGGAGATCTTCAAATCTTGGTGCATCACCTCATTTTCAATTTTTAGCTTTATTCTCTCTATTTTCATGAATAAGAGTCTTAGAGTAACTTAGAGAGGAATTTTAAATGTTTTTTTAGGACTAAAACCTGATGTTAAATCAAGTGAATTTTGGTTGAAAATGATATGGCCTTCTCGAGAGTTTCACTCCTATTATAGGTCACCCATAATCTAGGAGTGTTTCCATAATGTCAATTGAAATAGCTCTTAGGACCTAACTTGGTGTATTTCAACGTGATAATAGTTTTTGGAACACCTATTAGGATAACTACTTCAAATATTTAAATACTTTCCTAATAATTTGGTGCTACTCTAGGTAGTTTATAGTTGTTGCACACACATATTTAGCACTTATTGACTCTGAAAAGCATTCAAAATATCCTAGTTTCAAATTAGTTCCTGGTATTTATGCCAAAAGTAATGAAAAAAATATCTTATAGAGGTAAAAAGGTTGATCTTTTTGATTTTTCATTATATTCAGTTAGAAGGAAGAGATTTCCAAGGTATACTCCATATTCTAGACCCCCTTCTATTGCCAATTCTCCTCAATATAGTCCAATACCACCTCAACCTTAAATATCATCCCATCTTTTACTAGTCAAAACTCCACAACACCTATTGAACACATATAAGGCATTGTAAACATCTATTCAGTTCACCATGTCACCCAAGACAATGTAACTATAAATTTTATAGCTATATACTTTTAGGGGAGATCTCTCCAATTGTAAAAATTTCTAAAAATAGATTCAATCCACTATTGGGATGAGTTGGGAGAATGATTGTTCTAGTATTTGGAGGGAAAGAGTGATGACCTCTCACTCATGGAGCAAGTAACCACCATCAATAAAAATCCACATGAGTATATGGTGGATTTCAATTTTAGATTATAGAAGACTTTGGATATAATCCTAAAAGTGGTTAAACCTACCCATAACAATGCTTTCTTGTATTATTTAAGATCCTTAAATAGTGATATAGCAGTGATGATTCAACCTATAGAGGTAAAATTCTCTATGATGCCTATGATATTATGATTAGGGATGAAAATTAACTCATACAAGCTATAAAATTTTCCCCAAGGCCTTCCTTTCCACTTTTTATATAATTTTCCCCTATACCACCCACTCAACCCACTTTAACACCAATTCCAATGACAAATAAATAGTATGTTAGTCAATAGACAACTCCTACTAAACTACATGAGGTGAAATCTCTATTATAGAGCTTTGGCAATGAATTATTTCTTTAAAGAGGTATAAATTAAAAAATGTTAGGCCTTATCAGCCATACAATCATCCCTTCCAACCTAATAGACATCCTTATAAAGATAATTCTCAAGCATAAGCCCAAATCATTCATGTTAGGCCTTACAACAACCACAACCCAATGTTGCTAGTACCTCAAAGGAAATTATGTCCATGAAAAATAACTTGTTACAAGATTATGAATGGTGATTTACTTACAAACAACCTCATAATTAGACAATTTGTGTAAATGGAGTGATAAATTAGGCCTTAATGGTCCAAACTATGGCATCTTCCCAAGGATAATGTAACAACCCCACTAGGTTTTACTAGAAAAGAGTATTTTTTTAAACATTTACAAAGATTATTAAAACAAATTCCAACATGATGAACCCAAAAAATAGTGATCTTTATCTGAATACATTATTTTTCATATAACCATAAAAATGTCTATAGCTAATTTATTTAGCTAATGATCACAATATCAATATCAATAATAAGTATAATGTTGAATATAGAAATGAAGACTACATTTATTTCATAAAAGTAATATTACAAATTCAACCATAATTGATACAATATTACATCCAATTATTGTAATGGTACACATGAATAAAAAGTATAGTTTCATAATAATACATGTCTTACTAATAATATATAATGATATAAATATCCATGGAGCATGTGAGTCTCAATGAACTCATGATTTCCATAAGTAATCTCTCAAGTGTAGTCACTAGTCAAGTACTCTTGGGGGGAGAAGAGCATCATCCAAGTTATTTAACACACCAACCATTAACTATTGATCCCCTACACATTCTCCCAACTAAGTAATGGCCCTCCCTTCATAGATGGGTAGATAATGATGGTGCCAAAATCAAGAGTGATAACTAGAACCCATCTACCCTAAGATAAATAATACATTGTATGTATCATAAAGAAACTTGTTCTAACATGATATCATACAAAAAATATAAAATAAATCAAATAGATTAAATAACAATGTTTATCTATAAACATTACTTTGGCCAAAGTTTTCATATAGTTATTGATCACTACGATCAGTCAATTTCATAACCACCACTCAATTGGATTACACCTCATCTACATATTAGTGACACTAAATAAGAAAGTGGAGTCCATCACACTTCCTTATTTAGGGTCATCAATATGAGATTTGATATATATATATATATATATATATATATATATATATATATATATATATATATATATATATATATCAAATCTCATATTGATGACCCTAAATAAGTAAGTGTGATGGACTCCACTTTCTTATTTAGTGTCACTAATATGTAGATGAGGTGTAATCCAATTGAGTGGTGGTTATGAATCCACTATATTTCTAATGAGTTTTCCCTACTAACAAATATAAGATGTGCTAATCAATAAAATATTATATACATTCATTTAATCTATCAAATGAAATGTAATATCCAACATCTAATTTAATTAAATCAGATACATACATAGATTTCAAAATAGTCATCAATAATATCTACCATCCAAGTATTTAAATACATCAAGTTACCAAACACTAACATGTAACTCTAAATTTTATGTTTTCAGCCACATAATAACATAAAATTTATAGCTTAATACTTTATTTCTGTATATCAAAAGAATAGCTATAATTTAATCAAATATTATCAAAACTTAATATGTTTTTTATTAATATCAAATACCACTTATGTATAAGTTCCTTTGACTAATACTCCCATATAACTTAGCATTGATAAAATAGGTGAACAAATGCACTCATATAAATTTGTTATACTAGGGAAGTTCCTAAACATTGAATAGACTATGTATATCTATATATATGATACACATAAGTTAAATTTGTATTAAAATAACAAATCATTTTTATGTCATATATTTATATACATAATCCAACTTTCAACTATATCTCAAATTTAGCTTTAGTAATTTAATTACTCAAAAATATGTATGCATAATTCATTAAATAAACCATATATGCATACTTATACATAATATACTCTAAATACATAGTGTAATGTCCATGATTTAAGAGTATCATGAGTACTATGGATATACATGTAAGAACACATAAACAATGCATTAAATCATTTTTTAAACATATATTTAACTATAGTGCTTCTATTTTAGTTTAATAAACCCAATAAAACCACTATAAGAATATCAAAATTCACACAGTCAAAAAATGTTCTCAACCACATACTAATTCAATTATTTTCTATTTGTTAATTTGAGATTGAACTATAGATATACAGTTGTAGGAGACTTTTAAAAAAATCATTCAATTAAAATCTTAATAACTCATAGTTATAAACAAACCCAACCATATTTATATATATGAAGATTTCATAAAATTTATGGATAAATTTCAAGACACAAAGTCCTGATATATACCTAGTCTCATACATGTATAAATAAAATTGCATAGTCATGTATAAACTCAGTTGTGCATATATATGTATATATATATATATATATATATATATATATATATATATGTTTGTGTGTGTGTGTGTGTGTATACATACATATATATACATACATATACATACATACATACATACATATATATATATATATATATATATATTCTTTTTTTGTTTTATACTTTATAAATACATTTATACATGTAAATGCAAAACTTAACCTAAAAATGGTGTGTGTGTGTGTGTGTGTGTGTGTGTGTGTGTGTGTGTGTGTGTGTGTGTGTGTGTGTGTGTGTGTGTGTGTGTTGGATTATTCATATCAATAGGTCATCCATATTAATCCTAAAGATTATATGAATAATTCTAATGTGTATTTATACATCTCTGTCAAAATAGAAATTCTTAAGGTTGAGTTTAGTTTTATAAAATAAATCAACCCAATTATAGTTTCCCATCCACTTGTTTCTTCCCAAATTTAATCATATGACTTATTCATACATTTTTATCCTAGTTTGGGTTTACAAAAATTGACTTGATTCAATAAATAGTCAAACTGATACCTATATATAAAAAGAATGGTTTGTAACTAGTTTATTAAAAATCTAAGTTTAAAACCCTTAATACCCAGATGTGAAATTATCTCAACCTAGTATATATGTTTATGAATAGAAAGGTTCAACATTATAATAAACATACTAGTATAGTTTCTCTAGGGTCTAAAAGGATATACTCAGTTATTAAAATAATTAAAACCATTTTAGTTTTCCTAGGGTTTTCAAATTTATCCCAAATTATACACATAATTTTCTTCACTAAAAACTTAGTATTATATATATGTGTGTGTGTGTGTGTGTGTGGGGGTGGGGGGGGGGGGGGCGGGGGGGGAGGGCAAGGATTTATATCTATGGCCATTCAAGTTAGGGTTTTCAATCCACATTCTTGGTTTTATGGATGGCCAAGCCATTCATAGTATAATCATATTTACTTGGTTTTTCTAATTTTTCAAATAATTAAAATGAAAAACCATTAACCCATAAAATTTCATTGATTTATCTCATACTTAAACCAATAAAAATTTGATCAACATAACTGACCTTGCAGTGAAAACCATCACTATGCCACATTGGTATATGCCTTCTCCAATCTCACTCCAAACTTCTACCTTCCTCTTCCTACTTTCCATCCTCCACATATCTTCCCCTTCTAGTATTTAACCTTTTGCATGTTATTTTCTTGCAAACAAAATTACCCCATATTCCACCAAACTCTAAGTAATAATAATGACTCCATGATTAATTCATTATATGAAAAACTAATAGAAACTAACAATCATTTCATGTTTTCTCATACAAAATAAGGTGACTATTTTGCATAATATCTTATTAACACAAGTCAATTCCAAATAACCAAACCCTAATCTTGAACCTTCCACTAATTAACAATATAATAATTATTATTTCTATGCACTTTTCAATGTAACACTAAATTTTCTAAAGCAATTCAAACATTATAATTCCAATAATAATGTTGACTTAGCATAAATGTTATTAAAAAAACCATCAACTACCTTATAACATTTATTAAATACCATAACTTCACCAATATTCATTAAATGGTGTAACTATTGTCATTGACTTAACATGGTACTAATAATCAACTTAACACATAAATAAATCAAGGCAATAGAGTCCATTCTACCATTATATAAATATATTAAGATATTGATAATTTTTAAGACATTTACACATATATCCATAGGTAGAAACAAGAAAGCTCGTAGATTCTAAAACATACGTTAAGGCAAACATTAGCATGCAAATCAAGCTAGGTAAAATAACATAAATGTGAACACACAACCAAGACCAAGTGCAAAAAACATGATTATAATAGAAAGAATACTATAATCCATCTAAATCATGCAATAATTAAAATCATATTATATTATGTGGTGTGTGCAGGTTCTTAGTTTCAGTCTGTCATCCCTCAACATCTCCATATATTCCACCCTCTCTGATGATGCCCTCCCTCTCTCATAGTCTGAGGTATAGATATATCTTATGTCCACCTCAAAATAGTAAATTTATTTATTCCAAAACAATATAAAATCCACAATATACTATTGTAATGAAATAAATATGATCATTTTGTACCTTACATATAAGTACAACTAACTCAACAAGTTAACAATTATGTAAATAAGCTACATATAACTATCCATACATTAGCATATGAAATCTAGCTTAAATAAAATTTTAATTAGTCAAATAATAACCATAAAATCCACTAATCAATATATTATTAGGTTTAGAGAGGAAATCAAGATGTGACATCTTTTCCCCTTGTTGAGGTCAACATATCCCCATGTCTAAAAAATGGATACCCATGTGTCAAAATTGTGCAAATTTGTGCCATGAAATAGAAAATCCACTTAATCAGAGTGTTATTAGCATGATTTCACATTATTTTTATTTCAATATCATCTACACCATAGTCTGACTGACTTATTTTTTCATGGTTCTACTTTAATCTTATCTAAGGTTCTAACATTAAATATATGTGTTTTAGGTTATAGGTTTAATGGAGCCCATTTGGGAATGAGCATGCTTAGGGTTTTTTGTTTTAATGTTAAATTGATCTTTTACTAACCTTGGTTATAATTGATTAATTAAATTCATATTCGAAAACCCTAGCCTAATGTTTTGCCTGGACCTTTTAGTTCAAAATTGGTGAGAGATTTTATTTTAATTTTAAGTGGGAAAAATTTAAATGCCATAGACTTAGTTTAATTTTTATCCTAAAGCTTGGTCATGTTTTTCAACATAGCCAAACCTTAGGCTAAAAATCCTACACTTGGTCTATTTCATATCACATGGTCCTTTTTATCTTAGCATGGTCTAATTGAAAATATATGGTCACTTTTATTACTTAGCCTAGGGCCTTACCCCAAATTTCCATTGTATTTATTTATACAATGAAACCCTAGGTTAAAACCTTATGCAAAGTCATTTTCCACAAGGTTTCTTTTTTTCTATGTTTATCACCATGGTCCAAATTCTGTATGTTGAGTCCCTTTTAAATTCATTAGGTCTCGTATAATTTTTTTTAAACTTAGCTTAATCTTTTTATCCTAAGTCTCAAAGCCTAACTTAATATTTCTTCTATGTAGGGACCAATATCATTCAACTACTTGGATCCTAATCTACGACACACATTTAAGTGGAGGATCTAGATTGAATAGAGCATGATCAATTCAAAATATTTTCAAATGAATCTCTAAATTAATGCAGGACCACCACATAGCATAATCACATATCCCAGTATAAATATCTTAGAAGCATTGAGTAATTGACATGTGGTACACACAAAATATAGAGTAAATTAGAAGATGATAAGTGGTAGCCTTGGTAGATATTCCCCATAACTATGTTAAAATTGATGGTCATGCAACTATCAAAGATGCTCCCACAAATGTCAAATGATGGTCACAAAGACATCAAATTTAACATAGTAAAGATCTTAGATCATTTGTTTAAAATTGATGGTCACACGACTATCAAATAATTTCTCACATATGTCAAATGATGGTCAAGAATATGTCAATTTTAACATAGTAAACTTGGATTCAAATTTTAAAAGGGAATGGTCGTTTTTGGGTAGCTATAAATAGAATGACCTAGGATGTCATAGAATTGCCATTTCAAAGCTATGTGAGTGAAATGGGTCAAATCAGAGACCCTAAAGACCTATTAATATAAAAGGTTAGGATCTAATCTTTTAATGTATGAAATAACCACACCATTGGATCATTTTTTCTCCTTGATTGTCTTGAAGATGGGACCATGCCTGTACTAGGCTGAGAGCATCAAGGAACCATAAATATCTTGCAATAGCTAGTGGGTCCCAAGATTACATGAAATAAGAATATTCTCATTGTAGACAGCATTAAATAATATTTTTAAATAGGATATTCTTTTATATGAACATGTGTAATGTGTAAGAACACATTATCCATAGGTCAGTCAATTACAAGGAAAAGATCATTTGTTCTGGAATGTAATAGAAAAGATACATGTCACTATACTTATACAAATGTAATTAGATTGGGATTGACTGACATGCTTCCTTTCATCTTATAAAAGGAGAATTATCATTTATAAAAGAGGGAGTCTTTAGAACCAAATTACTTTTTAAACTTTAAGCAATTAATATAAGGAAGGAATTTTGTAAAGATTATCCAGTATTTGCTTGTGTGAAGCACTATATGGTTTCTCTCTCAATTGTCTAGTTTCACTTTCATATTTGAATGTCCTATGGATTTTAGATGTGTATCTTAAAATTAGAGTTTCTAATTTATGCCAATTCTAGATTGGTTGAAAGTTCTTAGGCTTATTTTATTTTTTGCATTTCTTTTGCATTTGGGCTAATGTTGTTTGCTTGCAGGAGTGAATCTTTAAAGTGAGTCTGGTTCATATTTGCATTATTTCATACCTTATTTAGAATCTTGCATAATTTATGTTATGATTTGGGATTAATTTGTTTCATTTCATACATTAGTTAAATGCATGTTCAGATGGGATTTGAACTTTGTCATAATGTCTAGAATAAGACCAGCAACATCTTTATTTCTACCCTACCCTTCCTTTTGCTTCTTTTTTAACCTAATCACCTTAGTTTAATTATCATTATAAATATCCATTTTATATTATTTATTGATCATAATTCACCTTAATTATCATAGATCATCTTCTTATTTTTAAATATTTATAGACCATGGTGGTTCCCAACCACCAAATATTATAAATATTATGAAAAAATCATTTGTTCTACCTCTATTCCATCATAGATAATAGGATTATCACAAATTACAACTCATGCTCTAAATTATTTAAATTCTAAACAAAAAAGTGTTTCTTAAACACTCTAATCACCTTGTGATACATATTTAGGCATCAACGCCCCTAAAGTTGGTCATCACCCTGATGACACTTATTCCAACAATAGTTTTGAAATTAAAAATTATTCATTAGAAAATTAGATAATATCCAACAAAATATTAAGTAAAAAATATCGAAACAATCTATAAAAATCATCATAATCCTCCCAAGTGGCACTATATTCATAATATTGGTCCCACTGGACCTTGCACTATGACACTTCTCTACTATGAAAATTGAGTTTGCAAGTGTCAATTATTCTAATTGGTTTTACTATGACCACCCCAAGATACATAACCTATAAAACATTCTAATCCAAAACATGTGAAGGATTAGCAACATACTTTTTAAGATATAAAACATAGAAAACATTATACAAAATATCTAGATCTAATGGAAATGCAATCCTATATGCTACAGGATTGATCACTTCTAGAACCTCAAAGGGTCCCACATATCTAGGTGAAAGTTTATTTGGCTTCCTAAACTTCATCAAGTTTTTGAGGGTTAACCCCCAAAAATAATTTATCACCAATAGAAAAATACCTTGTTATTCTTTTCACATCATCATAACTTTTCTACCTATCATTGGCCTTGGCCAATCTCTGTCTGATTATCCTAACTTGGTCTTCTATTTCCATAATCATCTCATGTCTAAAGCCTATCCAATCCTCTAACTTTTCCCAACGGATTGGTGTTCTACACCTTATTTCATATAATGCCTCAAATGGAGACATATTCAATGTCGATTGGTATGAGTTATTTTAGGTAAACTCAATTAATGGAAGGTACTCATCCCACTTGTATTGCTGATGCATACAATACATCTGAAGGAGATCTTCTAAAACTTGGTTAACTCTCCTTGTCTGTCCATCTATTTTTGGGTGATATGCAATTTTGGAATTCAAATAGGTACCAAGAGATGAATTCAAATTCAACTAAAATCTATAATTCATTTTCTAATCTTGATCAGAAATGATATTACACCTATTACACAAATCTCTTTGTAAACATTGGTGCATCATCTGTCATATTGTCTAGTATGAACTAAGATACCTTGATTAGTTTATCAAATACCACCAAGATTATATCATGATGGTTCCATGATAATGGAAACCCTTAGACAAATTCCATGCTAATCACCTACCACTTCTTTTTTGATATATCATGAGGATATAGAAATCTTTACAAATGCACATGTTTAGCATTCACACATTGATATTTCAAACAACAAGACATAAAATTCACTACGTATTTTTTATCCCTTTCTAAAAATAGATGTCTTAGCTCAATCATGAGCTTAGTTACACTAGTATGTCCTAAATATGGGGTATTTTGTAATTCTTTTATCACTGTGCTCCTTATATTCTCTTTATTAGGCACATACATCCTACCATTGTACCTCAAAATACCATCACTCTCTAACTTGAATTCTTTATACTTGGGATTTTGAGCATTTGTTGACATGCTTCCTTGACTTGATCATAAAAGTCATCTCTTGGAAATATTTTAATTACCTAATCATAGAAATTACTCCTAATAGTATCCAAGGATATCGTTTACCTTATAAAACTTAGGGCATCAAAAACTATGCTCTCCTTTCCCTTGTTATAGTTAATATCAAAATCATAATCAGATAAGAATTCTAACCAACATCTCTGATGTACATTTAGGTTTAGTTGGGTGAATATATAATTGAGTCTCAAGCTATTAGTCTTGAGCTCAAATGGTTTCCCCAATAGATAATGCTTCTAAACTTGCAAGGCATGCACTATTGCAACAATATCCAAATCATGAAGGGCGTAATTCATCTCATATAGCTTAAGTTTTTTTGAATTGTATGCTAAAAATAAACCATCATACATAATAAATCCTCCAATTCCATCCCCATATGCATCCATTATTATTATAGAATTAACCATTAGGATCAGGAACTCTTACCACAAGTGCCAAAGTAACCCTCCTTTTTAGCTCTTGAAATTCTCTTTTGCACTTGTCTGACCAAACAAAAATTTGATTCTTCCACTGAAGAGAGGTGATTGGGTTATCCATCTTTGAGAAATTTGGAACAAATTTCCTATAATAACTTGTTAAATAATTCATAAAACTTCTCACCTCATGTAAATTTTTAGGCACTGTCCATTCAATTATGGCTCTTATCTTTGAAAGATCAACTAAATTATGTATATGAAGATAATGTGTCCCAAATATTGCATTTTACTCTAAAAAAATGCACACTTGGACAATTTTACATATAATTTATGCTTATGCAACCATTGCAAAACCAATTCTATATTATAAAGATGGTATTTCTTATTCTTAGAATATATGAGTATGTCATCCAAAAAAACCACACAAAATGGTCCAGATAATCCCTAAACACACTATTCATGAGATTCATAAATATTTTTGGATCATTTGTTAACTTGAAGAGCAACACTATGAACTCATAGTGCCCATACAAAGTTTTGAATGCTATTTTTTTGGATATCCTCATCTTAAATTCTTAGCTAATGATACCCTATTCAAAGATAAATCTTAGAAAAGACTATTTCCTCTTGAATCTAATCAAAGAGATGATCAATGTAAGGTAATAGATACCTATTCCTAATTATCACCTTATTCAACATCCTATAATCAATACACATGTGAAGAGTACCATCCTTATTCTTGATGAATACCATTGGTGCACCGCATGGTGACACACTTGGTTGAATCAACCCTTTTGATAATAATTCATGAAGTTAAACCTTCAACTCAACTAATTCAATATTTTTTATCTTGTACGGTGCCTTGGATTGTAGTTCAGATCTAGGTATGATGTCTATCAAGAAATCAAACTCATGTTTGGGTGGTAATCCTAAAAATTCCTCTAGAAATGCATCCTAAAAGTTCTTAATAAAATGATCATCCTCAATGTATATTTCCTTATATTCCTCCATCTCATTTATTTTAATAATAAATACTTGACATCCATTTCTCTGAGCCTTTTTGAGTTGAATTGTATAAATTTGCCTAAGCTTCAACTCCCTTTTCTCACCCTGAAGTGATCTCATTTCCAAAATCATCTTGACACTCTACCTTTTTGAGATAATAATAAATCTTATCTTTATTCTTTACAATCCAATTAACTCCTAGGATCACATCATATGACCCTAATAGTGTAGCATACAAATCCACTATTATAGTGAATTCAAGTAATCTGATCTTAGCTTCCACTAGACACTTGTCAACCTTAACCTTTGACCCATTCTCATATTGTACAGACCATGAATTTCCATAATTTTAGATTTTATAGACAATTTATTAATAAATATAGGAATAATAAAAAATTTAGTAGCCCTAATGTCAATCAAAATAGAAATTAGATGATCAAGTAAAATACCTATCAGTTTAATAAGAGAAGCTTAGAATTTAGCTTGATGATTGTCAATAGTTGCATGAATCCTTTGCTAAAATTTCCCTATTATGAAGAAAAATCATTTTTCTTACCATATAATTTAGCCTAAGTACACTCTCTAGTGTAATGGTTACCTCCAAGGTTTTTTAAGTGGTGAATATTCATTAATTCATGAATATTTCAATTTTTAGATTTTGGTTTTGATATTTTTTTAGGGTCAGCAAATGGGACTAGATCATAAAAAAATTAGGGATATATATTATTTTTGGGGTCATCTCACCAACTTTTTATGACATTATCTTTAAAAATAGTTTAATTTTCCATATATATATACCCTTAAATCTCGATATCAAATAACAAAACATTTTTAAACCTCGATTAACTGAATGACATAGTCGAATGACCACATCAAATAACATGGATAAATAATAATGCTTAATTAAAATGTTAAATAATAGTACCAAATGATGCTACCAAACCAAAAAAAAATAAGGAAACCAAATTTTAAACCTTGAAAGATAAGCATTAAATATATAAACAAAACCTGACATGTGCCTTTGAATCAAGAACTGGTGAAGCTATCTTTGGTAACCATGTCATGGATCAGTTTTAATTTGGATAGCTTCATAATGCATATGGAAACATATGAGATATCCAAAAAAAATGGTTCACATTAAAAAAGATGAAACCCTAGGGGACAAAAATTAAACCCATGTAATAGTTTAATTTTTATGTCATCGAGGGTTTTATATTTTTCAATGACTTTTTTTTTGTGAGCCTATATGATTCAAATGGATTATATAGTGATAAAGCATGAGGTCCAACTCCCAAGGGCATAAATTAGGTATTAAAGTAGTCACACCTACAACTCATCCAAAAATATTGATCTTACCTATATAACACTCATGGTGAAGTTGAATGGCTCAGTTGGATGGTGGAGTTGAATGGCTCAACTAGATGGTGGAGCCAAATACCTTGGCTAGATGACAAAGCTAAATGGCTTATTTGGTGGTAGATCCTGATGGTTCTACCCTCAATAGAGTTGGATGGCTCTGTCGATGGGAAAGCTGAGTGGCTTTACCCATGGTAAAGCCAAATGGCTACCAATGGCATAGCTAAATGTGGTAGTGTCATTTGGCTCTATTATGGGTAGATTAATTCTAATTTTCCACTAATATATCCATTCTGCTCTACCATAGGAAGAGTAATTTATATCTACCATGGGAAGAGCTATTCAGCTCTATCATGGGTTGAGTTGTTTATCTTTCCCATTGGTAGAGCCATTCAGATCTATCGAGGGTAGAGCCTAGGTAGAGTCATTTAAATCTACCATAGGGTTTGAATGACTCAGCCATAATCAAGTCACACTAAGCTATTATCTTGGAAATACCTTGTTTAGCTTGGAAATACCTTCTTTGTAAGTGAAGGTATATATGTCAAAAATAATGTGTAATCTATTCAAATCCTGAATCTATGTGGTGGAATGGAAATTTGAAGAACATTTTAGACATGCTAATTTTCCAAAACTATGAATCAAATTTGCCTAAATAAATCTAAGTGGGTTTGGGATATGGCCTCTTAAAATAAACCTTGGTTACCTCCATAAATGAAGTAACCTCTAGATGGTCCTTTCCTATTAGACTATTAGTTTCCCTTAATACCATTTATAGGTTTCTTATTTCTTAAGCTACTATTGAACTTAGCATTCTAGTTCTTAAACTATCTCTTGGAGTCTTCACACGTCCAATTCTTCTTTTTAAAAACTATTTTAGAACCTCCAAACTTTTTTTTAAACTTATCTCTGACTTGGGCAAGAGATTTCAGCTTATGTTCCTATTTGGCTACCTTCTCAAAGACCTGATCCATGCAAAATGTCCCATGCACATATACCTCACAACCAATTAAGAGTTTTAATACCATAATGAACTTCCTAAATCTGAACCTCTCATCTAATTGATACTAAGGGACATACTTTAGGATCTTGGTTAATTTCTCCTAGTATTAATTCATAGAAAGGTCTCCTTTCTTAATGTTTTAGAAATCCATCAGATTTTGATCAAAATATATCTAAGGACTTTACTATGACCTAAATAATGTCACAAACTATTCTTAAATGGTGGTGGTAGAGTTGAGGTTCATCTTGAGCTTCTTATTTTTCCACTAAGTTGTTGCTCTCTAGAAAGATGATATACTACCCATAATGTTTTGGTGACTTTAGAGTAATTTTAAATCTTGAAATAAATTTACATCTATGCAATCTATGCTTCAACTCCATCTCCCAAAATTATCCCATTAAACTTAAGTGGATTCACCTTTTTCATATCTTGTGCTAACTTTGTAGTTAATCAAGCTTTTGTATCATATGGCACTTCTCCATACCTTTTCTCTTGAGTATTTTCCTACTCAATAAGATGCTCTTCAAGTTCTTCATAAACATTCTTCTCAACATGCCCATACACATCTTGTTCTAGGGGCATAATTTGGTCCCTAGTTTCATGCATGGATGTAAGGATCTAATCCAACTTCATAGCTTGCTCAGTAGCAAATTGATTTGGATTCACTAGAAGGTTGGTGTTTAAATTACTCTCACCTCTAGGATTAGATTGCACTATTCTCCTTCTTGCTTAATAGGATAAAACATTTGTGTTAGTGGACTCATTAAGTCCTAGAGTTTGAGTCTCAACTCTGATACCATAATGTAACAACCCCACTGGGTTTTACTAAAAAAGAGTAATTTTTTTTAAACATTTGCACAAATTCTTAAAATAGATTCCAACATGATGAACCCAAAAAATAATTATCTTTAACTAAATACATTAGTTTTCATCTAGCCATAAAAATGTCTCTATATAATCTATTTAGATAATGATCACAATATCAATATCAAGAATAGGTATAATGTTGAATACATAAATGAAGACTTTATATATTTCATAAAAGTAGTATTACAAATTTAGCCACAACTGATACAATATTAAACCAACTATTGTAATGGTACATATGAATAAAAATTATAGTTTTAGCATAATACATGTCTTAATAATAATATGCAATGATACAAATCTCCATGGAGCATGCAAGTCTCAATGACATTATAATATCCATAAGTAATCTCAAGTGTAGTACTATTGAGGGGAGGGAGAGCATGATCCGAGTGCTTTTACACACCAACCATGGACCATCGATCCCTAGTATAATATCCCAACTAAGGAATGGCCCTCCCTTCATGGATGGGTAAATAATAATGGTGTGGGAATCAAGAGTGACAACTAGAACCCATTTGTTGTAATATAACTAGTAAATGGTGTATATCATAAATAAACCCATTCTAATATGATATCATACAAAACATGTAAACTAAATCAAACATATGAAATGACAATGTTTAAATATAAACATTACTCTGGCCAAAGTTTTTATATAGTTATTGATCACTAGGATTAGTCAATTTCACACACCACTCAATAAAATTACACCTCATATGTGTATTAGTTACACTAATTAAGAAATTGGAATCCATCACACTTACTTATTTAGGGCCATTAATATGAGATTTGGTTTATATATATATATATATATATAAACCACCATATTTCTAATGATTTTTCCCTTCTAACAGATACAAGATGTGCTAAGAAATGAAATCTCATATACATTCATTTAATCCATCAAATGAAATGTAATAAATCCAACATATAATTTAATTAAATCATATACAT